>CM021108.1:606095329-606246661 GCA_007115665.2 Sequoiadendron giganteum | reverse complement strand
CCCTTAAACCCTCTACCCTCTACCCTATACCCTATACATTAAACCCTCAACCCTCAATTCTCAACCCTCAACCCTTAATCTCTCAACCCTCAATCTTCTTTAAACCCTAAACCCTATACCCCTATACCCTCTACCCCTTACATTGGACCCTAAACCTAATCCTTCAACCATATACCCTCAAACCTATACCTAAACCCTCTACCCTCAACCAAGTAAACCCTTAACCCTATGCTTAAACCTTAAACCTTAAACCTTCTACCCTATACCCTCAACCAAATACCCTCTACCATCAAACCTATTCCCTCAACCCTCAAACCTAAAACCCCAATACCCTAGAAACCATCAACCCTATAGGTCCTCCACCCTAATCCCTCAACCCCTATCACTTTCTCTCTATCTATACATCTCACCTCTCCCTCCTTCCCTCCCTCCCACCCTCTCTAATTGTCTCTATCTACCGTCTCCCTCTTTCTGCGTACCTCTCGTTCAATCAATCCCTACCACCCTCTCTCACTCCCTCTATCCATCTCTCTTTATGTCCCTCCCACTCCATCCCACTCTCTCCCACTACCTCTCTCTCCCTCTCTCTCATGTCTCTTCCTCCCACCCCCTCTCTCTCTAAGGTCTCTCCCTCTGGCAACCTACCTAGGTAACTCTCTCTTTGTCTCTCTCCCCTCTCTCTATCTATCCCTCCAACCCTACCTAGATAAGTCCCTCTCACTCCACCCCCTCTTTCTCTACCTCTATCAGGTCACTCCCTCTCACACCCTCTCCCTCTCTCAGGTCTCTCACTCACACTCCCTCTCTCTCCCACTCCCTCTCTCTCACACTCCATCTCTCTCACACTCCCTCTCACTACCTATCTCTCAAGTCTCTCCCTCTCACCCCCCTCACACTCTCAAGTCTCTCCCTTTCACACCCTACCTACATAATCTCTCTTTCTCTCTGTCTTGTCTCTCTCCCCCTCTCTCTCTCCCTCTCCCTCAATTCTCTCTCTCCCACCCCCCCTCTCTCTCTCCCTCCCTCTATCCCTCCCACCCTACCTAGCTAAGTCCCCCTCAATCCAACCCCTTCTCTCCCACTCCCTCTCTCTTAAACTCTCACTTCGACCCCCTCTCCATCTTTCTAGACTCTCTCTAAATTCTCCCTTCGTCTAAAGACATACATAAATGCATACATACAAGCATAATACATATGTACATATAATCTTACATCCATACAAGCATACACACATACATGACATACATGTAAATAAAAATATATCAGCATACATTAATATATTGGCATTTAACATAAATTAAGACATAACGCGAGCACGTTATAATGCGCTCGCGTTATGTGCTAGTAGATATCTTCCCCGCAGAAGCAAAAACCATGTCAAAAGTGAGATATAACGCGAGCGCGTTATAACACGCTCGTGTTATATCTTGCTTTGGAAATTCCCGAGCCTTAGGCTTGGTATTTGCCTTGGAATACCAACCCAAAGGCTTGGAGAGCATTCCCAATGACCAGAGACATGTTTTTAAAAAATCCACCATATTTCTCATAATCGAGTTCGTGCTCACCATCAAGATTGCACGTGTTTCAATATCAAAAAAATTGAGCACATGGGTAATGTTTGGTTATCTCTTAGCTATCCAACGATGTATTTTTTTTCAATTTATGAAAATGTTAAGTCTTTCATCCATATTTTATTTTATTTGTATGTCTTTTTCTTGCCAAAAAGAAGTGTTTGGTATTTTTTTCATTATAAATTAACCATTCATCAAATTTTCAAATAAATTACATTTTTAGAAACTAGACTCCATTCTAAAAAATTAAAAAATTAGAAAAAAAAACAAATCAATTAGTTTCCAAAATTTGTAAGGGTAGCACGGCCAAAATTCTATTTTCAGGATATGTCCACTTCGCAAATTAGTAAAAAATCAAATATTCATTAAAAAATTATCAGAAAAATTGTGCATCAACTACATACTGTTAGCTAAATTATGACCATTGCGATTTTAAAAATACTAAAACAAAGTTCACCATACGAGGGTCGTATAGGAGTTGCTATGTTATGTTTTTTTGACAAAAACAACACCAATTTATGTACGTCCCTCATTTGAACCCCTTAATCTCAACCATTTTCAAAATAAATTAGTACTTTAGAAAGTAGACCCAGAGCACTTGAATCCTTGTTTTTGTTGCATCTCAAAATTTTAAGTGTAAGTATCCTCAATTTCATGTCCAAGGTCAGTATTTCCTGATTTCAAAAAAAAGCTGTCCACTTAAGTCCCCTTTTTGGGAACCATCTTTGTGCACTTACCCTTCTGGAGAATGTTCAAAATCAGTTTCCAGTGGTACCTTCTTTATCACCTCCTATTGTGATTGGGCATGTTCCCAATTGGTTTGTGGGATGAACTTCCAAGGTCTTGGTGACATATGAGCAGATTTCAGAGATATTTTCATCCCACATTTGGATTTCACTTGCTAATTCCTATCCAGAATGGGAAGCATACCTGCATTTTTACTTGGTTTTGTTTTTTCCAAAAGGTAGACAAGTTGTTTATTGACATTGGATCATGTTTTGTTTTCACACTTACCATTTTTGTAGGTGATTACACATTGTGGAGGGCTATATAGTCTCTCTCTTTCCCTCTTATGGGGGGGCCATTGATTTTATATACATGATGTATGTAGTCCTTGGGGGGTGTGATTGAGTCCTCCATCCATGCATCGTTTTTGTTTTCTTTTCTCTCTTTTGGAGAGGGGTTTTTTCCCATAGGGTTTTTCTCCTTTTCTTCGATTGTGAGAGATTTCTTTTTGTAGTTGTAAATGGGTACCTAACATGGTTGTGTAGTCAGGACCCATATTGCATCTTCATTTTTGTATAATAATCTTCCTAATTTTCACTTAAGGGGGGTGTTGGAGTAAATAGTTTTTACCATTTACTCGCTTAAGTTTACTTAGGCTAATTATGCATTTAATTTCTTGGGTAGTTTTGTTTCCCATATTGCCAGGAAGTTTTATACCTGTTACATTTTTCACGACTTTCAAATCCTATACAATATGTAATTTATGCATCTAATTTTTATTCACTCTTTTCTGGTGAAATGACCTTGTGTTGGGCCTCTCTCATTTTCTGTGAAGGTTTTTGTTGCAGATGGTGCTCCTGGGAGGTGGATGACACCAACAATTATTGTATATTTTAATCAATAGATAATCCAATTATCCATTCAATACATAAGCTCAATCATGATGCCTTTTTGGATCAATTCAATTATCAATGTTTCATAGCACAAAAAATGAATTTTATCTCTCCATATAATATATGTTTTGGTTGCAAGTGATTTATTGAAGTCATGGGGTTTAACAATCGATCCAATAATTATTTATTTAATTATCAATATATTTATTATTATTTTTCTATCCACTTGTTATCGTAGCAGTTGAGTATTACATTGTTTAGTTAAGATAGTTATGCAATTTCATCAATTGTTTACACTTGCTGCATCCTATAAATTGTATCTGCTGCTATTCATAAATATAATATTGAGAATTTACCCAATTCATATTGGTATTAGAGCTAATGTCCTCGGTGCACTTGATCTCCCAGATTGTCGGGTAGTTGGAAATAATGACTGACATAGACATTTTCAATACTTCAAAGAAAGACACCCTATATGCATGGAGGTCTCACATGAGTCTTGTTGGAAACACAAGATAATTATGGAAATTCATCAATCAAGACTTGCTTTGTTACTAAAATATTTTTAGTAATAGACCAATCGAACATTGTGTAGGTGCGTCATGTGATCTAGGTTCGCCAATGAGTATTATTTTCTCATAGGTACATAGAGGCTTGAGCCAAGGACATGTTTAATATGATTCCTAGATAAGATGTATAGTGAAAGTGTTGATGGATTGAAGAAGAATTATGTGTGCCATGAAGTGTAAGAGCACCTAGGAAAGAGGGAAAAAATGTGTTGGATGCCATATGCATTGGCAACCTGTTCACTCTAAAACACATCCAAAATAATCTCCATTTTCATAAAAGAACAAACCCTAAACTAGTTGCATGAAAGAATATTTGCCACTGTTTTAGAGGGTATGATGGAAGATATAAATGACTAGCATAAGGTCATTTGAAGACAAGAATATGCTGAGCTATTATGCTTGAAGGGATTGTTGTTAGAAGGGCTTGTTATGTCATAAATTTAGAATCAAGAGCTCACAAGGCTTGTATGAGAGAATGGAGTAAGGAAGTGAAGGTTGACTGTTGGGTAAAATTCTATGCTTTGCTTTTGCATATTTTATTAATGGTAGTTTTCTTGATAGTATTTCACAATTAAAGTTAGTTATAAGGTGACAGTGACATTTTTTTATGTAAAGTAGATATAACATTATGGAGATTGTATTAGATTGTAAGTATGCTGGATTTAATTTTCATACTTGGAGAATGAAAATTCAAATGCAATTAATGAATATAAATTTACGAGGAATAGTAAGCGAAAAAGAAAACCCACCTACAAATGCAAATAAGTTATTGGATTGGAATAGTAGAGATGATAAAGCCAAGGCTATTATCGATCTTGCTCTTTCTGACTCTAAATTACATCATGAATATAGATTTAGACAAATCATCAACAAAAATTTGGGATGATTTGAATAAATTGTTCAGATTAAAAGAACTTTAATGCAAAGTTTTCCCTAAAACTTCAGTTATTTAGGTTCAAAATGAAAGATGAAATCACAATATCAAATGACATAAGTAATTTAAGGTCTCTAATTAAACAACTAGCAAAATTCAAGAATCTAGTAGATGATGACGATGCTATAGCTATATTGTTAAATAGTTTGCCTTCAAAATATAATAATGTTATTTTTACACTCAATCAAATAACTTCTCAAAACTTAGAAGATATGATTTCAAGCCTTTTAAAGCAGAATAAAAGAGAACAAATGTAGAAGATGCAAAAGGCAATTTTCAATTAGAGAATGCATTATATTCTTGAAGCAATAATAAAAGGTTAGGTGCAAATAAAGGGGAAATTGCATGTTTCTACTATAACAAAAAGGGTCACACAATTTTGTCTTGTAGAATTCAAGCTAATGATCTTCTTAAAAGAAAACTCAAAGATCAATCAAATGAAGGTAACTTAGTTTGTATTGAGGATGAGGACGAGGATCCATCAAATGATGATTTTGTTGATATTACTAAGAATGGATTAGTACTTTGAGCCATCATATTGGAGGTTGGTGGTACTAGAGGATGGAGGAATTTCCATCATCTCAAGCCAACTTCTCACTTTGAGATGGTGCTTTGCATGAGAAGCATTTTTACTTTATTTCTTGCTTTTCATTTTTGGTGCTGATGGATTTCAAGAATACATATTATGAAGTTTTATTAATGGAGATAGGTAAGGGATTTGGTGTTGAACTCAATATGGATTGTTGTCTAGCATTTTTATGAGACTGTGATTAAGAATTATACTCTTATGAGGGTAAAGAGATAACTTGATGGAGCCCTATATTTGTGGAGCTTGGTGTGGATTATTGTCCAATAATTTGGTGTCTATGATTTGGGAGTTCAGAGAGATGGAAGTCCAAAAAGTCAAGAATTCAACTTAGAGCTACATCTTTACGAGTGTAACAAGGGATCTTGATGGAGTTCCACTTGATTCAAGATTTGTTTCTCTAACAGATCTTCTCATGTGTTTATATTTACATAATCAATAAGTTTTGATATGTAAGCCTTGAGTGGGGTCCCTTAGCAAGGTGAATTAGAGATTTCAGGGGTACACTTATAGGAACAATGTAATAAGGGGGAATGTTAGCATAGTAGTTGAGTTTTACATCATTTAGTTAAGGAAGTTATGTAGTTTCATCAATTATTTAACCTGTTGCATCCTATAAATTTTATCTTCCGCTATTCATCAAAATAATATTGAGCATTTACCCTTCACCACTTTCAAATAATTTATTCTTAAAAAACATAAAAAATATTAATTTATTAAATAAATATTTTGTCATGTAACAACATTAATAAATATAAAAAACAATAACACTTTGTGTGTATGAACATTATGCAAGAATAAAACCATACACATTACAAAATATAAAAAATAAATCATTTTTTTGGTAATTGTTCTTACCTTTTCTTTTCTTATCGTTTCTTGATTTTTTACTTTTGTTTCTTGTTACTTTCTTCTTTTCATTTTTGGTTATATTAAGTTAAAAATTGCTTTTAAAGTTGATTTATTTTATCATAGAATAATATAAAGATTAGGAAAACAATTGTATTTAACTAGTAGCTCTAAGAAGGAGGAATATTAAAAAAATAATCCTGTGAACACAAATGCCTTGATTTTGATAAAAAGGAAAATGACACTGAAACAACAAATTCCTATTACAAGCCATAGATCCTGACCTTTGGACATGAAAATAGACTTATATTTCCAATTTTTTAGATGAAGTTTGCCACCTTATTCTTCATCATCTTGCACTCACCATCCTCACCATCTATAATGGTAAAAGACCAACTAATACTAGGAGATTGTGTTAGCATATTACATTGCGCTGCAGTTACATTGTGCTGTGGAAGAGGTAACTGTGTATACAGTTAACCAAACTGTTTCCTAATAAACCACTGCTTTCTCACCTCTTGTGTAAATACATTGCTTTACATCAATAAAACAATGAAGTTTTTATGTATTTTCCAACATTTCGTATCAAAGCGAGTGACGATGGGTGGCGATGATCTTTGATAAATACAAGCATCACACAAAATGAAAGCGATCTAGAAAATCGGTATGAGAGCCTTCTCAGAGCTCACGGATTTGCAGATATAGTATCAGTGAATGTTACGAGATATAGCCTAAACAGTGCGGCTGATTGCCAGAGGAGATGCGTGGCTGATTGTGTTCTTCCATTTGAAAGTAAACCATTATTACTTGTCTGATTCAATGGCACGCAGTTGGTGTTAAATATGAAAAAGGCTTGAAGATTGGCGCTTGAAGCTGGATGAAAGGATGAACTGAAGATGAAGCATTGAAGGTATATCTGCAGAGGCATGTGCAACCTTGGAGATCTCACAGTCCAAGCATTTTAGAGCAACACCAATTAAAAATAAGCAATGAAAGACTCCAGTATATGAAAGAAGGTGATTTGAAATTGGTGCGCACCATAATTTGTTCAAGAATTCAAGGTATGTGTTAGGAGGTTAGTTTTAAGTAAAAGTGCCCTAGTGCAATGTGGTGTATAACTGCCATCTCTGTCATCACGAAGCCATGAGTCATTTGCTAGATCCACAGAAGTGCCACAAGCTTCTGAGAGTGAAGGTAGGTGAGAACTGTCAAATTAATATGTGGGAAAATTATTGCTCAAGTGTGCAAATTTTTTATCATGATTTTTCAAAAGAACAATACCATTGTGATGATTGTGGCATATGCATAGTTGGAGGACGTGATAAATTTTTTCATTGCAACAAATATAGTAGTTGTTATTCAGTTGGTTTGCGGAAGGTATACTATTATGTAGAAAACTCAATAAATCATAACTGTCTTGTTTGTTTTGAGTATCTGTTTTATTCCAAGAAGATGCACATTTTGATGATGGGTCTAGATGGTGGTAAGATTACTATTTCATACAAGTTGAAACTTGATGTTATTGTTACTTCCATTCCCACTATCGGTTTCAATGTTGAGACTATTGAGTTGCAAGATGTTGTTCTAGTAATTGCAAAGACTATTATATGTTGTATACATATGGGAGATGTGGTTACTGTTTGTGAATGTCCTGATGTTAAATATGATCCAAAGAGGGGAATGTTCTTTGGCTATATCAAGGGTCATTACATTAGAAATAAGAACATTGTAAATTTCATTCAGATTGGGGTTATCTTTGCAACATCTGACAAGGCCTTTAAAGATTCATCAAAAATATCAAATGGATAAACTATAACAAGATCTAATTGGAGGTTGGTGGTACTGGAGGATGGAGGAATTTCCATCATCTCAAGTTAGCTTCTTGCTTTGAGATGATGCTTTGCATGAGAAGTGTTTTTGGCTTTAATTTTTTTGCTTTTCCTTGCTATTGCTTACAAATTTGAAGAATACATATATTGTGAAGTTTGATTTTTGGAGACAGGTAAGGGGGTTTGGTGTAGAGCTCAATATGGATGGTTGTCTAGCAAGCACTCGAGGCTGTGATCCGAATTATACCCTTCCAAGGTTCACCAGACAACTTGATGGAGCCATATGTTTGGAGATCTCAATATGGATTATTGTTGAATAATTCAAAGAATCTATGATTCGAGAGTTCATGGGAGGAAGAACTAGGGAATTCAGCTAGGGGCTACAACTTTATGAGGGTTAAGAGACAAATTGATGGAGCTCCACCTGATTTAGGATTTGTTTCTTTAGAAGGAAAATATTCTCAAGAATGTATACACATTTTGTATTAAGAAAGTTTTGTTATGTAACCCTTAAGGGGGAGTCCCTTAGAAAAATGGTTTCTCAACTTTCATGGGTACCTTTGTAGGAGCAATGTAATAAGGGGGGAATGTTAGCATATTACATTGTGCTACGGTTACATTGTGTTGCGGAAGAGGTAATTGTGTATACAATTAACCAAATTGTTTCCTAAGAAACAACCACTTGATCACCTCTTGATAAATACATTGCTTTACATCAATAAAACAATGAAGTTTTTATGTATTTTTCAACAGATTGAGAAACACTATTAGCACATTTTGGGAAATTTAAACCCATCTCTATTAAAGTTTTATCATGTTCTTCCTTGGAAACATCACTTGGGGAAATGAAGGAGATCCAAGAACTAGACACTATATTTCCTTGTATCATTAGAGCCCCTAACCATAAAGGAAAATCTAAACCAACCATTGATGCACCAATTACTACATCCAACCCCACTCTCCATTTTGGTCTAATAAGAGAAATTTCCAATTCTTACATCACTTCTTTATTTCCACCAACCTCCAAGAAAGGCACAACCAACATTGAAGAGATATATGTGTTGACCCTGCAATAGTGATCGACCACCATAAACTTCTCATTGAGAATGATTTTTTTTACATGTAACATGATCATGGAATTGGTCTTAGAAACCTTTTTTGACCTTAAATAAGAGATGCCATCAATGAAAGCTATCTACCTCTTCTTTTCCAAGAGTTGAACATTAGAGTCCATTGCATAAACTTTCTAAGACCATAAAACCTAGAAAGAAATAGAGGCATATTGTAATTTGGGTAAAGGAAGTTGAAACATGCCTCACCATAATTAGCAAGGACTTCCCACTATGCTAGGAATTATAAGATGAAAGATTTTGTGTGTCTCAAATCTTTCCTAATATCAATATCATTAATCACCAAGTTGAGTAGCCAACATAGGGTGGTGTGATAATGTCACCTCTCGGTGTGGGGAAAAGACTATGGAATTATAACATGCCTAGTTATTTTAAGTGTTGAAAGGACTCCAATGCCTCCCACGACCCTAAAGAATTTCTTGGAATGTATTCAATTTGCTTGTCTATGGCACAATTTGCTAGGTAATTTGCTATTGGATTTATTCCTTATAAATATGGTTATAGTAAATGTGGATAGGGAATCAAGAAGTGGCCAAAGTTGTATTAAAATACTATTTATTTTTTGTGTGACAATTTTATAGATGTATGTTATATTTACAATCATCATTGAATCCTATTCAATTTGGACACTCTTCACATCATAATGACAATACACCTATAGATTTAGAAGTTATGCATGTACTTTTGTTCTATTGTTACAACCATGCTTAAATTTCTTTAAGGTTGTACCAACAAGTTTTCCATTATAATCTTTGATGATGCATGATCTGGATGCACCATTAAAACTCAACTTTAGATAGTCAATTGATGGAGGAATCCATTTTAACCCCTTTTTAAAATTTGAGAGTGAAAAAGTAACTATTTTATACATCAAATGTTTTATTTATTTTAAAATTAGAATCTTTATATTTAAAAATTATATAATACTTGTAAATAATTTTTCTTTCAATTATTTTTCACATTCACAATATTAAAAATTTCTCATTTACTATCATTATAGATTATGCTTCTAAAAACAATAAAAAAACAATTTATTTTATTCTATTATCCTAAAACTCTTTTATTTACTGCATGTCTTTAAAAGTTCTATATAATTTTTTTCCCAATTTCTCTCAACTATGAATTAATAATGATAAGATGTTTCTTCCCTTTTTACCATTATGAATTGGACCTCTTAATGTAGAGTAAACTTAGCAAAAGATTATAATCCTTTACAAGATTCTATAACAATTTCATTGAAAAGACTTTTAACGTATTCTAATCGATGTTTACCATGTCATCAATATTTACGGTGTATCGTAAAGTGGGGCACTGGAGCAATATTGAGACCTCAAAGTCCAAGAGGATCGATGAGAAATATTAAACATTTCATTGTCTATCAAGATGGCCCAGCTGGATCTTACCTCGATGAAGCTTTTGGTTTTAGTAAATAGAAGTTACTGGTTTTTGAAATGTTTGCATTGTCTTTATTTTCAGTATTTAAAATCTCAAATGAAAAATCTAAAGGGCTGACAGTGAAATGTGTATTCAAATATCCCATGAAATTTGACCTGGAGTTTACAATGAATTCAATATCTATCAAGAGGGTTCCATGGAAGTTTGATCTGAATTAAAAATTAGGCGTTGAAAATAGAATAAGCATTAGGATCTTATCAAGAACTTCAATCTATGGCTACAAATAGCATAATCGATTCTCAAGCTTTGCATTATTGCAGATCAGCTTGAGGTGATTCAGTACACATACACCTTCTAATGGCGGGATTCGATTTGCAGAGTGGTAGAGAGCTTCGGCATTTCAGCCATCCTCATATCCTGGAGCTGAACACCTGGAATGGAGGACCAGCAGGTGAGCTACTGTATTGTGAAGGATGCATTAAACCTGTTAAAAATGACTTGGTCTACAGATGTAAGGCCTGCGATTTTAATCTTCACTTAAGCTGTGCACAAGTCCCTCAGCAGATCAGCCATCCTGCTGATAATCATGTTCTCAATTTGCTTTCTCGGCCCCGGGCTAATGCAGGAGAAGTTTCTACATGCGATGCATGTGGGCAACATATGAGACATGGTTTTGACTTTTATTGCAGTCTGTGCAATTTAGATCTGCATCCTTCATGTGCAAATCTGCCCATGAATTTTAATCACCCACATCATCCTGAACACGCATTGGAGCTCCATTTCGTTCCTCCCTATGAGGACAAATCATTCACCTGCTGTGTCTGCGGCGTTCGTAGCAAAAGTTTGTGGCATTATCACTGCTCAGAGTGCCTGTACGACGTGCATGTGACCTGCACCCATTCTCAGAGAGAAGATCCGATGAATCAATCATCTGAGAATTATACTGAAGAAGAAAGACTTACTGAGAGCCTTCAAGAACTGAACCAGAGTCTTAATGCTTATACCCAAGGGCTAAGGGCCCGTCAGATGCCCATAAGAAATCCTAGGTATGCTGACATATATTCTGTTCTTATAAATCGACCATCTATGTTTAACAGCTCCTCGTCTTTTCATGTGCGGCAACAGCAACGTCCACCATTTCCATCTGCATATGGTAACGTGAATTACAACATGTTTAGACGGCCAGGAATGGAACTCCTAATGCAGAATTCATTGGGAGGCAATTCAAATAATGTTGATTTTATGAGTATGATGAATCCAGGAGTAGGAGGAGGAGGAGGTGATGGTCTGGATATCTTTGGGAATCTGAGTGGTATAGGAAATTCTTCTGGTATTATTGGATCTATGTTTGGCTTCGGATTCTTTTGAATTCGTGCTGTCAGATGCACATACCTTTCAAATTGGTTTGTTTATGCTTGTTTACGATAGTATATTTTGTGTAGTAAACTTTAGAAGCATATAGTATGCAAGTATAGAGAAATAATGGAACATTTGAAGAGTTAGTACTCTCAATCCCTGCCCTTTGAACCAGGACGACGTTAAAATATAAAAGGGGGTTTTGTTGTGGCAGATCAACTGCAATTCTTTATTTATTCCAGGCATAAGTTTCAATTCCTACTCATTTGGAAAAATCTCCAGTATGTTATGCAGTAGAGAGGAAATTAAATGTTAGTGGTCATTGGACTGAACAACAGATATAATGGAAATTATTATTAGTGATTGTGCATCGACTATATGATAGTCTATATGTATCTGGTGTGAATAAAATCAATTCAGTTTCCTCCTCTGATATGATAAACCTTGGGTTATGTGGTTTTGTAGTGTGAGCTATTGATCGGTGAGTTTCAAAAGATCAGATCACCCGCTGTTGATAGTTTCTGGCAACTTAAAAGGTCTGTTTTTACAAAATTATGGTGTCTCTGTGTTTCCTTTTGCAGAAGTATTATCTGTCAATGAACATCTAGTATCTGAATATATATTTGATGTTAGTTGTTTTTATAAGGTAAGCAAGATTTTGAAGTAGGGTTTGGTTTTGATGTTATTGTTATTCATAAACAACATTCAATTTAGTTTTCAATAAAATTACTATTAATTATTTGATTCATAAAATTGTGATATTTTTCATCAGAATATCAATTATAAACATTTTGTCATATCTAACAATCATATATAACAATTTTATTCAATTACATATAATTCATATCTATTTTTTTTTTTTGTTGTTGCAAATAATCAATAATTAATTGCCTCTTAAAGAGGGGTTTATGTCTTTAACTATAACACATTGTAAATCACCTTGTTTATTTATGTTTTCCCTCTTTAAGAAAAGTTTTTCTTTACTTGGGAAATGGTTTTGTGTTGAAAACTATTTTTGGGGAAGTAATTCTTTTAAAGGCAGTTTATTTTATTGATTTTTCAGGATCTCAGTATTGTTGATAGTTGTATATAAGTATTTGATTGTTGAAAAATAAATATAGTAAATAAGGTGTTTCTCACATGTAGATTGGTGACAAGTAAATCAAATAGTTTATTAAGTTATACAATTCTATATGTTGATACTATTAACTTTTTATTGTCCAGAGTTTGATTATTTCCTCATAATTAAAAGAAAAATTGGATGGATATTATTGATATCTGTATTGTAAGTAAGAAATTCTCCAAATATTTGATTATTTGACTAATAAGAGGGCTATTTTTAATGAAAAATAATAATATATTATTTTGTGGTATATGTTGGTTATTTTTTCGATTTGGTCCACTTAAATTATTTATAGGATAACTATTTCTACTACTCAATAGTCTCAAGGGGTTTTCCAATGAACAATGATAAACTTATCCTTCTGCACTTTTAGGCTTTGCTAAATCTAGATGAGTAGACCTTTTCTCAATATTTGATTATAGCAACAAGGAATCACTTGGATATTGACTTAAGCAGATTAGATCTCAAATACATATAGGTTGGGATGTAAGAATTAACATAGTAATTAGCTAAATACCCATGCCATTTAGACATAACCAATGAGAACATAAATAAATTAAAATAACTTAAACAATAAAGTGAAAAGACTTCATTATTTTGAAAATTATCTCAAGGAAAAGGATGGGCTCTTATATATTCAACTAGTGCTTTAATCTTGGGAAACATAGTAAACTATTTTGCAACAAAATTTGAAATAATTATTACACACATTCTCAAAGGACTTTAAGCTTTACAAACTTGTAATAAAGAATCCAAATATAGAATTGCAATTCTACTTATGACTCCATAAAGAGTAGTTATAAATCCGAGTTATCTAAAATTTGATTGAATGCTAGGGCCGGTAGTGTTTTTAATCAAATAATAAGTACTTGTGGAAGGATAAGAATTGGATTTATATTATTATCTTGACCAGTGGCATTATATTTAATTTTCCCAATATCCCCCTCAATCTATTAGCTAACTAAAACCAATTAGTTCACTAATTAATTTTCTTGCACATTCCAAAAATGCCTAAGTTATGATCAATTTCTACGTCCCCACAAAATATTCTCATGAAATTCTATCCATTCATTTCTCTAAGGAAATTTTCAAACTTCACTAGTCTCTAAAAAGGACCTCTAGACTTTCAAAAAGTACCTTGTTGATCCTCACCCTGTATCTTTTTCTAAGATAGTTTTGATACTCCAAATCCATTTAATCCTAGATTTTTTCAATTGTACCAATCACAAGGTGTCACTTGGATGTCTCTCCTTAAAATACTCTCAATCATGCTTAACCATTGATATCTTGGATCAATGTCAACCATTGATCAATCATCCATCCAATCTATAAATATACCCTTTTGGAAGCCATTTTTATAAGAACTATCTTGAATAAAAAGTCATGCTATTGGTTTGACGAGAAACCACATACCATATTTGAATCATAAATCTACTACAAAATCAAAATTAGACACATTTTGTGTGTGTGATAAGAAGTTGTGGTTGAGAGAAATTTATTTTTCTTTCATCTTTTGTTCAATTCCTTTTCTTAGGTGGACATGTACATTCAGTGTAGAATAGGATTTTAAATGCATATTTGAGTCCTTATTATATTTTCTATACCTTTCTTGTCCATAATCCATATTAATTATATTTTTTAAATAAATATTTTTATAGCTTAATGATATGGTCCTAAAAAATCCTAAAGTATAAAAAATAGAGTAAGAATATTTAGAAAGACAATGACATGAGTTTCTTTAAAAATAAATAATCATACACCAAATTTTGTGGCTTTTTATAAAACTATATTTTTACATTAATTTTTGGGTTGATGAGATTAGATGTTTTCCTTTGATTTGGTTAGATCTGATTATGCAAAAAGACTTTGTAGAGTTTTAGTTATTTCTAGAAGTGATGTGTGCATCTTCAACATGCATAAAAGTGAATATTTGAAAAGCTTAATTTTATTTTGCATGAACTTGAATGTTGTACATGTATATGCCTCTTACTTGTTAATATTAGAGGACTTAATTTTTTTTTCCAATGGTCTAACGCCCCGCCACATAACCCTAGAGGACGATGCACTTACAACGGAAGTGTAACAATTTTTTTTTGAAAGTGCAATTAACCATAAGTAAAGTGAACTACACTTAACACATACTGTAGACATGCAAATCAACATCATGCATCTAATGTTCTTCATTTAATTAAATAAATCAAATTTATTTAATTAAATTTCTAATGTTCCTCATTTAATTAAATAAGTCAAAGTTATTTAATTAAATTCCTAATGTTCTTTGAATTTAATTGAATAAATCAAACTTTATTTAATTAAATTACTAATTTTCACATTCCTCTCATTTTGATTTAAATAAATCCGAAAAATCTAAATAAAGTGTCATATCAACTAACCTCCATTTAAGTTAATTAAATCCTGATTAATTTCTAACACTAATCCTTTTTTCTCTAGCTTTTGCAACTTGCACATGAAATTCATTTTAATTAATTATCTAATTACCCCTATTTTCCCTCACAAGGCATATTCCCAAGGAATATTCCCTCATTAACTCCATTTGTTTGACTTTCTTACCCAAACAAATTTCCCCTCAAAATGACTCAACCATATGCATTTAAAGCCATCTTTCAAATTTCAAATCCACCTAACTTCATTTATTTGCACATTCATCAAAATGTTCTCATTCCTCCTCCAATCACATGTGGACAAGTGGCCTTCTCTCACTGGTTGGTCTTTTATCCCATGTTAATCCAAATCCTTCAATCTTCCATTCTTCAAACCCATAAATTCATGGCACTTCTACTTCAAAATCATCCACAATTTGAGTATTTGCACTATAGGCATTTTGAGTTCATTTTCATCTATCATCATCTTGTATGTGCATCATCATCATCTAATCTTGTCAAGGAGGTGGGAAAGTGCATCCTTTTCACATCAAAGGTGCACCACTTCTACTATGAGATAGGTATGAATATAATTGTTTGTATGTGATTTCAAATTTGCTTCTTTAGTTTTTTAGAATTTTTTTGGCATATTTGACATGATTTAATATCTCAAAGGGAGGCTTTTGTTTGCTTTGTTTAAAATATAATAGGCATGCTAATGTTGTTCTTGAGAAAAATGCAGAAAACTTGGGCTCTATATTATGGTGCTAGAATGATCTCAAGCATTTTCATTATCATCTACAATCTCATGCACTTTGCACTATAGGCACTTGCATCTCCATCACATCTGAAGCTTATCAAGGGGGTGGGAAAGTGCATCCTTTCCACATCAAAGGAGCACCACTCCCACTATAGAATAGAGTTTGATCTTGCTTTCTCATGCTTTCAACAAGTAAAAGGAAATCATTAAGCAAAGCTAAGAAACAATTGAACCCCACACATGTGCTCTTCCAAATGATTTCCCAAAAGATCAAAATCTGAAAACCAAAGTTCAAAAGTTTTAGTCCAAAAGCTCGTGAAGAACGTCTTTCAAGGCTTCACGAAGTTAGAGAAAGTTTGGTCTACAATTTTTACAAGAAAGCTTCAAAGAAAAATCCTAAATTGTATGAATTTTATTGCCAACAAAATCCAAGTCTCTTTCAAAGGTTTGCATTTCTTACATAGGAAGTACCAAGCATGTTCTTCAATACCGAGGTATTGTAGAAAGGAGTTATATCTAGGTCTAATCTAGGATCAAAGTCATCATTCTCATCCATACCTCAAACATCAACCAAAAATCATCTCACCAACAACTCTTGGAAATCTTGAAAAAATCATTAATGTTAGGCTTTGGGAAAATCCAAATCATCTTGTTTGATTAGATGTGTGTAGATGAATCCTTCTCCACATATTTAGTCAAATTATCAATCCTTGTGAACAAGTCTACCTCTTGATAACATCCAACATCTTGAGGTTTATAAGTTCATTATCCAAAAGAAAAATCAAATCAAAATCATCTTGTTTGGCTAAGGGTGTTTAGATGAATCCTTCTTTACATGCTTAGTCAAATTATCATCCCGTGTACAAGTATACTCTAGGACAACATCCAACCTCTTATAGTTTATGAGTTCACTAGCCAAATCAAAATCCAATCAAGCCAAGGTTCCAATCAAATCAAATCAAGTCCTAAAGTCTAGTATCTCCTTCAAGATTTCTCAAAGAGATCAATCATCCACACCATCTATCCTCAATTTATGTCATCCCCATCATTTGATTCTTAAAGAAAACTTGGATTCTCTTCTTTGAGCCTAAAGTTTAGACCAATCTAAGGTGTTAGAGGTTCATCTCTTACATTCCTAAAAATTGATCTCTATTTTATGGTTCAAACTCGATCTCAATACAAGAAAAACATGGAGAAAAACAAAGAAACATCCACTTTGAGCGATTTGAGTCAAACTAAAATAGAATTCAACCCTACGATATCCATTGACCTCCCAATTAATCCTCCTCCAATACCTCAAAATCCTCAAGAGGAAGATCAAGTGGAAGACATCACCAACAATGTCTTAGGGATGACACAAGATGAAATCATTGAAATGGTTCAAAACCTCGAGACTCATAGAATTGTCAATGCCATGATGAGGCTCAATCCTTCCCAATGCATGATTGAATTGGAAAAATAAGGGGCTAAACTCCCTTCCAATTATGACGTAAGCACTATTGTGGAGAAGTCTCTTGGAATCATGCCTCCAATCTCATCCACACCTCCATTTTAAAGCATCACTCAAAGCATCCCGTAAATCACATCATCCATTGCTCCAACTCAACCGATTTTTAACAAGGGAAGCTCATTGCTTCATGAACTTCAAGCACATCCCCTTGTGAACAACCAAGATTTGGATGCCAATACCATACTGGGTCAATCGATATCACAACAATAGGTGGCAACCATTCAAGCAACATTGACAATCAACACATCATCTACTATCTCCCAAGTATCTCAAAACATGGTCTCCCAAGGACCAAGCGTATTAATTGCACCATCCACCACCAAACCCCGATTATCAATACAATGGTCCCTCTCATCAGAACAACCAACACTATTCCTAATCGGCCACCACCACCACCATAACCCAACATGAAAAACTCATTTAGCACCGTGTTGCAAGTAGCTCAACAAGCTACCTATCAAAAGGAACTTCAGCAAATCCAAAATCAACAAGCTGCATAGCTAGCCGCCTAGCAGGCGTAGGCACAATTAGTAGCACAACAAGGTGCCCAAGCTCAAGCTTTACTTCAAAAACATCAAGCCACCTAAGCCGCCCAAGCTGCGTAAGCAACTCAAGCCGCATAGGCTACACAGGCTACCCAAGCTACACAGGTAGCCCAACAAGCATAGGCTCAAGCTCAAGCCCAATATCAAGCTCAACAAGTGCAAGCACAAGATCAATACTAGACACAATGGCAAGCAACCCAACAACAAGCATATCAATAAGCCCTACAACAACAGTATCAAGCGCAACAAGAAGCAGCCCAATTACAAGCCCAACAACAAGCTTTGTTGGCACAACAACAACAAGACCAACAACAAACGTTGTTGTGCCAACAAACATTGTTGGCGCAACAACAAACGTTGTTCGCGCAACAATAAATGTAGGCATATCAACAAGCCTTAATCGCACAACAAAGCTTGCAACAAACTCCCACTAACATACTTAGCGCTCCACCTATCAATCAAACACCTCAACCACCTCAAAACATGTTCACTCCACCTCCTGATCAACAAGACGATGTGACAACACAAATCAAATTTCTCTCACAGAAAGTGCTTGATCTCCAATAAGGGAAAAAAACAAGGACACCCAACAATCTGTGTCCTTATCCTTTCGATAGAAGCCTTGCAATGGTACCATTCCCAAAGGGTTTTGAAATCCCTAAATTTAACAAATATCATGGGTTGGGAAATCCTAAGGATCACATCAGGGAATTCCAAGTACATTGTATGGAAGTCGCATATAACGATACATATATAATGCAGCTATTTCCTTGAAGCTTGGCTGATGCTGCCATGGAGTGGTCCTCTCGCTTTCCTACCGACATCAAAATTTTCCAAGAGATCATCGACGCATTCATAAAGAACTATGCATTCAACATTGGCATGGATGTTAGTCTAGAGGAACTATCTGCACTCAAATAAGGAAAGGGGGAATCATTCACTTCCTTCCTACAACAATGACGATCCAAGGCCAATTGGAGTAAGTGGGCCATGCCGGAGGAGCAAAAAATTTGCACCATCATTTCCAATCTTGAGAAAACCTTGTCATTCCATCTAAAAATGTAGTGCATCACCACTTTTGACCAATTGATCCCCAAGACACTCAACATTGAATGAGCCCTTATTGCATAAGGGGGTACACCCACATATCTCGAACATCAAGACAACCGCCCTTTCACCAGCTATAATTAAAACCTCGCACATGGGTGAAAAATAGGAACGTCACTAATGATGGAGTGGTCGATGCCAAGGTTGTAATCAGTGCTCTGAAATAGAATGCCCAAACATATCAACAACCATAAAACAATAATCACAACAACACACAAACCAATATGGTAGCACAACCACCCAATAATCAAATCAACAATTTGAATAATCAAGGGGAGCACCTCTGTGAAACAAATATCCCCCCAAGAGAAAGTTTACAGCCCTTGGGGAATCAGTCAAATCCGTCATGAAAAAATTGGTAAACAAAAATCTCATCACAATCCCCACCTATGAGAATTATCAAGAACCCCAAGTGAAACCACCATGGTACAATGAAAATTACCTTTGTGATTATCATAAAATAAAGGGGCACACAACATCCAATTGCATGAAGCTGAAAAATGTAATCCAAGAACTCATCGATGACAAGATCATAAACGTGGAACAACCAGCTGGCAATCAAGATCTAAAGATTTACACGAATCTGATGCCAGATCATAACCAAGGAAATAACAAAGGGAAGCAAAAGTATGGAAATGTAAACCATGTGTACAAACAAGTTGTTGCATCCCTAGACGAATTGGTCATTGTTGTTAGCATCAAGGGAGCTAAAGTCGTTTGTGGAGTCACCGCATGCAACAATAAAGTCACAATTGCTGGGTCATCACAGCCACCTAGGGCATCCACCTCAAATCCAAAATTCATTCCTAACGGCTACAATGTCTTGGACTAGTTGAAAAGAAATCCCGCTTAGATCTCCATCATGGAGTTACTGAAGATCTCATCCGCCCATAGAGAAATCCTTGAGGAAGCATTGGCTTCATCCATTGTCTCTGCCAATCTTGATACGAAATAATTCCAAGCTATGGTCAGAAACATTACCACCCCAAATCTCCTCACATTTTCTGATCAGGACTTCCCTACTCAACCATCTCACAACCGTGCACTTCACCTTGAAGCCCTGGTTCTTAAAAGCAAAGTTAAGAGGGTCTTGGTGGATGGGGGTGAGGGTTTAAACATATGTTCTCTCAAGCTCATAAAGAATCTAGGATTCTTCGAGGATTCCATTGAAAAAGGCAAGGGCATCACAATCAAAGTGTATAATGACCAAGAAAGAGTGTCCCAGGGCACTATCCAAGTCCCTATTCAAGTAGGGCCAACCACTATGGAAACCACTTGCTAGGTCCTTGACCTTGATCTGCCTTATAACATCCTCCTAAGGCATCCATGTATCCATGGGATGTAAATAGTTGCATCAACTTTCCATCAGTGCATCAAGTTCTCATACCAAAATCAAGAGGTCACAATCTACGGTGATCCTGATCCCTTTGCTTATTGAAAGAACCTGGAAGCAAAGTATTATAAAATCCCCCAAGTCCCAAAGAATGATGAAGGCCCTTCAACTCCATATATAGACCTGACCAACATCGCCTCCACTTCTGGGACAAAGACACCCGCCATTCCTGATATATCTGAAATCAAGGTCATAATCCAAGACAATAGGTGTGGGGATTACAAAATGAAGAGAGGAGCATTTGCGGTAGGGGATTTACCTCAATCCCCTAGATCCCATGGACAACAATAATCCGCCAATACAACAACTCAAACCTTCAGAGTGGATCCCTCTTGATTCAAGAGTTGGGGGATCTAGGCCAAGAAGTGGTGGATGAGAGAGACATATCCAGTCTCCTCTATGAAGATGAATGACCTGTACACCAACCCTTCCTATGGATGATTCCAATAGATGAATTCAATTAATGTTGGGTATGGGCTATAACATGAATGAAAGTCTAGGAAAGAACAATAATGGACGATTGGAACCTATCATTGTGGAAAAGCGCATGAAAAATATTGGCCTTGGGTGCACCCTTCCGAGTGTAACCATACGTGGTAGGAGTCTCCTGATTAAAGCAGTCAGGACTCCCCCTCAGCTATCAGCAACTGCCCTTCAGTTACCAATATCTATAGTTCTTCCCTTAGATAACTTTACCTTTGACATAACCGATGTGTGTAGTAGTGATGAGGATCCCATAACTGACTTACCTATGATTTTCTAAGATTCCTCCCTATTAATGATCAACACCTTTTCTTTTGAGTCGGACCATCAAAACCATGATATAAACCTAGTCTATCCCCAACTCATCGATTACAACCAACGAGGACCACCGATTCTGGACACGTTCAAAAATGATGAGGCACTTTCAAAATTTATGGGATTGCGGGATATGGTACCATGTGGAGATCATAAAGCTGGATTTGACATCATCCTAGATACACAAGCCTATTACAGGGAAACGATTGGATTCTTTAGTCGCAAAAGTAAAAAATTGAGAATAATCTCAAAGTCTTTCAATGAAAACCAAACTGTGGCACTCTCTGAATCAAAAATAGTAAAAATAAAGGATGCATCCAATGGTGAAAACCTCTTTGAGGTGTCGGAGGATGAAGGATTCAATCTTCCTCTTAGTGCCATTCATCAAGAAAGTCAACAGTTTTGGCAGAACAATGCAATCCAGTTAATCTAGGAACATAAGCAACACTACACATAACATTCTATGTTGAGTCACTTGTCACAGAAGAACAAGAACTCCTAGTTGCGTTCCTAAAGGAAAGAAAGGTAAACTTCACATGGACTTATGCTGATATGCCTAGGCTTGATCCAGAAGTTGTAGTTCATCACCTAGCTGTATATACTGAAGCGGAGCATGTGAGACAAAAGCTGAGAAAAATGCATCCCCAGATAGCATTGGTAGTCAAAATGGAATTAAAAAAGCTCCTAGATGCAAGGTTCATACAACCGATTGAATATCTAGAGTGGGTCTCAAACCTCGTACCTATTTCAAAACAAAATGGGGGCATCTGCATCTGCACAGACTTCAGAGACTTAAACAAAGCATGTACAAAGGATGACTTTCCACTTTCGAACATTGACATGATCATGGATATGATTGCAGTCAATGTGATTCTATCACTAATGGATGGGTTCTTAGGATATAATCAGATCATGATAGCTAAGGAAGACCAACACAAGACAACTTTCACTTGTCCATGGGGGACATATTGCTGGAATATGATGCCATTCGGGCTAAAGAATGCAGGAGCAACCTATCAGAGAGCGATGAAACTAATATTTCATGATATGATCCATAAAACTGTGGAAGATTATGTGGATGCCATACTGGCTAAATCAAAGAAGCGACAAGACCACATATCAGCTCTGAGCTCCATTTTTGATAGACTAAAAAAGTACAAGGTCCAACTTAATCCAAAGAAGTGCATCTTCGAAGTACAATAAGGAAAACTCCTGAGGTACATCATGTCAATAAGAGGAATCAAGGTAGACCCCGCTAAGGTCAAGGCAATCCTCGAAATGAAAGCACCTAAGACACTGAAGCAAATAAGAGGCCTACAAGGAAGACTCTAGTCCATCTGTTGATTCATAGCGCAACTGGTAGACAAGGCAATCCCATATTCTCATCTACTCCACAAGGGGGCAACATACAAATGGGATGAGAAATGTGATCAAGCATTCAACAAGATCAAAGAGTATTTTCTCACACCACCAGTCCTTATGCCACCCGTGGATGCTAAAATCTACAAATGCTTAAACCTTGACATATATTAACATTGTTAGTCAATTTAAACAAAGCAAATCATAACATCCCTATAAAATATTTGACCATGTTAGATATGCAAACAAGATAGAATAAAACAAGGAAGCTAAATGAAAGCATATGAAAACATGAATGAAACCCTATTCCATAGTGGGAGTGGTGCCCCTTATGATGTGGAAAGGATGCCCTTTCCCGCCCCCTGATAAGCAAGAATTCCAAAATGCAAGTGTTGATAGTGCAAATACATGAGATTGTGCATCAAGTTGTGTAGTAGTGTTGTAGTAATACAATAGAGGAGGCCTCTATTTATAACCAAGAAGGATAGAGGAATACAAAACATGGAGGATGTGGGAAAAAAAATGAGCCAATGAAAAGATGCCACTTGTCAAGATGTGAGAGGATGAGGGTTGTGCACATTTTGATCAATGTGCCAAAGAGGGGGAGATTTGAAATTCAAAAGATGGCTTGTTGGAGGGAGAAGAAAGAGTCTTAAATGCCAAGTGGGAGACATGTAAGAGGATTTAATGCTATGTTGGAGGACAAGACATTTGGGAGGGAGATTTGAAATGGAGGAACATTCCACTTGAGATGCCTTTTTGAATGAAATTAGATGAAATAATAAATCAAATAAATTGATTTATTGTGCAAGTTGCAAAAGCTAGAGAAAAGAGGATTAGTGTTAGAAGTTAATCATGGCTTAATTAAATTTAGATAGAGATTAGGTGACATGAAATTTGATTTAGATTTTTTCATTTATTTAAATCAAATGGGAGGAAATAATGGATATTATCCATTTAATTAAATTCATTTGATTTAATTAAATGAAGAAACTTTAGGAGATAATTAAATAAAAATGATTTATTTAATTAATGGGCGAATATGATTTAATTAAATATGAAGAATGCATGATGTCAAATTTTCATGTCTACATTTTGCCCCTCTTTGAAGCAATGTACTTGTTGCATTGATTCAAAGAATTATGCTGCCGACATCGAAATTTAAAAAAATTATGATTTTTTCGGATGCCCCTCCAAAAATAAGTACATTGTTACATTGCCCCCTTGAGAGATTGAGTGAAAATTTAAATTTGAGGTCAATCTCGTGAAAAAGAGGTTCAAGATGGATGTATGGATGATTATACTAATAAATCTATATGATAATGATGATGTAAATGAGATGCTTAGAATGACAAATCTATATTATCCTAAACAACTTAAATGATTATGCAATGCATGTGAAATGGATGAGATGGATGATGTTGCCCTGTGATGATATGACATGATTATGAAAGATGAGAATGCAGATGTAGGATGGATGCATTGATGAAATGATATTATTTTAGTATGAAAGAGGATAGAAGAATGAGAGGGATCAACCCTTGAATCCAAGAAGATGCAGAAGTCCAACAAGTCCATTAGTCATCAAGACTTTATTAGATATTATGATGAATGATGATGATGTATTTCTTATCCAAGGATGGGAGAGATAAAGAGCATAAATTTCCTTATGTTTGATAACACACATAGGTATGATGCATCAAGGTATAAAGAACCAGGATGGCGTTGCACCTAGTGTGATGGACTTTGACTTGACAATCAGATAGGAGTACTCTTGTTCACACCTGGCATACAAAACCTTATTCAAAGTGTAGTTAAGATATTCTAAACATCTTGGACCAAAACATAGAAAAGAAAGCCTTCCTATGTGGTTAACAAGACATCTAGAACACCATCCCTACAAACCAAACAAAGCACACATGATGAAGTTATTTTACAAGAATATCCAACAAGCACAACAGATAAAAAGATAATGATCATTTCCCCATTCCTTTCTCTCTAAATCTTTCTGTTTAGACAACATTGAGAGGTCATTGGAATGAGGGCAATAAGATAAATCCAAAGAAAAGATAAATTAAACAAACAAGCTAATTTTCTTCATACCGCTAGTCAAGACTAAACTACGGTGATGCCTGATGTTGATGTCCATCGTAGGAAGGATGCATCCTAGGACATGTTGTGATCAGGTGATGATGAGATTTTGATTGGATGATAAGCTATTGATACTCTGAGTTGATTAACTTGCTGACTTACTAACCTAGACTTGAAACTTTTGATGATTAGACGTTCACTTTTGAACTTGCTAGAATTGCTTCTGACTGACTTACCAAAGGATGAAAATGATGCTGAATTATTATGAATGATGATTATTGCGGGTGAAAGCGAGATGAGATGGATGCACCATTTTGGTTTTTTCAGATATTTGGATGTTTTTGATGTTTTGAAATGTTTTGAGGCTGTTTTCGGGATTTTGAGATTTTTGAATGTTTTTGGTATTTTTGAGATTTATGACCAAGAGACTAACTTAAAGACCTATCCTAGGGGTCTTGGGAGATGATAAAAAGATTAGCCTTGCCTATGTTATACATGTAGAGACCACATAGTTTGACTAATGATAGAATTGATTACTGATGAGATAGATGGGAAAACAAATTGCCATTTTTATTGTGACGGTCGCCTAAAGGACTGACCTAAAATGTCTTGGGGGATGATCAAAGATCAACCTTTCCTACGTTCAAGCTCAAAGATGACATAGTTTGGTTGATGACTCTATTTTTGATTTTTTAAGATTTTTGATAGGTTTTGGTTTTTGGTATGATTTGGATGTTTTGGATATGGATATGTGATGATATCAACGATCGATTTTGGAATTTTTTTGAAAACCAAGCTTAATGTTGATTGATTAGATTGATGGATTTGATGATGATAACGTTGTTGAGGATACACAACAATGCAAGGATAGTGTTAAGCAACAAAAGGATTGGGAAGGATATCCCGAGATGATGATGGATTGATTGGATTTTGATTGATGATTATAAAATTGTTGAGAATACACAAAAATGCAAGGACAATGTTAAGCAACACGAGGATTTCAAGATTGGTGGTGATAACATTGTTGAGGATACACAACAACGTAAGGATAGTGTTAAGAAACACAAGGATTGGGAAGGATATCCTGAGATGATGATGGATTGATTGGATTTGACTGATCAAGATTGATGAAGCTTGATTTGGAACAAAATTGTTTTGATGATTTGATGTGACGTTGAAGTACACATTAGATGCCACTGATATTGATTGTTTAGATTGATGTTCGATGAAAGATAAAGCTTGATAAGGAACATCTTCTCATCAAAATATGCCAGGGGCTAGTGTTTTGGATTGGTGCTCACAAATGCTTGACCAATTTGATTTCACATTTTCCAGTGTTTTGATCACCACATAAGTTGGAGGATATAGATCAAGATTTATTCCCAAAGCAAGATGTAAACATATGCTCCCAGTGTCCAACAATGTTTGAAAGGCCATGGGTGGATTCTTGGATAGATGGATGGATACACAAAGGATGCCAAGGATTATCTTGTGACAAGATAAGGTGTTTGAATAGAGGATGCTCATTTGGATAATGCTTCAAGGCTTAGATAACGTTGGGTAGGATAGGATCAATGAAAATGACCCATGTCAAGATGTCTACCATAAGCAAGTGTGAAGTCTACAAAAAACTTGGTCAAGATCAAGATAATTTGGAAGATGGATGCGGATATATGAAAATGGATGGGATAAATGGTTCCTAGATGAATGGATTAATTATGAATAAGATAGAGGGAATGTTGGCTTTATTATGGATGGGATGGGATGCTTCCAACCGAATTGGCGTACACAGATGCTCAATTCTACACATGACGCATGTTTGCCAGGTTTTCATCATGGTACCTGTCCAAAGTGCCACCAAAGTGGTTTTCACTAGAGGACGACTTTTCTTTTTACTATTTTTAATCATTTTTTGGATTTTGGATTTTTTGATTTTTTTGTATTTTTCTGTGAAAGAGTTTAAGCTCATGCTAAACAAATTGGTGGTGTCGATGTAGATGCTTCTATCATAATGTGCCATCAATATCCTTCTTGAAGAAGCTGCTTTTCCAAGATATGTGCACTTGAAAACAAAATTTGAGATTCCTTATTTGCTTTGTCGATACTGGAGTTAACTTTGTCTTTATGTGCACATCACAATAGAATGCCTTCTGAATCCTTATGATGAAGGGTTACTACCAATACATGGTCAATGTGAGAATTGGATATCATGCGTGGAGGCATGATTGAGTGTGTTTAGGAATAAAAGATGGATTGGTTGATAGTTTGGAACTTTTGACTCTCCAAACTTGGGAAGATGAGAAATGATGAGTGGATACGAAAGTATGCATGGAATTAGGACCCAAAACTCGATATACTTTGTACGTTGCTTGAGAAGCCTGCTTTTTCCTTTGTGGACATCTTTGATGGATACTTTCCCCTTTTCTATTTTTCCCCATGCAGTTTCTTTGACTAATGGAGTTTGATAGGGATAATCATTCTTTGTATTCTTTGGTATCCACTTGTATTTGATTTGTCCTTCGTTCTTCTTAGCTTCTTTTTCTTTGATAACATTCTTTGCGCTTGATTCAAATCTTTCTTTTGATGTTGGTCCCAATTCATGGATGGGGTGATGGGTGAATGAAGATTCATGACATGGCTGGTTGTAGTATTGGCATTAGTTTCATCATATGATTCTTCGTGCTCCCTATGTTGACATTTTCTTGACACGAAGTTGCCCCCAGTATGGTGGAAGTAGTACTTTCATTCTTTGATTCTGCCTGTTTTGAGAGTTGATGTTTAGCAAGCATTCTCTGATAAATGACTACTACAGATGATGTTATTTCAATTTGTTGCTCCGCTGACTCCAGAATATCATGTTTGGTCTGACCTATTTCTTTGAGTGGATAATGCTGGATATCTTCATACATGATGTACTCAATCTGAATTTGGGATAAATTTGATCCTGATGTTGATAACTCCACTTGATTGTTGGAATCAATAACCTGTTCCTTTTGTGTAATAATGTCAGGAGTAAAATAACCTTGTTCTAAATGAAGATCATCTACGTGCCCATCCAATGAAAGCATCTCATGGGTAGATGGTGGAGTATGTGCTATATGGATATGATCATTATTTGTGACATCTTGTATAGATAGGAGAGTGTCCATTACCTCATTGTAGTATCTTGGAGATACAAATTCTTGATCTTGAATGATTTTAGAATTGCTTTCGACATGATTTGGATCAAGTTCTTGACATGGGTCAGTTTCAAAGGATGGATTGCTTAAAAAGGGTTCTTGGATATCTTCATTAGGCATGGGAATTGGCTCAATATCCTCTTGATCTTTGAGTGAACTTGGATCAAATGTTGAGTTGAGGATTTCTTCAATATCTCCAACCATGAAGTCGAAGGATGTCAATATATCTTAGAAATGACCATTGCTAGACTTTGGTGAAAGATGTCGATCATGCTTTGGGGCAAAATCTTGAGATATGTCCTCTAACTCATTAGGTGATGTAGAGACACTTTCAACATGATCATCGGTGGAAGGATCACCAATTATAGGATCAAATAATGTTAACACTCCTTGGGATAGACCATTGTCAGATATTGTGGAGAGGTTTTTATCATGATCAGAAAGTGACTCTTGATGTATGTTGATTTGATCGTTGGATGAGGTGTAATCATCTTCAAGGTGCTCATTGATTGATAGATCTTGATCATTGTTTTCAACAATTATGGTGGAGATATTGTTAATTTTTTCAACCATAAGATCAAATGATGTTAACGTTTCTTGAATTGGATAATTGTTGGGTATTGTTGGTGGGTTTTGATCATGATTGAAAAGTGACTCTTGATATATGTTGATTTGATCGTCGGAGGAGATAGAAACATCTTCAAGGTGCTCATTGATTGATAGTTGTGATGGACCTTCGAGATAGGGTGATTGGGTTTGTTGTTGATTCTGTTGATATCCAACCTCTTGACATTGGATATATTGTTCTTGATGTGGTTGGGGAGACAACTCAATGCTTTGATGACATGGTTCAACCAATGGAAGAGTGCACTGATTTTGGGGTGGAGATGTCTCTTGGGGATATGAATCAATGATTTTTTTGAGTGTAGCAATTTTGTTTCGCAAGATTTGATGTTGACATTCTCGAGATCATTCACTTGGTTGTTGACCAAGCATAATTGGCATGCCTAGATTTGGCGTTATTGGTTGATATTGAACATTGTTGTGATCGGGAAACACATTGCATGGATTTAGGTAACTTTGATTTTGAATGGGGTTACCTTGACTTGGATCAATGCATGGAGTTGCCAATATATTACTGGGATTTTGAACAACATTGGTTTGATTTGCAAATGTATCTATCCCAAAGTTCACTAAGTGTGGATTTGATACATTCATGCTTGATAGGTCTGCACTTGGTATATTCACATTTGACATTACAGATTTGGTGGTACAATGTTGTTTGGAAGACTCATGCCTTGATTGTTTGGTTGATAGATTTGTAGGTTTTGACTTTGATTCAAATCTATCATAGGAAAAGGTGTTCCGAAATTCAGATTGGGAAAACTCACATTTGTTGTTTTATTGAAATTTGGAGGAGATAAAGATCCCATGTATGGATTGCATAAATGTGAGTTTCGATAATCAATTGGAATTGCGAGACTTGGATGATTTGGTTGACTTGGATTAATCATGATGTGTGAGTTGAGTTTAAATTCCATGTTCCTCTTGTGTTTTGACCTTGTTGCAAAAGTGAAGCTCCAAGGTGTTTAGGACCAATGATGAGATGAAAGATGAAAGGATGAGTGATATGGATGTTTGAAATTTTGAGAACTTTGGATCAATACTAGACTTTAGGATTTGGTTTTGATTTGGATTGATTGATTGATTAGGATAATGAAATTGTAAACTCTAGGAGGTTGTGTTTTCCTAGAGTGAACTCGTACACAAGATGATAATTTGACTAAGTGTGTCAAGTCAAACAAAGTGATTTTGGATAATGAACTCCTAGACCCCAAGATGTTGGATTTTATCAAGAGGTAAACTTTTTCACAAGGATTGGATAATTTGATTGAATATGTGGGGAAGGATTAATCCACACATATCTAACCAAACAAGATGATTTTGATTTTGCCTAGAAGTTTAGCATAAGTGATGTTTTCAAAGTTTCCAAGAGTTTTTTGGTGAGATGGGATTTGATTTCGATGGTTGAGGGATGGGTGAGAGTGATTGATTTTGATCCTAAATGAACCTAAAAGGGACTTGTTTACAAGACCAAGGTTTTGAAGAACATGATTTTCCCTTCGAGTAATTCAAACCAAAAGACTAATGTTTGCATGAAAACCATATGACCCAAAAGAGACCAATCACATGTGTGGTTCAATTGTCTGTTATCTTGCTTTAAAGGTTCAGTTCTTTTTACCAAAAAGACTTTCTTGATTATGTTTCAAATTGAATGTCTAATTTCCTAACTTCCTCTCATCCCACAAAGTCCATTATGTTGAAAATCGAGGAAATTAAGATAAAAATTTCCTAATATTGAATTTAATGAAAACAAATGATGATAAAACCCAAGTACGTAGATGCCTCTAAGGATGAAATATCTAGGGAAAGCAAGAGCACTTGAATTCGTCAAAGGTATTTGCTTCCCTAAAGGGTTTGAAATTTTGAAGATCTTGTGAATGTTTGTTTTCAAATGTTTTCGATCAAAGCAATGTGTTTTCAATTCCAAGAACATGTACAATCCTAGGATGAAGAGGCAATATTTGTTGGGATCCCACTTGGATAAATCCAGCTGCGCATATTTAGTGCCAACGATTAGATTCTTGACCACACAGGCTCCCCCTTATAGTGCACTCACTTCTCGGGTCAACCAAGCATCAATACCCATGAATCTCCCATGGGATAATTTTCATCTCTACAACATAATCACATGTATATGTGGGGAGGATTCAAAGGACATGACCTTTTGCACCAACAAATAGATTAGGATTTTGGCCTCTACACAAATTGGTTTGTAATTAGGGCACTTGTTCAGAAGGTCACACAAGAGGCAAGATCAACCCATATAAAGAGTATCACCTTCTTGTTTGTAGGAGCTCTTGTAATGATGAAATTTCTTCACCATTCAAATTTGTATACTAGTTGGGAATAGCTTAGCGTTTAGCTCATTACCGATTTGAGTCGTTCCCTTGGGGTGAGTACTTTTTCCCACCAAGGCAAGCTGTCTAAAGGTGGATAATAGCGAAGGAGTCCATTTGTAGTTCGACCATGTAACACATTTAGGCGGGAGCACACACAATGTCTTTTCTTCACACTTACATGTTTTGATCAAATTTTAGGTACCCAAATTGAAATGTGGAGGTAATCACTTACACAACTTAAGATCATCAAAAGGACTTTTGATTCTCAAGATGGCTGTGAGGCACGAGAGAAGTGCTTATGTCATTTTAATGATATTACTTTGGGTAAGTAATTACAAAACACCAAATTCACATGTTCATTTTAATTTCCAAAGGAAAAATTTAGTTATTTTTAAGCCCCAAAATTGAAATGTGAGAGTTGTTTGTCAAATTTTTAGAACCCAGATTCAAATTTAGTAAGTTTCTAAGGTTCAATTTTAATCCAACTTGAAAAAGATCAAATCAATGATTAAATTTGAACTCCAAAAAAGAAAAGTGAGTTGGTTGACTTGAAACATAAAATGGAAGCCCTAGATTGTAATAACAAGCATTAAAAAATGCTTTTTTCAATTCTCAATTTCAAATTCTCCAACTCCAATTAGTTCACCATTGTTGAAATTCTGATGCTCCACTCCAACGCCAACCTATAAACAACACAAATTTATCAGACATAAGATGTATGATATTTCAAGAAATCAATGATATGATGAATACATTTTCAAACATAATGAACACATTCACAAGGAACCAATACTAACCTAATGAATAAATTCACATGACTTTGACATTGTTTATCCTAATTGTGAATGTGGAAATGTTCATTTTGGAACAATTTATATCAATTATTGATAAATTATTTCACAAAACATCTAATCAATAAAATTCCTAAAGTTGATCATAATGAAGATTCTCAAGAATTTGAAAACTTCTTTTAAGATTGATATTGTTATAGCTCTAACAAAAGAAGTTTCTAAAAGAGAATGCGAATAGAAATTGTTATTGAATTCTCCTTTGAGTTAGCTGAATTGCATTTATTTCCCTATTTAGATCCAAAGCATGGAAAACAACCCATTTCAACACCCTCTTTCCAAAAGTAAATTCCTTTCACATTCTCTACTTCCTCGATTCCCCCAAATTCCAAGTTAGCCCCAACATTTCATCTTACTTCCTAAACATCCTACAAAAGTATGAAAATAATGAAGAGTCCTTCGAAAATTCAACAATACACCCAATCTTCGACGAAACCCTTAATCCTTACTAAATCTCCCAGAGATTTTCAGGATTTAAACCCTAGGAAATTCGAAGAACATATACATTTCCTTAACCTTACTGAAGACAGATGATCGCTGAAATGAGATAAAACTTATCCAAAAAAAATATCACTGCAAAAACCCTGCCTCCAAATTATTAAAGATATTTTTGGCTGATAACCACGGTCATAACCAAATAAGCCCTCCACGCTTAAAACACATGAAGGGTCATTACAACTTAGCTGGATTTGGGGCCTCCTGAAGCTTGTGTGACCAATGAGATGCTCCGCAGGCAAAAACATTTCTTGCATGTTATACTCATTTTGTGCTGCAAGTACACTATCAAAGATGTTGCCATATTGCAGGATTGAATCCCTTCGTAAACACATCCCCTTCTCCTCCTCAAATACTGGGCAAAGCCACAAAAATCATCGGGTTACAACAAAATCAGCCGCATAGGAGGAGACCAATGATATCCAAAGTGCATTCAAAGAGCTTTGGAACAAGGTGTAAACATCCATCAAAGAATAATGGTAGGTAGATGCAATAGGCAGGTGCAAAGATAACATAGGGAATGAGTACTAAGGTATTCTTGTGAGTGTAGTTGGCAGATGTAAATTCGAGTTCCACAGTAATGCACGTGTGAGAGATAAATGCGCAGACCTAGGGAATTTCTATGGAATGGCGTGTGGTTTGGGAATTTTTTTTTTTGAATTCTACGATTTGAGCGAATGATGTGCCTTTACTACCTCTACCAAATCAGCTCCCAAAAGTTTTAGACAGTGCATTAAAAAAAAAATCACATAAGATTTTATGATCGCAAAAACTTGTAGCATGCCAAAAATCATAGAAGCTGAGAATACAGTCTATCAAGAAACTATAACCAGATTGTTTTAAAATTGATACAACAATAACATGCCCTCTTTCTAGCACCAAATGTGGATGCTAAAATCTGAAAATGCTTAAACCTTGACATATATTAACATTGCTAGTCAATTTAAACAAAGCGAATCACAACATCCCTATGAATATTTGACCATGTTAGATATGAAAACAAGATAGAATAAAACAAGGAAGCTAAATGAAAGCATATGAAAACATGAATCAAACCCTATTCCATAGTGGGAGTGGTGCCCCTTATGATGTGGAAAGGATGCCCTTTCCCACCCCCTGATAAGCAAGAATGCCAAAATGCAAGTGTTGGTAGTGCAAAGACATGAGATCATGCATCAAGTTGTGTAGTAGTGTTGTAGTAATACAATAGAGGAGGCCTCTATTTATAACCAAGAAGGATGGAGGAATGCAAAACATGGAGGATCTAGGACAAAACATGAGCCAATGACAAGATGCCACTTGTCAAGATGTGAGAGGATGAGGGTTGTGCACATTTTGATCAATGTGCCAAAGAGGGGGAGATTTGAAATTCAAAAGATGGCTTGTTGGAGGGAGAAGAAAGAGTCTTAAATGCCAAGTGGGAGACATGTAAGAGGATTTAATGCTATGTTGGAGGACAAGAAATTTGGGAGGGAGATTTAAAATGGAGGAACATTCCACTTGAGATACCTTTTTGAATGAAATTAGATGAAATAATAAATCAAATAAATTGATTTATTATGCAAGTTGCAAAAGCTAGAGAAAAGAGGATTAGTGTTAGAAGTTAATCATGACTTAATTAAATTTAGAGAGAGATTAGTTGACATGACATTTGATTTAGATTTTTGCATTTATTTAAATCAAATGGGAGGAAATAATGGACATTAGCCATTTAATTAAATACATTTGATTTAATTAAATGAAGAAACTTTAGGAGATAATTAAATAAAAATGATTTATTTAATTAATTGGTGAATATGATTTAATTAAATATGAAGAATGCATGATGTCAATTTTTCATGTCTAAACCACCGATTCCAGGAAAACCTTTGATCTTATACATATCGGCAATAGCGGTAGCCCTTCGCGCTCTCTTGGCAGAACATGACAAAAATGGGAAGGAAAGAGCTATATACTACATCAGCAGGACCATGGTGGGACATGAGCTGAACTATACATCCATTAAGAAAGCTTGCCTAGCAGTTGTGTTTGCAGCTCATAAGTTTAGACATTACATGCTAGCACATCAAATCAAGCTCATTGCAAAAATAGACCCACTCAAATACCTACTTTCCAAAGCAACTCTCACAGGATGGAAAAATAAGTGGGTTATGATCCTCACGAAGCATGACATTGAGTATGTAGAATGCAAGGCTATCAAAGGAAAAGCAATCACAGATCAACTGGCATAAGCACCAATTTATGTAGAGAATCCACTTATTTCAGAATTCTTCGATGAATCAATCTTCAACCTCAGTATAGCAGAGCACTAGAAGATGTATTTTGATGGATCCTACACACAACATGGGTCAAGAGCGAGAATATTCTTCATCACTCTACAAAGGGACTGCATACCTAAATCATACAAGTTGTCATTCTCGTGCACAAACAACATCGTGGAATACAAGGCTCTTGTCATAGGGCTGAGGATTTCAGTGCAGGGGAAGATCATGGCTCTTAAGGTCTATGGAGACTCACAACTCATAATCAACCAGGTAAACAATGAATATCAAACAAAGGATGATAAGTTGACTTCATACAAGAAGTTGGTGGAAAGCCTGAATGAGTTCTTCATTGATATCACATTTGAACAACTACCCAAAGAAAATAACAGAGCAATGGATGCAATGGCTACGATAAGATCACTCCTAGAGATCCCACATAATGTCCTGAAACAAGAATTCCTCATAGAGCAACTTCTCGTACAAGTATTCAAGGTACCAGAGTTTGAAATCATGTGTAAAATCGTTGGTCCTATTGATTCTTGGTACCATGATATTTACACTTACCTGAGAATAGGAGTCCTTCCCACTGACATAACCCTGAACCTCAAAAGAGATTTCATCAAAAAATCATCCCATTTCGTCATCCTAGGAGATACCCTATATTGTAGGAGCATTGAAGGGTCCCTTTTACATTTCCTAAACACTGAGGAAGCCTTGAATGCTTTAATCGAGGTACATAATGACATTTGTGGTTCACACTTGAGCGGTATGACTTTGACCAAGAAATTATTGAGGATAGGATACTATTAGCCTACTATGGAAAGAGAAGCACATGACTATGTCAAAAGGTGTTTATAGTGTCAACAGATGGGGACCTCATCCATGCACCAACTCAAGAGCTCAACCCCATAATCACACCATGGCCCTTTTCACAATGGGGGCTCGATCTCATTGGAAAAATTACTCCCACCTCATCCAATGGGCATAAGTTTATCATCACCGCCATAGAGTATTTCACGAAGTGGGTGGAAGCCATTCCCATGACCTATATTACAAGAAAGCAAATATCCAAGTTCATCTTGAATTATCTTATTTGCCGATACGGTGTCCCTCAAGCCATTAACTCAGATAGTGGAACACCTTTCAAAAATCAGGAAGTTCGTGACTTATGCCATAAGTTCAAAATCCAACATCGCTTCTCCACTTCATATTATCCCCAAGGAAATGGCCAAGCAAAAGCTACCAATAAGGCCATCCTTAAAAATACTCAAGAAAACAGTAAATGACACCGGCCGTGATTGGCATCTGTAATTGAATCCCACCTTATGGGCCTACCACACAAGCATCCACACACTAACAGGTACCACCCCCTTTGCTTTGGTCTACAGATCAAAGGCCATACTCCCCATTGAGATCAAGCTCTCATCCTTGAGAATATCAGTACAAAATCTTATAACAGATGAAGAATACCAGGTCTCATAATTAAATGAACTACTGGATGAGAGGCGTATGGATGCCTTAAACCACTTGCAAGTCTATCAGAATCACCTCAAGTGAAGCTACAACAAGAAAATTAGGAGGTGGACCTTCCAAGTCGGCGAGCTAGTACTGAAGGAGAATTAGAAGAACATGCCAAATCTGAATAGCAAGGGAAAATTTGAACCCAATTGGTTGGGACCCTTCATCATCACAAAAAATTACAAGTCAGGGGCATATCAACTATCAACGCCCAAAGGTGAACCTCTGCAGGATCCCTTGAACAAATCTCATCTCAAAAAGTTTTATGCCTGATCTTTTAAGGGTAAAACCAAAAATACCAAAATCCAAAAAAATCAGAAAATAATTATAAATAGTAAAGATAAAAAATCAAAAAAAGGAGTGAAAACTACTTCGATGGCGCTTTGGGCAAGTACCTTGGTGAAAACCTGGCAAATAGACGCCTTGTGTAAATAAAGCACTCTCCATCCACTAGGATCTCTATGATTGATCCCACATCACTCATTTATCCATTACATTCCATCACACCCTTCCATCATCCATCTGCGTTTGTATTCTAGCTTGATTCTGTGTTCGTATCATGTTCCATCCTAGTACTACTTGACACATTTCTAAGGTTAGTTCGTCCTTCCCATATCCAAGTAGTCTATCACATCATGTTGGGGGCATGTTGTTTTACCTACATCGGATCGAATTTATCTATATTCTTGCGATCTTTCTTAAAATCAAAAATCCAAAAACATTCATAAAATCCAAAAACATCAGAAAATCAAAAAACATTAGAAAATCAAAAAATCCAAAAACATCAGAAAATCTAAAAACATCAGAAAATCAAAAAATCCAAAAACATTAGAAAATCAGAAAATCTAAAAACATCAGAAAATCTGAAAACATCCAAAAACAGGTCAAAAATCTAAAAAGTCAAAAAAATAGAGTCATCCTGTCTAACTATGCCATCTCTGAGCTTGAACATAGGCAAGGTGGATCTTTGATTGACCCCCAAGACACATTAGGTCAGTCCATTAGAAGTCCGTCACAATAAAATGACAATCCATTTGCCCATCTATCTTATCATTAAATCAAGTTTGTGTCAGTTGAACTACGTGGTTTCTGCGTGTATAACGTAGGCAAGGCTAATCTATTGATAAGTTACTGAGACCCCTAGGATAGGTCTTTAGGCTAGGTTCTTGTTCAAAATCTCATAAAATCCAAAAACATTGGAAAATTTGAAAATCAAAACATTCATAAAAAATCTCAAAATCCCAAAAACAGCCTCAAAACATCAAAAACATCCAAATATTTGAAAAAACCGAAAATGGTGTATTTGTCTCATTTCAACATTCACCTGTAATAAAGAATCCATTCATAATAAATCAATCGTCATTTTCATCCTTTGGTAAGTTAGTCAGAAGCAAGTCTAGTAGGTTTAAAAGAAAAAGCTCAATTATCAAAGTCTCAAGTCTAGGTTAGTAAGTAAACAAGTTGGTCAACTCTTGATATCAATAGCTTATCATCTAGTCAATACCATATCACCTGATCACAACATGTCCTAAGATGCATCCTTCCTACAATGGACATCAACATCAGGCATCACCATAGTTTAGTCTTGTCTAGCGGTATGAAGAACATTAGCTTGTTTGTTTACTTTATCTTTATCTTTTTGACTTATCTTATTTTGCGCTCATTCCAATGACTTCTCAATGATGCCTAATCAAAATGGTTTAGAGAGAAAGGAATGGGGCAACGATCATTATCTTTTTATCTACTATGCTTGTTGGATGTTCTTGTATTATAACTTGGTCATGTGTGCTTTGTTTGGTTTGTAGGGAAGGTGTTTTAGATGTCTTGTTGACCACATAGGAAGACTTGATTTTCTATGTTTTGGTTTGAGATGTTTATAATATCTAAACTATATTCTGAATAAGGTTCCATATGTCAGGTGTTAACAAGAGTACTCCTATCTGATTGTCATTCAAAGTTCATCACACTAGGTACAACACCATCTTGGTTCTTTATACCTTGATGCATTGTACCTATGTGTATTATCAAACATAAGGAAAGTTATGATCTTTATTTCTCCCATCCCTGGATAAGAAATACATAATCATCATTCATCATCATATCTAATAAAGTCTCAATGACTCATAGACTTGTTGGACTTCTGCATCTTCTTGGATTCAAAGGTTGATCCCTCTCATTCTTCTATCCTCTTTCACGCTAACATAGTATCATTTCATCAATGCATCCAACCTGCATTCATAAAACATCCACACTCTCATCCTACATAATCATGTCATATCATCATAGGACAACATCATCCATCTCATCCATCTCACATACATTGCATCATCATTTAAGTCGTTATAGATTTGTTATTCTAAGCATCTTAAAAACATCTCATTTGCATCATTATCATATCAATATGTTAGACTAACCATCCGTACATCCATATTGAACCTCTTTGTCACAAGATTGACCCTCAAATTGAACTTTTCGCTCAATCTCTCAAGGGGGCAATGTGCCAACGTACTTCTTTCCATTGGGGCATCCGAAAAAATAAAGAAATTTTTGAATTTTGATTTTGGCAACATCATTTTTTCAACCAATTCAACAGGTACATTACTTCACAGAGGAAAAAAATGTAGACATGCAAATCGACATCATGCATCTAATGTTCTTCATTTAATGAAATAAATCAATTTTATTTAATTAATAATGTTCCTCATTTAATTAAATAAATCAAAGTTATCTAATTAAATTCCTAATGTTCTTCATTTAATTGAATAAATTAAACTTTATTTAATTAAATTACTAATTTTCACATTCCTCTCATTTTGATTTAAATAAATCCAAAAAATCTAAATAAAGTTTCATATCAACTAACCTCCATCTAAGTTAATTAAATCTTGATTAACTCCTAACACTAATCCTCTTTTCTCTAGCTTTTGCAACTTGCACATGAAATTCATTTTAATTAATTATCTAATTACCCCTATTTTCTCTCACAAGGCATATTCCCAAGGAATATTCCCTCATTAGCTCCATGTATTTGACTTTCTTACCCAAACGAATTCCCCCCCAAAATGACTTAACCATATGCATTTAAAGCCATCTTTGAAATTTCAAATCCACCTAATTTCATTTATTTGCACATTCATTAAAATGTGTTCATTCCTCCTCCAATCACATGTGGACAAGTGGCCTTCTCTCATTGGTTGTTATTTTGTCCCACATTCATCCAAATCCTTCAATCTTCCATTCTTCAAACCCCTAAATTCATGGCACTTCTATTTCAAAATCATCCACAATTTGAGTATTTGCACTATAGGCATTTTGAGTTCATTTTCATCTATCATCTTGTATTTTGCATCATCATCATCTAAGCTTGTCAAGGAGGTGGGAAAGGGCATCCTTTTCACATCAAAGGTGCACCACTTCTACTATGAGATAGGTATGAATATTGTTTGTATGTGCTTTCAAATTTGCTTCTTTGGTCTTTTAGAATTTGTTTGGCATATTTGATATGATTCAATATCTCATAGGGAGGCTTTTATTTGCTTTGTTTAAAATATAATAGGTATGCTAATTGTTCTTGAGAAAAATGCAGAACAAGGCCTCTATATTATGGCGCTAGAAGGATCTCGAACATTTTCATTATCATCTACAATCTCATGCACTTTGCACTATCGGCACTTGCATCTGCATCACATCTAAAGCTTATCAAGGGGGTGGGAAAAGGCATCCTTTCCACATCAAAGGAGCACGACTCCCACTATGAAATAGAGTTTGATCTTGCTTTTTCATGCTTTCATCTAGTTTATTTGGTTATTTTTATCTTGTTTGCATGGGTAGCATGATCAAGTATTTCATAGGGATGTTTGATTTGCTATGTTTATTTTGAAATCATTGCTAATGTTTGCCAAAAAGTTTAATCATTTGGAGGTTTAGCATCTACATTGCAGAAAAAGGCCTCTATACATACATCCTCTAAGGTACGCGACAACGCTTACATTCGAAACCCATAGCATATAAATTATACTCATGAAATAAAGAACATAGATCCAATAACATTAAACTCATTTCAAAAGATACAAAGTACATAATAAAACCATTCATAGATTGTAATCATTCAATATAGCAGTTACAAGGCTCATTTCCAAAATGAGGTAGATCATACAACAATATTACAATTACAATGATTACAAGGATTCTCCTTGAATACAAATGAGGAGTAGTACATATACAATAACATTCAACTAATCCAATAGAACACAAGATAAGGTACAAAGCAACTGGAACATGCGAGCTCTCCAATCTGGAAGATCCCACCATCATGAACATGAAGTGGAAACCCAATGGTGTAAGGTGCATGTTCCACCCAACCAAGTGGTACTCGAAGGCCCACCCTCTGTGCTAGGAGATAGTAAAAGGGCTTCTTAGGTACACCAAAAACCTCAAGACACAGGAAACCACAAGACTAAACTATACAACTTGTACAATACTTAACATAAAGGTTACATTGCTTCTAGAGTAAAAGAATCAAGTACATCAACTGAACAATACAAATTGTTGTCATAGGAGGAGTGCCATCACAAAGTAGCATGGGTTACCCTGGCCCCCATCTTGGGTTACCCTAGTAGCCTCTCACGATCCCCGACCCCACATGCAAACCGGTGCATAGTCATATATCTTTCAAAGGGACAAGATACTGACCTTTCCATTCTAGGCCTTCTTGTCTCATCTCAAGTCTAAACGAGCTCTTGAGCCAATGAGCGAGGCACAATTAACAAGTTATGTGTTTTAAAGCTACCTTTTCCCCTAATACTTTTATTTAATTTTCGCTGAATTATCTAACTCTCACATGAGTTACCCTGGCACCACTTTGTGTGCCATCCCCCATTGAGAGCCACTCCCCTAATGACAACACAAGTATCTAATCCATAAACCAAGGGTAAACAAAGTGCACAAAAAACCGATAATAAATATCAATCATAATGCTAGAGGCAATGCATCCCGTTCGTAATAACCGGGTGTTTAAACTGAATCACAACCAAGTGCACTACCCAAGGAAAATAAAGGGTTGAACAAAAATCACAACAACCCCCACATAATATTACAACATTTGAAAGGATTACATAATCCCAACTAACAAATTTCCCCAACTTACGTGAACAAACAACTTCATAATTAAATAAGCAATTCAGGCAAGTAACTAAAACTATCATTATGATTTCCTCAATCTAATTTCCATTACAAGAAAACAATAATACATTGCTTGTAATAAAATAAATTAATATAATTTCATTTACAGACAATAAAAAAATTAAATCTAATTGTTTAATTCCATTTTGCAATTACTTCTAATATAAAACTCAATTTGCCTTTTTAAATCATTTCATTTTGAAAACATTTAGTTTGTGCATTTGCATGCACCTATTATAAAATATTCATTTAAATATACATATAATTATATATGTATTTATATATAATTATACATATATAAATATATTATTTAAATATAAAAAAAATCAGTTACAAATATCCAAACAAAAATTATATATATATATATATATATATATATATACATATATATACACAAATATATATATATACATATGTATACACAAATATATATAAATATATATTCACATATATATATATTTATGCATATATATGCATATAATATCATATATATTTCAATACCAAGTATTAAAATTGGAATAGAAGGAATGGCAGACGATTGTTTGCATTGTCCTTGGCTGTTTACACAACTGTCTCCCCAAAAGGGGGCACACGACCTGTGAAGGCAGCGCTGCGCTGGGCACTGCCTTCACAGCCCGCCTCCCCTATGGGGCGGTGGCTATGGGGTAGCCCCCAACCCATACCAAGTTAAAGTCTTATAATAATTTTTTTTGAATAAAAAGTTGCAAATATTTAAATTTGTTGTACATAAATTTCGAACCAGGTTTTTCTTAAAAATAAATTTTGATAGAAGCTTTCATCAGAAAAATATGTATATATATTAATATATATATCAAAATGATTGCTCCAGATGAGTAATTTTTCATAAAATTTTCTACATGGAAATATTTACGAAATTTTCCAAAGGTTTTTAATTTCTGAAGCCAAATAAATCTAATTGGAAGAAAAACTATATTCTACATGAAGATCTTTTCCAATACAACCAAAGGTTTTTTACAATTTTGATAGGAAAATTTAAATCCATTCCTATAGAGGTTTTCCAAATCTTCTATATAATCCTTCTGGGAATTCTTTTGTTTTAAATCAATTCTTATTTTCAAAATAATAAAAGATTTTAATCTGAGGCTCTAAAGCTTTCATGACAATCTTTCCAATTTCAAAACATACTGAAGCTTTAAAACAAATAAAATTTTCCTTCATTGTACAGGCAATCTTTTCCAAGACAATAACTAATTCTAATATCCTTTTCCAATTTGAATTTAAATAAAAAAATAGTAAAGAACCCATTTCAAATGCTTGAAGAAATGAAGTTTAAAGTAGAGCCTCGCCTTCAGATTCCAAAACTATCAAAACCTCTTCCAAAATAATCCCTTTTCCAGAAAGTTGAAAACAAAACCAGAGCCAATTTCCTGAGAACTTCTTCCAATTTTCAATAACCTCAAAATACAATTTACATTCTTATGAAATAGCCTCTTGCCCTCTTTCAGTTAATGCAATAATTCCCTTCGTGAATTATTTTCCAACACCAGATATTAATTTCTAACTCATGTCACAATCCCAAAATATCTTTCCCAAATCAAATCAAAGATATTTCCTTTAAGATATTTTACAAGATATTTATGCATTTAATAATTTAAAATCAAATATTAATCTTAATTATCCATTCATTTAAATTCACAACTTAATTTAAATAATTAATTAAAAAAACCTTTTTATACTCTAACAATTAAATATCAAATTTAATCTAATTAATTTTAATCACTATGTAAAAATAAATTTAATCTAAATAATTAAATTACTTTACATAATAAATCAAATGTAATTAATTAAATCAAATTGAAAGCTTCTAACAACATTATTCACAATTAAATAAATAATCAATTAAAAACATTATAACCATTAATTAACATTAATTTCCCAAAGAGCATACCTTGCAAAATAATTAAACGACAAGGAAAACATGGACTACATGACAACAAAACATGACCAAAACAAGGACTGATGACACATTGTGACTAGGGTTGTGGTTTGACAAGGAAATCCTGTTACTATCTCCCAATCAACTATTCCGTTGGACAATGGACATGCTCAAACCTATGAATCAAGGTGGAGTTGACGTCCTTACCTCCAATCCTGCAATCAAAACATATGTCGTACATGTATATAGATCATGAACAATCACACCGTGAAGAGAAAATTGCGGAATCGTAAGGTGCTCACAAGCGAGTGATGCAATCCCGTTCCCTTCACCAATACAATGTCACATCAAAATTGATGAAACTAAAACATCAAATAAATATAGATGAACATATATCAATATCAACTCACATAATCAATATGCTAACCAGAGAGCATGTCATAATCAATAATCATCAATTTAGTGTACCATCACATCTCAATATAAAAACCATCATCGCAATAATGTTAGCGATCAGATAACATCATAGTAACATAGTCTATCAAAATAAAAGCACTTTCTAAGAACATAAGAAAATCGGAGGGGTGCTACATCGTCCCCCCTAGGATCATGCTTACTCTTGGAAGCCTGCAAACAAATAAGGATAGAGCTCCCTCATCTTGGTCACATCCTCCCAGGTAGCCATTGTATCATCTCTCGGATCCCACTGGACCCTAATCTGCTCAATATCTCGACCCCGAAGGGCGAGTCTCCTGTGTTGCGTGATAGCCATAAACTCCAAAGCTAGTTGCCCATCCTCTACCTATAAGGCATTCCAATCAAGGATGTGAGATATATCAAGGTGGTAAGGCCCGAGTACTAAAACATGGAATATGTCGTGTATGCGTGAGAGACTAGTTGATAAAGCAAGACGATAAGCTACTGGTCCAATCTTCTCAAAAATATCAAATGGCCTGATGAAGCGAAGTGCGAGCTTAGAGCCCTTTCCATATCGGATTGGAATATTTCATGGAAGCACTCGCAAAAAGACTCGGTCACCTACTGCAAACTGACGGTCCACTCGATGTGCATTTGCATACTTTTTTTTCCTATCCTATGCAACAACGAAATGTTCCCTGATCCGGATCACCTGTTGCTCCATGTCCTGAACCATCTCAGGACCCAATAAAAATCTATCCTCTAACCGATCCCAACTCAAAGGAGTCTGACATGGTCGTCCATACAATGACTGGAAAAGAGGCATACTAATCGAACTTTGATAGCTGTTATTATAAGCAAACTCCACTAAATGAAGATAGTTCTCCCATCATGTCTATTGGTCCATCACATACATGCGTAACATATCCTTGAGGATCTGGTTGACCCTCTCAGTCTGTCCATTTGTCTCAGGGTGATATGTTGAACTAAAGTTCAATTACGTCCCCATGACATGCTACAATGACGTCCAAAGAGCTGAGGTGAACACATGATCCCTGCCAAAAATGATCTGATGAGGAATACCGTGCAACCTAACAATATCTCCCATGAACACTCTAGCAATGGATGAAGCATTATACTATGAATGAACAAGCGAGAAGTGTGCTACCTTTGTCAACCTATCCATTGTCACCATAATGGCATCGTGCTGTCGTGAAGAATTGGGTAACCCAACAATGGAATCCAACGAGATTATATCCCATTTCCACTTTGGCACAAAATGTGGCTACAGAAGTCTTGTCGGCTGCTAGTGTTCAACCTTCACTCATTGACACTCCAAACACCTCGACACAAATTCAGCGATGTCTCGCTTCATATTTTCCTAGAAATATATAGCTATCACAAATCAACATGCATCTTCTTCACTCCAGGATGAGCTAAATAAGGTGCCCAATGTCCCTCTATCATAACCAAGGTACAAAGATATCCTAAAGATGGAACATAAATGCGTCCCATGTGTCTCAACAAACCATCTGACTCTAGAGAATAACCCAAGAATCTGCCCTCAAGAATCCTGCTTGTCTCTATCTTTGATCTCACCTCCTGATATCAACTGTTTGCAGGAAGTGTAGAAAGAATCTGACTCTTCAAATCCACACCAAGAGTCACCTCTGACAACTCGTGTCTCCATTTTTTGAGAGCGTCGACAACCACATTCTCCTTCCCCTAGATGAACCTCACCTCGAAGTCATACTCACAAAGGAACTCCATCCGTTGCCTCTGCCTGAGATTAAGATTGGGCTACGTGAAGATGTACTGTAGGCTTTGATGGTCACTATGCAACTCAAATCTGTGCCCCAAAAGGAAGTGTCTCCACCTTGTCAAAGTGTGTACTACCACTGCTAACTCAAGATCATGTGTGGGGTAATTCAACTCATGATCCTTGAGTTTGTGAGACTCATACACAATAAATCGACCATCCTGCATCAAGACTACTCCTAATCCCTTCAAAGATACATTTGTACAGACAACAAAATCTCGAGTAGGATCAAGTATCGTAATAATCGGTGCACTAGTCAACCTATCCTTCAAAGTTTGAAATGTTACCTCACACTGCTCTGACCAGATGAATATCTTCCCTTTCCTCTAAAGAGAAGTGATAGGATGTCCTATCCTTGAGAAACCCTGAACAAAGCATCTGTAATAACCTGCCAATCCCATGAAATTGTGTATCTCTGCCACATTAGTGGGTGCAGGACAATAAATGATCACTTGGATCTTCACAGGATCCACAATAATACCCTCTCCTGATATCACATGTCGAAGGTACTTAACCTCAACCTTAAAGAGCTCGTATTTGGATAGGTTAGCGTACAACTGATTATCTCTCAAACACTACAAAACCTACCTTAGATGCTCCTCATGCTGCTCTACTATCTTGGAATAGATCAATATGTCATCAAGGAATACTAGTAAAAATCTATCAAGATATGTGCGAAAGAATCCGCTCATCAAGCTCATGAATACATACATGGCACATTTTTCAACCCGAATGGTACCACTGTAAACTTGTAGTGACTTTAACGAGTGTGAAATTCTGTCTTATGAATGTTGGAATCAAATATATGTAGCTGATGGTACCTTGAATTAAGATCAATTTTTGAAAAGACCGTAGCACCCTTGATCTGATCAAACAAATCATCGATCCTAGGTAAGGGACATCGGTTCCTGATTGTCACTTTATTCAGCTGACAATAGTCTATACACAATCAAAGATATCCATCCTTCTTCTTCACAAAAATTATTGGTTCTCCCCAAGGTTAAACACTAGGGTGGATGAAACCCTTCGCTAGCAACTCCTCCAACTGCAAGTAGAGCTCCTTAAGCTCTTGTGTAATCATATGGTATGAAGTTTGTGAAATAGGCTTAGATTTAGGTATAAGATCAATCTTGAAATCAATGTCACGCTGAGGTGGCATCCCTGGAATCTCACTAGGAAATACATCTGCATACTACTAAAGTATGGGGTGGCTATCAAGTGAAACCTTCTCTTCACTATCTCCTAACTCCAAGTCTTCTACTATCACTGAAAACAACTGACAACCCTGACGTACACATCTCCTCAGCTGCATAGCCGAGATCATCCTCAATGACATGCATCTCTGAACTCCCACTATCTCAACCTCGCTACCAAATACATCAATACATTGAATTGAATTTTGTCAATAGTCAATAATGGCTCTGCACCTCTAACCAATCCATCCCTAAGACGATGTCATACGACCCCAATGGTATAATGCGAAGGTCTACTATAGTGTGAAAGGAACCAATCTCCAATCTACAATCATGTACTAGGGAATGTGCTGCAACTTTAGCATCAGAGGCCAATTTGACCTGCCACCTAATGTCTTGCTTAACTACCCTCAGTCTACAATGCGCCATGATAGACGATGAAATAAAAGAATTTGATGCTCCTGAATCAAATAAAATGGTAACCCTGTTACCTTGTAACATACCCAAAGTCTCTACCACTATGCTCTGATGATCAGCCTGGCGGTTGTCAACCGCAACAAATACCTGATGACCTCTACCCACATCTCCAACAGTCATCTCTAACACTATTGGCCTTTGAGTATAACCTGATGTGCATTTATTGGGACACTGTCATGTGATGTGACCCTGTTGGCCACAAGCAAAACATCTTGTACCCCTGCTGAATCCTCTACCTCCAAGAGGCACACTCAATTGCTGAATGCTACCCCTATTATAGGTATACTATGTACTCTATGCCGATTGCTCATAATTGGGGCATTTGTTTCACCTCCAATTCATGTCACGCCATGACTGATATCTGTCTCCTTGTCTAGGCTAGAAATTCTTCCGTTTCCCCTATGAATTTTGATGCTGACCACTCTATACAGGCACCTACTATTTCCTAGGTGGTCCAACTCCCTAAGCTTGGCCACTACGTGTACTAGGCCCTGCAGTTGAAGTATTGCCTATCCATACTCCAAAATGTCCACCCAACACACTCGCCAAATTCTCCTCTACCAGCCTGGCCTTCTCTACTGCTGTCTCCATGGTCTTGGGTTTGAAAACCTGAACACCACCACTGATCCGGGCATTTAAGCCCGTAATGAAGTGCTGAAAAAGCATGCCCTCATCGTCACAATTACCAGTGATAGGCTATCGTTAGGTCCCATTACTTTAGAAGATAAAAACTTCAATATGTCAACCAGGCAGTGTCCAAGGCTGTTTGCAATATAAGATGACTTGGCTATCTCCCTGAGATTTTCTAAATTGTTGGAGCTGCTAACGTTAATTCCTAACCTAAGGCCATCTAACTATCTAACTGAAAAATAGTTTATCTTAAAAAAAACTAAAAGTATATTAAACTAGAAAGTATAGAATGACTAATCTAGAAAAAATAATAACTAAATGAGAAAGCATGGAAACAACTAAACTGAAAAGCGTATAAACTACAAAAGTATCAAAGCTTGTAAACAAACTATGAAACATCTAATTAAATACAAAAAATAATGGTTCATAACAATTAGCACACTACAAAAATGACAGGCATTGAGCGCTTCAGAACTTCAGACTCTATAACAACAACGTTAATGGCTTCTACAGAATTAACATGGACAAACGACTATACTCATAATTGTTATTCATGTAATAAAGACAATAGAAAGTAAAGTAATCATCTATTTAATCTATTTTCCCTTGAGTGGCCAACTCGTGGGTTTCTACGTTCTTCCTCAGGTCACATACACAACATTTTCAATTAAAAATAATTTCCATCCATAATTTAAACAACTCACAGATTGATATATAATAGTCTCTTTATTCATATATATTCAGAAAACATGTCAAAAACATAACATTACTATTCTGCGTTGTCTTTTGCTTCTGGAGATTACATATTTATAGAAAAATTCTAACTAAGTCGTATATTTTAGATGGCTTATATTACCATTGAAAAAGTATGTAACGGATTGTAAACAAACTTTATGTCTTTAAATTCCCATTACATAGACATTAAAGAGGCTCAAGTCAAGCCATGAAGTCTTTCATTTTTTTAAAACATAAGAAAAATTTAACCAAAAGAAATTATGATTTTGGTCCATCATCCTAAAGTTCTGGAGCATGTTTCTAGTGCATATCTTCAATCTATTCTGGAGCTTGTGCTGGTTGAATGCCTTTAATTTTTGTATGATGACCAATTATTATCCTAGAAAATACTTAAAACAACCCATTAAATCTACATTGGCAAGATACTTCAATAAATCACAAGAAATAAAGTTTGTACTATTTTTCTTAAAAGACAAGCAACTATTTTGCCTAAAGTTTAATTAATTGGCAGAGAATGAGAATTTTGCATATGTGAGATAGGGCTTTATTATGTTATCATGATGAGGTTATTTTTACCTCATCATTTCATCCCCTTCCTAATTCTTGGCAGGTCCTCCTACCCCTTTGTTGTATCCCTACCCTCCATTTCTGTTTAATTCTTCATATTTAGCACTAATATCATATAGATCCTTTGCTATTTTATCAAAATATTCAGGTGCATTAAGGAAGCCTTGATGATAAGTAACTCCTTTTTTCCACATATTGAAGACTCCATCATCTTGATCTGTATGAATATGAAAAGCATGGGGTGGAAAGAGCAACAGGGGAGGTCTATACCTCATCCCTATCCAATTTGTTCTGAGGTCTTTCAGGATTTTGGCCAAGGCATCTACTCTTCTGAAGGACCATTTGATGTTAAGAGGAGAGATCACTTCTCTTTTCTTCATATATGCTGGTAATGGAGTGTATCTCTCTTCACAAGCATGCCAAGCTTTACCAATCAATTTCTTCCCTTGTTTTACGAAATGATTATAACAAAGTCAGAGGCTCTCATCATAACTCTGATTCATAGTTTTATCCACTTTAACGGCTAAAAAGGTAGCTTTAAAAGCTGCACGTTTACTGTTGGGGCATCTCATCTAGAGACCCACATTTTTCTCTGCTTGAGAATATTCCTTGATGCATTCTTGTCAATGGACCTGATTACGCATGGTAGATAGAAAAGATTTCAATTTCACTTTTCCAACAAAAAGGCTGATAAAGAAATCAGTATGTGTTTCCAATAGTAGATCGTGAACAAAGAATTCACATAGCATATGTTACTGTTCAGGATTTTATTCTATAAACACTTTAACAAATTTTTTGTCATCAGGGTCATGTGGCTGGTCAGGATGAATTCTTAGCAATTTCCATCTTAATATTTTTCATTTAAAAACATTGAATATAGCCTTGATGGTCTCCTACATGCTAATAGAAATTCTCCTATTTGACATGCATCTTGCACTCTTCTCTATAGACCCTATGAAATGACTCTTTCAAGAGTACCAACTCCTTATTTAACCTGATATTCTCAATCTTAGCATCTTTCAAGAAATAACAACGTTCCATCCACTTCATTAATAATGGGGGAATTCAAACTTGGAACCATTCAGTTACAGTTGGTTAGGTCTGAGTTCCTTTTGATTCTATTATTGGCTTATTGGCACTTTCCTGTTCTAGTTCCACAATCTTACTGAGAGAAACATTTAGTTCTTCACTATGTCTTTTCTTTTCTTCTTCAAAAGCTTGAAACATGTGCATAAAATTATTTTTCAAAATTTCAATTTGTTTGTCCCTATCAGGCAGATTAGCATGATATGTCCTATTCTTTTGATTCCATTTCTAAATTTGTATCTGCAATTCATTAATAAATGCATCCTTTTCTTTTATCTGTAGTTTCAAATTTTGAATCTCCTGATCTCTTTTTCCTATTACAGTCATATGTAATGTTATTTCCTCTTGTTGCCATACAATATGTTCTTCATTTTTTTGCAATTGATTTCTTAACTCATCAATTTCTAATTTCAGTTTTTCTACTTCTACATTAGCACTTTCATTTTTAACTATTTCAATTACTTTATTTACAATGGGGGAATTTTTTTCTAAAATATTGTCCTCAACTTCCATAAAAGGTGGAGATTGTTCCCTCTCCTCTTCCTGTATTTCCTCAACAAGGGATTCTTCTTCATGCTCTATATGGGAAGGTATTTCCTCAATGGGGGTTTCTTTCTCTGGAGACTGATGAATTTGTTCCCCTATTTCTCTTATTTCTACATCATCAACAAGATCAATGGTTTCTATTGGCTTTTCCTATTTCTTAGAATCCTTTTTCTTTGAAACACTTCCTATATCTTGAGCTGGGATTTTTGTAGACTCTGAGGATATTCTCTTGCTCCTCCTCAAAGGATGAGTGTTTTGAAAAGTGGCAGTTGTTCTTCTTTTCCTCTTCCTAAGGGGAATGTTGTCTACATTTGGATGAATAATTTCAACATCTTCTGGCTGATATGGGGTTTTCAATTCCTTGGTTAAAGATTTTGGTGCTTCATAACCAGGGGTTGTGGGAATTTGGGCTTCAAGAGCTTTAGAGGCCTCAAGGGAAGTTCCTCCGGAAGGTGAAACAATTTTTTTAGAGGATTCCCTTTTTCTAATTTTCTTTTGGGCAGAGACTTTTCAAATTTCCAATTTTTTTTTTCCCACTTGCTTTCAGGTTTCTTTTGAAAATGATATTTACAAATTAATTGAATTAACCCATGGTGCTTCAATGGCCCCGAACCAGTCTTATATCTTTATATGGAGGAGTTAACAGAGTCACTCAAAAATTTAGGCAAATTAACCCTAAGGGCAGGGTTTTATTTCCCATGCCACAAATGTATCAACATATGAAATGCAGGTCCTACCAGAGTAGTAAGTTGGCTTTCACAGGTGAAGTATTTTATAATCCATGCAACAAATGTTCCCCAGGGCTCTAATATAGAAGTTCTTTGAAACCCTTTATTTTGTCCTCTAGTACTAATAACTATCATGGGCTGAGGGTATCCCTCTCTAAGAAATAATTCTGATAACTTTTGATATGTAATTTGAGAAGTCTCAGATAATTTAATGCCAAAATTATCTAAACCCGAGAGGTGAGAAATGAATTTTGGACTCACTTGAAAACGCTTCCCATGAAGTGTCACCTGACCATTGGAGTAATTTTCTGCAAATGCATTCACCAATTTCTCATTGTATCCATCAAATTTTGTAATGAAATCCAACCATCCCACTTCCTGAAACAAACTGGAAATGTTGCTCAATCCCAATAATTTTTCTGCTAAAGCTAGCTCTGATTTCTTCTTTGCACCCCCCATTTTCTGTCTTCAATCTATGATGTTGCTGAGAAATTCAACAGTGCAAGAAGCTTGTGCACATTCATTTTGAAAATATAATCTAAAGTGATTATTTATTTTGTCTTTGTTTAGAGCTTACTGTGCAATGATGAAAATTTGCATGGAGTGTGAAAAGAGTGTCGTACTAGTAGTTAATCACTGAGTGGCTCAAGTTACTAAATTAGGAAGGGAGAACTCGTGTCAATTAATTAAACCTTATTAAAAAATAACTACTTACTTTAAGCAAAAATTTGTACTTACTTACATTCTGTGATCGCCTGAAGATTTTGTACCTTTACCAATTTAATAGGATGATGGAATGGTATTGGTTGAGGTGATGACATATTTATTATGACATGAGTGAGGAAGCTTGTGAATGATGAAGTCATAAATGAGGATAGGCTGTCATAGCGGCTTTTATTTATGATGAAAAGATGGCAAAAATTGACATAACCACAGAAAATGCAAATAAACATAATAAAAAAAAAGAAGGCATGGGTACATAGGTGTAACAAATCAAAGCATCAGGAAGAATTCAAATTTTATGGAAAAAGGCATGCGGAATGGGAATGGATAAGTTCCAGAGCACGCTTATGAACATGCACTCAAAACCAAGAAGATGAATAAGTTCTAGAGCATCGCTGAAATATGCAGTCGAAGCAGGAACCAAAGGAAGATTCTAGAGCATCATCGCAAGATGCAGCCAGAGCAACAACTGAAGGAAGATTCCAAAGCATCATCACAAGATGCAACCGAAAAGAAGAAAATTGACTATATATATGAATGAACTCAGACTTCTGGAGCTTTTCTTTATTAAATCACCATTCCACAGGAACAATCGTATGATGCGATGAATTGAAATGCAAGTTCTCGAGCATCTAGTCATCAAAACTCACAGGTTCTGGAGCACATTCGCAACTAGGTTCATGCGTTCTAGAGCTTTTCTATGATAGGAGGTAAGTTCAAGAGCACTGGGCATCTGAACTATCAAGTTCTAGAGCATCTTGGAAAGGTGCTCTAGAAGTTGTTTCAAATTTATGAGAAGTCCTGTAAAATGAGGACAACATGTAGTTAAGTCTGAAAATCAGAATTAATGAAAAATGCTTTGAAACAAATTTGTACACATGTCTTTTTATTACACTTTTTCATGTTTTTTTTTAATATGTAATATGCAAGGTTTAGGTGGACTCTGCCTTGGCAGAGTCAATGCATTGGATTTCTCCCTGCATTTCTACCAATTTTGTAAATTCTTCCTTGTTGACAGTTTTATGGTAGATACGTAGGCGATGACCATTTACCAAGAGAGTTCGTGTATCACCATCAATGGGTTTCAGCTGAAATGTGCCATTCGAGAAGACTTGAGTAATTTCATATGGGCCCAACCAATGAGTTCTGAGTTTTCCTTTGTGATTTTTATATCTAGAATTAAATAGCAAGGCCTAGTCACCATTATGGAACTCTCTCTCTTTAATTTGCTTGTCATGCCAAAATTTTCGTTGATGTTGCACCAAATTAGTTTGATGGTCAACATGTAAATGAAGCTCATCCAACTCACTTAACTTTAAAAATCATTCCACTTGAGCTCGTTTCAGATTTAGGCCTAGCTCCATAGCTGTTCTTAGAGTTTGGAGTTCAAATTCAATGGGCAAGAGAGGTTTCTTCCCAAAAACAAGCTCATAGGGGCTGAACCCAGTTGTGGATTTCCATGTTGTGTTGTATGCCCAAACAAATTCAAGAATTTCCTAGCCCAATCTCTTCTCCTTGAAGAAACCGTTTTTGTCAATATGTTTTCTAACTCCCTATTAGTCACCTCCACTTGGCCATTTGCCTGAGGTGATAGGGAGATGACTTCTTGTGACTTACTTGAAAATGGTTCATGAATGCTAGAAGAACTTTGGACATGAATTTGGGTCCCTGATCCATAACGATGGTTTGGGGGGCTCCAAACCTAAGAAAAATATTATTATAGAGGAAGTCAACAACTTGTTCCTCTCTAGCAACTCGTAGGTCTTGAACTTCTGCCCATTTAGTCGGGTAATCGACGTAGACAAAAATGTATTATTTCTCTTGGGAGGAAGGATATATGGGACCGATAAAATCCAATCCCCATTTTTCAAATGGTTCAAGGACTACCTGGGGCTGCAAGGGAATTTCAGTAGAAGCGGTTTGTCTTCCTATTCTTTGACATTCATCACAATGATGAATATACTTTTTAACATCTTTATAAATTGAAGGCCAATAATACCCATCGCCTAAAATTTTATGAGTTCTTTTTGTAGAGTAATGACCCCCAAAAGGATCATCGTGACAGGCCCTAAGGATATTGTAAGTTTCATTAGCCCCGACACATCTTCTCAAGACCATATCAGGGCCACAACAGAATAAAATCCCATTAATCCATTTAAATGGGGCACTATCTCTAATAAGTCACTTTCTTTGTTTCGATGTAAAACCAGGCGATTCTTCTGGAGCGGCTAAATAGTTGGCAATGTCAGCGAACCAAGGTGTCTTTATATAAATAGCAAACATATTTTCATTTGGAAATTCATCTTGCATTGGTGCACAATCACCATCTTCTTGTTTAATTTGAGATAGAAAGTCTGCCACTACATTAAATCTCCCTGGCTTGTCAAGTATTGTTACATTGAACTCCTAAAGGAGTAGTAACCACCTCATTATTCGCCCATTAAATACAACTTTATTCATCAAATATTTTACAGCTGAATGATCTGTATAGATAGTAACTTTATATCCTGTAATGTAATGGTGAAAATTTTTAATGGCATGAACCACAACCAAGGATTCTTTTTCTATTGTCGTTTAGTTTTTCTCAGCAGATTTCAGGTTTGTACTAATAAAATATGTCATATTTACCCCCATTCTCATCTTCTTACCCCAATACTACACCAATTTCCTCATTTGAATCATCGACATAGATATGGAAATAAAGGTTTCAATTTGGCCCATGCAGGACGGGAGCAGAGACAAGCTTCTCCTTTATTGTTTCAAATGATAGTTGACACTCAGGTGTCCAGTTAAACTCCACATCTTTCTAGAGAAGAAAAAACATAGGGGAAACTATTTTACTGAAGGCTTCTATAAACCTTCGATAGTATCTAGCATGCCCAAGAAAACTTCTAACATCCGTTTGCATTTGATGAGTAGTCAGTTGTTGAATGCCTTCAATTTTCTTAGGATCAACCTTTATTCCTTCTGAGGAGATATAATGACCTAAGACTATTCCTTGTTCCACCATTATCAAAAAAATTTCGTGACTAAGGAATAGTCAATGATCCTCACAAACCTCTAAAACTTTATCCAAGTTCTGAAGGGCTTCATCATAGGTTGAACCATAGACAGTGAAGTCGTCGATATAAACTTCTACACAGTCATTGACAAGCTCAACAAATATAGCAAGAATGACCCTTTGAAAAGTTGCAGGAGCGTTACAAAGTCCAAAGGGAAGATCATGATATGAAAATGTGCCCCATGGACAAGTAAAAATTGTCTTATCTTGGTCTTCTAGTGCTACCTCAATCTGGTTGTAACCACTAAATCCATCCAAAAAGGAGAAATATTTCCTCCTAGCCAAATTGTCTAGAACCTAGTCTACAAATGGTAAGGGAAAATAATCTTGATGAGTGGCTTTGTTAAGTTCTCTGTAATCTACACATATTCTCCACTTCCCATTTTTATTTAGCACAACAACCATAGGTGACAGGGTATGTACATGATCATGATGGGCCAAAAAGTGGCAATGGGAAAAAAATTATGTGCTGGAGCGACTCAAAAATGTAGAAATGCCGAGTTGAATTTTTTTAAGCTCGGGTGTCAGTACATTGCTCCAAAGCAATGCCTAAACCTATTTTTACAAATTGGATATCCGATTTGAGCAAACTATATAAATAAAAAATAGCCGACTGTTAATGTCACTTCACACATTTTGAACGTGGGTGCACAGGGAGAAGTCAAAATCCGATATCCGTTTTCACTAGATATCCGGTTTGAAAGGTAATTTTTTGGTTTTTTAATGTTTTAATCAATTTTTCAATTAGATTCTTATAACTTTAAGTAGTTTTTATGATTTTTTTTTTAAAGTAGGGTTTTTTATTGATTTTTATTAAAAACTAGAGTTTACAATGAATTTTTATTAAAAATTAATGTTTTTAAATGGATTTTGATTAAAAACTAGTGTTGTTGATGTATTTTTATCAAAAACTAGAGTTTGTTATGGATTTTTGTGAAAAAGTAGGGTTTTTTTTGGATTTTTATTAAAAACTAGGGTTTTTAAAAATAAGTTCATTTATATTGTGTAATTTCAATTAGATTAATTAGTTTTTAACTTTAATCAGGTATTATGGCTAAGAATGAAAATGCACAAATTCCAAACGCTCCACCACCTCCACAACCACCAATTGAAGACTTAATTGGTGAGAAATTAGGGCAATTGAGGGGAATTTGTGAAGTTTATAAGACAATCCCTCGATTGAGAGATATGACAAACACATTGAAGGAAATAATTAAAAATATAGAAACCCTCTCCACCCAACATAATGCCTTTCATTCGTGGTGAGAAGACATGAAGGAATATTATGCATGTGGATTGTCTTACGATGATGTGAAAGATCTCCAAATAACCAAATCCCAAATAGCCTCTTTATTCGTTAACCCCCACACCGGTTTTCCAGTGAATGTTAATAAACCAAAAAATTCTATAAAATGGTGCATGAATAGGGACATTGTAGATAACTTTTGGGATCATTGGTGTATGGTTTTTGATAAACCACCGAACAACAATTCTGATATAACATTTTACTATATTAAAAAATTATATGCTAAGTTTGTGTTAGGGAATCATGTCAATTACTTTGACATTAAATCCTTCTAGGACGTCAATGGAGGTATGCCCCAGAATAGACCAAGGGCAGTTAGAGTAGTCCCGCTCCCATATGTTCCCCCTCCTCCCCTTCCTCTACCACCTCCAATATATCATCCAGAGATTATCCAAGATCCAGCCGCAGAGACTATTTAGGCTATTCACTCTTTGAGTGGTCATTTGGTTTCACATGCTTCTACAGTAGCTCAACCACATTTTGGGGATGTTGGTGAAGGCTCGAGTGCTGGTGCATCCTTCTCCTTAGGTCCACATATTTGTGTGCCACATACTTGCACTATGTGCCACTAGATATGCTTGGGTCCTCTTGTATAGCCCGCTGAGCATCCCTTGGACACTTCTGATTATGACCTCCATGATGTGGTCATTATAGATCAGTCGTAGGGGAGTGGAGTGCCCCCTATAGAGTCCTCTCCTGCTAGAGAGGGGGATGTTGGAATAGTGACACAGGTAAGATTTAAGTTGTAAATTTGTAACTTGCATTTGTTTTTAAATGAATATTAATAAGAGATAGTATCAAGTACTAATATTTATTTACATGGTCTATTTAACAGTTGATGTCTGAGGAGGAGCTCAAATGGGTGACTGATAGCACCCTTAGGGCCATTTCATTTGGCCTCGACATGGCACAGTATATATTTTTGCACTCGTTTACATTTTTTATTATATACTTGCTTGTCATTTGAATTGTCATTAATGAAATTATATAATAAATTATATGTTTATCTTATTTGCCTCTTGTAGGAAATACCTAGTGCGAGTGAAGTGCAGCCTCGTCCAGACTATGGAGGCGCAAATTTAGATAAGGGGAAGGTAATTGAACTCAAATTGGATTGAATTAATATTTTTAAGATCTTATATTGATTATACATACATCGACATAGATTGGTAGTTTCATATGTACTTGTCATTTTTATGTATAGGCAATTATGAGCTATACATCGTTGTTGACAAGTGACACAATGCCTGAAGGAGTAGGTATTGGAACATCTCAAGGAGGAGGTGTCGAAACACCTGAAGGAGATAAATAAATAGATCAACCTAAAGAGGTATGTGTTTATTTTATTTTCTGTTTGATAAATATGTTCTTATTACCAATAATTGTATGCTAACTTGGATCAATTTTATGTTTTTGTTCACATATATAGATTGGAATTTCAAAAGTTGGTTTGGTATATTCTAAGACTCCTGACCCTTTGAAGAGACGTATATTTAAGGTAATCAAGATTTCAATTTTAGAGTTCAATTAAAATTCAATGTATATTGATTTTGATGTTAATTATTCGATTTTAAATTATATAGTATAACTAATCTCAATTGTGGTTTGAATTTTTCTTATGCAGCTACCTTCAGAGCCAACGAGTGCTTCAAAGAGGCTCCATTTTGATGATCCACCAGTAGTTTAGGACGAGATAGACATTTTGGCATGTAAATTTTGAATAGATATTGAGATGGCATATGCCACATTTTGTAAAACTTTGTTTGAGTTGGCGTCGATGCCATTTTTGTATATGGACATACACTTGATTATTGGATAATTTGATATATAGAAGTTGATGATCGAAATTTAATTTGTTCCTCATGTGCATGATTAAACTCTTTGAAAATTTTATCTTGAGCAATGGTTAAATATCAATTTAGAATAGCATAAAAAAGAATGGTTATATTATTTAGTTTATATTTATATCGCTGATTACATTGCATTGCACATCTTTCAAACTTAAAGAATTACTTCACATTGCATAACTAACAACTAGATGTTGATAGATGAAAAAATTTCGATTACAATATAGTTTTTACAAAGTCAACCTAAGTAGTTATGCAATTACTTCACATTGCATAACTAAAAACTAGGAGCAGTTGTCAATTGCATTTTCTTGTCATGGAATTCTATGAGACCACATTTCTTTGAGGATTTTTTTCAAATATTCCATTGCCTTGTCTATGCTATCACATTTTTCATACATGTCTACCAAAGATTTTTATCAAACAATTCACTGGCTTGTTAGTAGGGCTTATTGGAACTTGTATGTTCTAACCTCACTCAATCCTAAAACCACTTCATTCCCTCTTAATTTTGTTTTCTTAAACTTAAAACATTATTTTATTATGCTGCCCCATAATTTGGCTTACACTTTCTTTGTAAAATCACCAATTTTCCCTTGTTTTTGCCCCTTCCAACTAGGGTTTCACACTTTTAATCTTCTTGGGTTACTCTTAATCACTCAGACCTCTTAAACACCATTAAATACACTTGTTCCAATAGTTTCCAAAAAGTTCCAACCTATTTTCATTCAACTTCTCAAAAACTCACTCTCTAGCCTTACTCAAAAGGCACAAAAACATGTGTTTCTTAACAGGGCAGCCTTCTCAGACCACTCTAATCCCTTTATCACCCCTAAAAAATTGTTCCTATGCCTACCCCTATCTAATTCATGCCCATTCCTCTGAGGTACAACCTATACAAAAGGAGGAATGGCCTTGTCAATTCATGAAATCTTACATGTTTTAGGTGCTCCTGCACCATACTCCCCGAGTAAAAAATATTTATGCCCCATAAATCACTCCATAGGTCTACTCCTATCTTCTTCACAATCCCTTCAAACCTACTCCAAGTCACTTACATGGAAATCTTCATCCGAGGGATTTTGTACCCTTCATGCTTTGCGTTGTCTTGGTCTTGCCATTCTTGATCCTTCTCAAATGGATCTTCTTGTTGCTATTTATCTTCATTGACACCTGCAAATGGTGTTTCCCAAGTTTTGACACCCGCACACAAAAAATTAGTACACAAAGCTAAACATCCATACATTAGTATCTCTATTTCATGCTCTTCCATAAGCATTTGCCAACTAGACATGTATCTCTGTCCTTGAACTCTTCTCTTCACAATCTTTATCAGGTTCTTTATGGTTAGAACCATCCCCATGGTAGAATACATCTTCCACACAACCAAATATGACAACCAAGGACAATCCCCTGTCCTAACACCATATTCCTCAAACTCTTCTTCTCTAGCCTTCACTAGGCCACTCACCGTCAACTCTTCCTCTATAGTTTCCCACCTAATCTACTATTTGCAAGATTACACATTTGAAGGTTGATAGGTTGAGAGTCTAGGTGTGATATATTTATGCTAAATAAGGTTAATGAAGACCATTTAAGGTGTATTAAGTTGAATTTTTGAGTCTAGGGGTCCAATATGCCAAAAATGCATTCTTGCTTCAAAATTGTCAAAATTTCCATGTAGTATTTTGAAGGAAAATTATTAAAATTATAAAGGGAAGTGCAAGAAAGACATCTAGAAGTTGTGGTAGGGTTGAAATAAAGGTATTTGACTAGTTTTTCGCAACAAGCTATGGTCTCATGGCTTTTTTTCGCACAAACATAGCATTGGAGTTCGATTGGAGGCTGAAAACTACTTGTAAGGGCATCAATAAATCTTGTTCTACAACTTGTATGATCACAACGATTGTTCCATAATGTTTGAATGAGTATGTTTAGGTTAGGTATGGTTCCCTTTCGCACCCAAATAGATCGAAGCAGTCCGAGCTACGTTCAATCATCAAAATACCTTAAGAGTCCAAAGTGTAGAATGGCAGCAATCTTTGATGGACTATTACTCAAAAACCATGATGCTTACAGACTCTTCGTCTGAGGCTATGGGACCATGTTGGGACCATATAAAATAGCCTCTCTCGGTTTTTACTATCTCAGAGGAATTTTCCCATGGTGATGAGTTTTTAGTTGAGGGAAAAGTTGTCAGATGCAAGCAGTGTAAAGTTGCAAAGTGGTGCAACTTTCATTCTCCAACTCGTACAACCAAACAAACTGTTCCAACGCGTTTGAATGGGTATGTTTACACTAGGGATGGTCCTCTTTTGCACCCAAATATGCCAAATCTCTCTGAGCTACATTGGATCGACGATTTTTCCTTAAGAGTCCAAAGTGCTAAAAGACAACAATCTTCAAAGGGCTATTTGTCAAAAACTGTGATGCTTATAGAATCTCCGTCTGAGGATATGGGATTGTGTTGGGAGCATCTACAATAACCTCTCTCAGTTTTGGCTATGTCGGAGGCGTTTTCCCATGTTGATGAGTTTTCAATTGAGGGAAAAGTTGCCAAATGCAAGTAGTGTAAAGTTGCAAAGTGGTGCAAATTTCATTCTCCAACTCATACGACCAAATAGAATATTCCAACACGTCTGTATGGGTACGTTTATGCTAGGTATGGTCCTCTTTTGCACCCAAATACGTCGAATCACTCTGAGCTACATTGGACGGGTGATTTCCCTTAAGAGTCCAAAGTGCTAAAAGACACAAATATTTGAAGGGCTATTTATTAGAAACCATGATGCTTACAGACTCTCCTTCTAAAGATATGGGATATTTTTGGGAACATCTACAATAACCTCTCTCAGTTTTTGCTATGTCGGAGGCGTTTTCCTGTGGTGATGAGTTTTTAGTTGATCAAAAAGTTGCCAAATGCAAGCAGTGTAAAGTTGCAAAGTGGTGCAATTTTCATTATCCAAATCATACAACCAAACGGATTGTTTGAACACATTCGGATGGGTACGTTTACGCTAGGTATGGTCCTTTTTTGCACCCAAATATGCCGAATCACTCTGAACTACATTGGACCGACGATTTCCCTTAAGAGTCCAAAGTGCTAAAAGACAAAAATCTTTGAAGGGATATTTATCAGAAACTATGATGCTTACAGAATCTCCGTTTGAAGATATGAGACCATGTTGGGATCATATACAATAAAATATCTCAGTTTTTGCTATCTCGAAGGCATTTTCTCGTGGTGATGAGTTTTCAGTTAAGGGAAAAGTTGCCAAATGCAAGCAGTGTAAAGTTACAAAGTGGTGCAACTTTCATTCTCCAACTCATACGACCAAAAAAAATATTCTAACACATCTGTATGGGTACGTTTACGCTAGGTATGGTCCTCTTTTGCAACCAAATATGTCAAATCACTCTGAGCTACATTGGACTGACGATTTCCCTTAAGAGTCCAAAGTGCTACAAGACAACAATCTTTGAAGGGCTATTTCTCAAAAAACGTGATGATTATAGAATCTCTGTCTAAGGATATGGGATCATGTTGGGACCATCCACAATAACCTCTCTCAATTTTTGTATCTCAGAGGCGTTTTTCCATGGTGATGAGTTTCAGTTGAGGGAAAGTTGCCAAATGTAAGCAGTGTAAAGTTGCAAAGTGGTGTAACTTTCATTATCCAACTCATACAACCAAACAGATTGTTCTAACATGTTCGGATGGGTACGTTTATGCTAGGTATGGTCCTATTTTTGTCCAAAGTGCTATAAGGCAACAATCTTTGAAGGGCTATTTATCAAAAACCATGATGCTTACAGACTCTCCATTTGAGGATATTGGATCGTATTGGGACCATCTACAATAACCTCTCTCAGTTTTATCTATCTCGGAGGCGTTTTCTCTTGGTGATGAGTTTTTAGTTGACGAAAAAGTTGCCAAATGCAAGTAGTGTAAAGTTGCAAAGTGGTGCAACTTTCATTCTCCTACTCATAAGACCAAACATACTATTCCAACACATTTGGATGGGTGTGTTTATGCTAGTATGGTCCTCTTTTGCACCCAAATACATCGAATCACTCTGAGCTACATTGGACCAACGATTTCCCTTATGAGTCCAAAGTGCTAAAAGACAACAATCTTTGAAGGGATATTTCTCAAAAACTGTGATGCTTAAAGAGTATCCATCTGAGGCTATGGGATTGTGTTGGGACCATCTACAATAACCTCTCTCGATTTTTGCTATCTTGGAGCCGTTTTCCCATGGTGATGAGTTTTCAGTTGAGAGAAAAGTTGTCAAATGCAAGTAGTGTAAAGTTGCAAAGTGGTGCAACTTTCATTCTCTAACTCGTACGACCAAACGAACTGTTCCAACACATTCGGATGGGTACGTTTACGCTAGGGATGGTCCTTTTTTGCACCCAAATACGCCGAATCACTCCGAGCTACATTGGATCAACAATTTCCCTTAAGAGTCTAAAGTGCTAAAAGGCCATACCATCTATTGTACGGTCTATAGCTCAAGGGTATGGACATGGTAGATGTTATTAAGAATGTATAGGGTGAATATGTGGGTTTAAAGAGCTGGAAAGGTCTGTAGTTGAGTTGGTGAGTTGCCATGCATGGCAAAAATAAGTGAAATTAGGTGAAAAATGGTGGTTACAACATGCTAATGTCAATGAAATGTGGGGGAAGAAATATTTAAGGTTGGATCAAGATTTTGCAAGTCTTAATAGATGTGTTTGATGAGTTTATAGGATGTGGCAAGGTTTGGAGAGTGAAGTTTCACCCAAGTTTGGTTTTGATGATCAAATTGGAGTTTAAATCATCTTTAATTGTAATTGTGTTGTTTAAAGCCACCTAGCTCTTGCATCAGAAAAATATTACCCAATCAACTTGAACATCATGCACACCCAAATACCTTGTTTCCACTTTGCTAGATCAAAAAATAAATTACATGGGAAATGAAATTCACATGAACTTTTTACATTTTTGTTTTTGGAAAAATTGGCAAGCCACTGTAATTTATTATATATAAATAAGAGATATTACAAAACCTGGTTCAAACGAGCATACCGTCAGGAAAGAACCAAGAAGAAAACCTCCGGTTGTAGCTCAATTAAGTACATAAAGCTATTTACATTTTAAACATACCCTTTATACAATGCCAAACATTTGAACCGTATTTCAAAAAACATCACCGGATATAGATTATGCCTATACATAGTTATGACCTTTTTACATTGTTTCACATTTCAAAATTCAAATTTTACAAAATTTTCCTATTGGAGGCATTTAGGGTACAATCTTCCACAAGAGTAGTATGTTGACGTTTTGGAGTGACAAGAACCTGTACAAACCATCAAGGTAGCAGTTAAACTACATACAATAGAAAAGATGCTTAGACTAACTAATCTATATTATTGAAATTTGTAGCATACCTCTCCGAAAGGATCATAGCTGCCTATTGTTGCAGTAAGTCCATGATAAATCGTGCCAGGAATATCGCAAAAGTTGTCAAATGATAAATCTATATTGTCACAACAAAAAAGATGCTTAGACTAACAAATCTATATTAATCTAAACAACCTGAATGATGATGAATTGTTGATGCAAACTATAAAAAATGCTTAGAATAACCAATCTATATTATTCTAAATGACCTAATTGATGATGAAATGGTAATGCAAACTATAAAAGATGCTCTGAATAACCAATCTATATTATTGTAATCTGTCGCATACCTCTCTAAAAGGATCAGAGCTGGCTATTGTTGCAGCAGGTCCATGATCAATCGTGCCAAAAATATCCCAAAAGTACATACAAAATATCACTATTAAAGACACATGCATTGCCATAGTATACAAAATATCAGTATTAAATAAAGAACACTAATGAACTTAAGCATAATGAACCTAAGCATTGTACCTTCCATTCTTGAATATGCTATTTAAGTGTGCCTGAAGGGTCATCTCTTTGCTTAAGAGTATCCAATATTGCTTCATGATCAATATTACTAAGTGTCCATAGTTGTTTTGCCTTTGGTTTGGCATGATGCTTCAAAAAATTAACATTTGTTGCTATAACAAGGTGTGAATACATGAGAATGGTTTTGTGTTTCTCGTAGTCTTCAAATGCAGGTATGCCATTCTTTCTAATCATGTATGTTCGCAACCAAGTTCTTGCAACCACAACTAAACCTATAGGATACATGAACCCATCATCATCTTCCATCGATTGTGTTAGCTTGTGCTTTACCCGCACACATCGAGCCGACCAATATTCTGATCTCTCTTCATTCCCTCACGGTGCAACAACTGCAAAAACATGTCCTGGCTGTAGTAGATCTGAAAGCCGATTGTAATCAAGTGAACTTTCCATTGTGTCATTTTTCATGGATATAGTTTGAGATAAAGGAGTTAGATACTGTGAAACCCATGTATCCACCCACTCACTTTACTCACATTGATCCCACTAGCATTGAATACAACTCTGACAAAAATAAGCCAATTGTCGTGTCCAAATGGTCCATGTGCTTGCATCTGAGCTTCAAAATGAATGCATCTTTGAAGAATCTTTGATTGTATGACAATCCAATCTGCCTCCCACTGTACCCTCCTCAACCAACCAAAAGAATCTATGCACTGTTGAATCAAGTGTCCCTCCCAGTGACAATGCTGAACTACACCAATCAACAATAGAACGCGCATCACTGAATTTTGCTCATGAAATCTTCAATTGCTCCTTAACTAGAGCTCTCTTTACACATGATCCCCTTTCCCATGCCCAGCTTCAAAAAAACTCTAAATATTAGGTACACCCCTCTCTACATAAATTCTACTCAACCAATAAAACATATGAGCATTCTTGAATTGACCTGTGCAGTTATCTGACCAAATGAGATGTTGGCCCAGTGTTGTATCATACTCCTGAAAGAACTCAAAAAAATCCTCGAAACAATGTTGGACATACTCGGATGAGTGAGATCTATCATCGCTCATATAAAAATGATACTCTCTGATTATCTTTTGATCCTCCTCTGTACTATCAGGTGGATGTCTAAACGTTATGTGGACAAAAATAACAATCTGAATGGAATTGTAATATTGATATTGTACCTCATTTTGTGGTTGGAATGTGTAGTTTTATGCAAAATCAACCACTGATATAATAGTTCCAATCGGAAAAGAGTCCTTACATATCCTGAATTGTTGATTCAACCACTAAGATCTATGACTATGCCTTGCATATTTGTAGAAAATATTGTCCTTAAAATCTGAAATAAAATCAGCAACATTGCTTTCTTTTGTAACCAACTCGCATCTAGAACTTTCACCTCCACTATGCAAAGTATATTTGACTATCTCATATCTCTTTTTCTCAACAAGATTCTTTCCAAATTCATGTTCAGAACCCTCATGAAAACATTGAACAAACTTTGACAAGCCACCACATTGTGAGCACTTTGCATTTAAACAATCATTTCTATAGAAAAAGGAACCATCATCTCTAGAACATAAAAATAGATCTAGCAAATCCCTTGATGATTTTAGAAGATGCATTGCACCACACTCCTGCAACATTTCATTAGTATGCAAAGTAGAACAAATATAGCATAATATTTCATGGTACATTGAAAACTCCACATGGTATTTGCAACAAAAAGTATTACAAATCTTAAGAGGCACACAATAAAATGGCTTCAAACCCTCAAAAGTCCTTTGCGAGATTTTCATATTTAGATGTGTTTCAATAAATTTGTTGAACAAAATTGTTTGGCTTGATTCCAAGAAATGTTTAGGATGTGGTGTATGGTCTTGATTGTCAATTATTAACTTGAAAACATCCTTTGCATTGGGTGATACTCTAGAGTTATCATGCCAAAATTGCTGAATTAATGCTTTACATTATCGGTTAGCTTCTTATCAACACGTGGAAGCCTCCCGAAAAAATCCCATGTATCATTTTGAGGAGGACCATCTATTCTTTCTCTTCTTGCAAGTGCTCTATCCAAAGTTTTACGATTTATGTCAAAATCAATACAAGTTTGTCTCATAAAGCGAGCCTTTTTCAATTGATGGCTTACTAGGGCGGTTGTAATGACTCTCTGAGCAACTATCTTATCTTTTTCCTTATTATTTTTTCCAATAGACTTGAGAGCATTAAAAATATTTTTGACAATAATAGAATTTTTTTCGGTCTTCTTGTTCACACGAATCTTCAATTTGGCTAGCAAAGGTCTCATCTTTTGCATCTTTAGCAATTGTACAAAAAGTTGGCACTACTCGGTCAATGTCTTATCGCTAAAATATTGGTTGAAAAGTCTTCTAGATGACAACCGAACAGTTCGTGTTGACCTCTTGCCTTCAAAATTGTTTATAATGTTATCATCAATTTCAACTAACCATTTAGGGGTCCTTGAAGGTCTTGAATTTGGAATATGTCTTTCTTCCACACAAGGTTCTTCATTTCTCATATAATCTGGTGAAACATAATTTACACTTGCTTCAATATTATGTTCAACATCTTCATTTCCAACATTTTCAATATCAATATCATGTTCAACATCTTCAATTCCAACATTTTCACCTTGAACATTTTCATTATCAATTTCAATATTTTCATTCCCAATTTGAATATCATGTTTAACATCTTCAATTCCAACATTTTCACCTTGAACATTTTCATTGCCAATTTGAATATCATGTTCTACATTTTCACCTTGAACATATTCAATTTCCTCTTCACTTGAAAGACCATAGGGCTCAGGTTCACCAATATTTAACATACCTTGTCTTTTCTTCCTATGATCTTCTCCATCTCTTTGTCTATATTCTTCAATTTGTTCCTTTGTAAGCTTTCTTTTATGTTTTTGCTTCCGATGACTGCTGCTCCCCATTATACCTCATAAAAGATGCTAAAAAATCATTCCTTATGAAAAAATTGAGTACAAGATGCTCCAAAAAGTTGATCTTTGTCTCTTCCTATCTGAAACCGTGCGTTTGTCACCTGCAAAGTGCTGCAAATAGAATGTAGGGTCCATTGAAATGCACAAAAACAACCCACATGGGGTTTTTCTATGGCCCACAAATTCGATATCCGATATAATTGGATATCTAATTTGGAAAACATTTTAAAATATTTTGCAACGGTAAGATTTTAGCTCTACACATCAAAGTTTTACAAATCGGATATTTGATTTGTGCCCACATAGACCTAAGGGTTAATGTTAGAGAGTGGGAGATTAAGAGAGGGAGAGGGAGAGAGGGAGAGAGGGATAGTGGGAGAGTGGGAGGGAGAGAGGGAGAGAGAGAGAGGGTTTAGAGTTGAGGGAGAGAGGGAGAGGATATTGAGAGAGGGAGAGTGAGAGAGCGAGAGGGAGGGATAGATAGAGGGAGGGAGAGTGGGAGGAGAGAGGAAGGAGAGAGAGGGAGAAGGAGAGAGGAGAGGGAGAGAGGGAGGAGAGTGAGAGGGAGAGGGAGAGAGGAGAGAGAGAGAGAGAGAGAGAGAGAGAGAGAGAGAAGAAGAAGAGGAGAGAGGGAAGGAGAGGGAGAGGAGATTGAGAGAGAGAGAGAGAGAGGGGAGAAGGAGAGGGGAGAGGAGAAGGAGAGAGAGGAGAGGGTGAGAGTGAGAGAGAGAGAGAGAGAGAGAGAGAGAGAGAGAGAGAGAGAGAGAGAGAGAGAAAGAGTTAATATTTAAATATTTTATATATTAGTAATATATATATATATATTTAAATATTTATAGATTAACTAAAATATTGAAATAATATTTAAATATTATACATAATAATATAATATATTATATATTAAATACATAATTCGGTAAGAGATTATCATAAATTGTATATTATATATTACATTATAAACTATATTGTATATTATATATATTAAATTATAAACTTTATTGCATTTTTTAAATCATATATTAAAATTTTTATAAATTTTTTAAAACTCATCTAAAACATATCAGATATCTGTATCCGATTTGAATCCAATATCTGATATGATGACACAAAATTTAATTCCTACGGATTAGGCTTGGGCTTGCTTTGGAATTTGGTTTGGATCTGCCAATCCTAAGAAGTCAACACGAAAAACGTGTTTAACAACTTACCTTGCTTTTCCAGACTTCGTCCATGTGGCTGATGACTTTTATTTTACCCAAAATTGATGAAACGAAAAGGGTTTGTAAAGGAGCTTCTCAGATTTCTACCAATATAAATTATACTTTACTTTGAATCTAATAAATAATTATTATTCATTTTCTATTAGAATTACGACTAAAGTCCTAATTGATAGCCTGATAGAAAAACATCTATAGCTTTCAAACGGTATCACATTTTTTGAATCCAAAACATGCGTCACATTCTATGCTTGGCATACTATAGGATTAAAATAAATAAAAAATTCATGAAGTTTTGACCAAGTTAAGGTGGTTAGACATACGAGTTTTTATATTTTTTAAAAGTTGTAATAAAAAATTCATAATTAACTATTTACTTGAAAAAAATTACAAAAAAATATGCATCACATCCGGACATGATTCCTCTACTTATATCTAAAATCTTATAAAAAAATATTATCATTTTATTATGGTTAGGGTGGTCAGACAGACACCTACTTCTTATTTTTTCCTTGAAATTTAAGTACTACTGCATTGAAATTTCAATTTTTCACCAAATAGATTTTTTTTTTACAAAACTTAACCTAGTAGTTTAGAAACTACATTCAATTTTTACATATTTTTGAAATAATATTGATAACTTATTCAAATTTTTACGTCAAATTTCCTAAGTCTGATTTTTTTGAATTTTCATTACCACTTAAGGGTTGTTTTTTCCATGATGATCCTACACATACCCGACGCCCACTTACTATCGAAGATGGGATAAATAAATCATGCTCAAAGGAGTTTCTTAATTTTAATTTTGAAAAAATCCTTTAATGCAAGATTGAGTCTCCTTTGTGGCTGACGTGCAAGTCTTATGTTAGGATCAATATAAATGTGATGCATACAAACACTTGGATGGATTCCCCACATGTCTATGTAGTCTGAAGAAAAATATTTAGACCTCTTTACCAACACATTAAATAATCTATCCTCTTATGATTTTGTCAACCAACTATTGATGTTCAAGGTTTTTCCCGACAACAACATAATTATTTTTGTTCCTGGATGGGCAGAAGTGATAGTATGAATTGGTCGCAAAAAGGTGTTGAGAGGACAGCTATGAGGTATCAGCTGATGAAATCTAGTAATGTCCTAAAAAAATGGCTAGTTCTGGGAATCATATTGGCAAAAGGACAATGCATTCCCATGGTAGTATAATTATGTTCCATCCCATGTACATCGATCAGTTGCCCCAAAATTTCCGGAGCATAGACCATTTCCTCATCACTTGAACCTATAGAAAGATGTGCTACATCACTTACTAACTTATCCTCTAATTCTTCTCCATGTTGTTTAATGACTACCATGGCTAATGAGGCAAGACTGTCTTGACCATTAGAATCTTCTGGTTCATCGACCTAAACTTTGTTACATTCGGTGGGTTTAGCATGAGGGTACAAGAATAAACATTTACTATCTGTCCACCATGTGAAATGGTCATTCCTCCCTCCTTGCAGTCAATTTTAGCTACGACAGTGGCCAACCATGGTCTTCCAAGAATAATTGGATAGCTATCTTTGGGTGTAAGTGACTGGATGACCTGAAAGTCAACTGGATATTCCCATCCATCAACTTTGACAATAACGTTTTCAATAACGCCCTTTGGAATGGCTATGGACTGATTTATCATCTGTAAGACTGTAGTTGTGGGATGTAAATTAGTAAGACCTATTTTTTCCATCAAATCTACAGTTATTACGTTAATGGCTGCTCCTAAATCCACTAATGCATTAGGTATTGCTACCTCATTAATTGTGACAGTTATTAGTGGACTACCAGGATCATCATATTTTGGAGCAACAATCTTTTTAGACAAAAAGTCAGCTAAATAGCCATCAATGTGCACAATATTTATTTTCTTTGGTTTCCTCCCCAGGGTTTTAATACATAGCTGTTTGATCAGCTGGCTCAACTCTGGAATTTCATTTATTGCTTGCAATAAAGAAACCTCTATTTGCAATTTTTTGATTTCTTGAATTAATGCAGTTTCAAAGGTCAAAGACATTTATGAAGTATCTTTCAAAGTGGTCGATTTCAGATGCTCTGGAAATGGTGCTTGAGTTTTCTCTTTTGGAGAGGTATCCTTTCTAAGATTATTTGAAGACTAACCTTCCTCCTCCTCCTGAGGTAAGTTAGAATCTCCTGCTAGTGAAGGAGGCACAATATTATGTGTGATAATAGTGTGGTTGGGTGGGGTGACCTTCTTAGGAGTTTTCAGATAAGGTTCATTTCAAATTTCTTCAATGGTTGCTGGTTGAAGTGTTCTACTAGAGCGCAACTGAACATTTCCACAATGTATGGCATTAAGTCTAGTAACATTATCTTGTTCAGTGGAGTATACCGGAGTTTTTTGTCGTTTATTTTTGGGATTGGGATGTGGTTGCGCTGGGAGATGAGGTTGATTTATCTGTTCACTCTGACGAGGGTTCTGGGGTGGAGGTAGCAAATTTTTCTATTAATTCCTATGAGGCCCAGTGTGGAATTGATTTTTCCCTTGATTCCATTGAGGAGTAGTATGTTGTGGATACCGATGTTGTTGAATGTGGGTTGGCCACTACTGAGTTCCCCATGATTGGTTCACCCATTCAAGAGGTCCCCAGTAGGGAGTTCCCCAATAAGGTTGTTGAGGTGGTGGTTGAGGCCATGAAGGGGTCCATTGATTACTAGCCCAGTTGTTTTGGGGTTTCCAAGCGGGATTGGAATTATGTCCATAAGGAAAGTTCCCTCCTTGGTGTTCATTTACCACATTGATGTCTTCCTCAACTTGTGCAGTCCTTTTCTTGGAATTCTTGAGATCAACAAGGAGCTCACATTGGTTTGTAGGATGGTTTTGTTCACAAAGTTGAAAAACTTTAACCTTGTCTAGGGGACATTCTCGTAATAGATGTTTATTTCAGCATCTCAGATAGTAGATGGAAACATTCTTAGGATTGCATGTCTTAGCTTGTATGCCATCCAGTGTAGTGTTTAGTTGAATGAGTATGTCCATTTTAAGGTTTGTTATTTCCTCACGGAGCTTGCATATTTTGTTGGACGCTTTAAAAAAAGTAGTTTTGCGAATTCCTCCATGAGTACGTGAGAAATTCTGACACAAATTAAATATTTCATCAAGGCCCATCTGGGACACGTCTCGTTTTCCCATTAGATTGAGGCTCCACCTTGCATCCTCGTTAAGAAATATAGTCTTGAGAATCTTATCACTAATGGTCTCTTCTCCACATCGTTTAGACAAGAAAAGAAACCTATCTAGGTAGTCCTCCAGACTCTCATCCTCATTTTTCCTAACTTTAAATAGTTCCTCCTTTCGATCACTCACCCTACAACAACTCTGATATTTATGCAGGAAAGAATTCTCCATGTCATCCCAAGAATTAATAGATCTTGCAGCTAATCCCATAAACAACCACATGGCCGTATCCTTCAAGGTAGAAGGAAACAATTTTAATTTTTGGTTATCATTTTTATAGTCGTAGGTTTGATAGAGGACCTTGAATTCGAAAATAAACTGGTCTGGGTCTTTTGAGGACGAACCACAAAAGGTTGGTAGGAAAGTTGGAGAGATATTTTTCATCGTGGAATCATCATCCGCTTCTAGAGTAATAGGATAAGTGAATGTTCGTGGTGCAGGAGGATCATTGTTATTATGGTTGGCATTATTTCAGTTCAGGTCAGCCCTACGATCACCCATGATGTTTAGAGGAATACGTTCCTCGAGGATAATTTCTTCTATGATAGGTTGTTCTTGTTATCAATCAGATATGCACCCTTTGTTAGATTTGTAGAAATCAAACTATATGTTGAAACATGGAAACCCTTTTCAGATGTGGGTGATCTATGTGAAAAGGGAATCTCTAGAGTGAGCTGGTTCTCTGAATGATGAATCCTATTCTAAGTGATTTTCTGGGAAAGGGAGAGAAAATATGAATTAAATGTAAAATTTTAATCTAAGATGATTTCAAAACTTAAGGATGAATTTGATATTCTACCCACAAACAGTCTTCAGAAAAACAACAATGAATTCACAATCTCTCATGATCATCCAACACATAATTGATTTGCATGAAGGTTTAAACTTTAACACAACATGCAACTTGCATTAAATGAACTTTCTATATCAATGATCTGCAATAATAGGACATGAAAAGGATTTGTAAACATAATCACAATGTAGACATCATACTAAAACTTGTTGAGAAAATGTGTCTCAACTTCCAGCTTGAAGTCCCTGTTTTCATGTCTTGGTGAAAATCTGGTGTTTCTGCAGTTTACCGCCATATGACGCCTGACTTTATTCTAGCCTCAACCACTTTACCGCGGTGGTCTTGTCTTACCCTAGTGGTACCATGGTGGAAGGGTAGTGGTCACCTCTTTACCGCTCGCAGTCTCGTCCCTAATTGTGGTGGTTGCGATTGGCTTCATTCGGCTTGTCTTGTCGGTCACCGCCATACCACGAGTTGTTAAGTCCTTGACCACGGTGACCTCGGTAAGACTACCTGCAGTTCATCTGGCGGTTACCGCCCTACCGTGGGGTGGCTTGTCGGCCCCCACGGTTGCGCGGTTTAACCACTAACGGTTATACTCGGCAGTCACCGCCTTATCGTGGGTGTTCACTAATCGGGCAACAGTAGCGTGGTGCAGGAAAAGGGCGAGCTCGGTGACGGTCATCACCTTACCGCGGATGGGTCGGTTGGACTTGGTGGTAGCACAGGGTTTCTTCAATGAGCTTGGTGGAGTCGAAGGGTGAGCTCGAGCGAGCTCACCACATTACCACAGGTCGACTCAGTTGGAATGGCGGTAGCGCGGGGAAGCTTGAGGGAGCTCGATAGTGTGCACCGCTTTACCATGGGTGGGTTGTCTCAGCTCGACGGTGGAGCGGTAGAGTCTTAGAGAGATTGGATGAGCTTGCACCTGATTTTGACCGAGTTGGACTTAGAGTCAAATGAGCTCAGTGAACAGTTGGTGGACGCGTGGTAGGTTGGCAGCAAGTTGATTGGTTAGAAACTAAAGAAGTTATTGCAGCAGGTGAAGGTTGACTTAGGCTGGCGAATAGGACCCGATTTGGGTGATGGCATTAATGCCTGGGTGGCTCGATGCAGGTAGATCGGCATGGGCAGATCGATTGCATGATTGGATGAGAGATTCATGAACTTGATGGTCGACGCCTGATTGATGATATTGATTGCAACGTATGACTTGGTAAGTCAAGTACAACAAAAAATAGAATTAACTTCGAACTGTATGTTAGAACATAAAATTGTAACAGTGAGATATGAACTTGAAGAATTGCTGTGAGCTGATCAGAGAGAAGACTGAACATTGTATATAATTGATTTATTACTGGAATACAATTGTCTTGACTTTGTGTGGTGGGTTTTTTACCTAAAAAGGTTTTCCCACGTATATCTTGTGTCAATCTGTGAATGCTTAATTCTGTTATCCATTTTACTGGTTGTATTCATCTCATGTAGTTTTTAGAAGCTATTTGAACCTGTTTATGCTCTTCTCCCCTATTGTATTAGTGTTAAGGGAATGTATTCTGAACTGTTGGGTCTTTAGATCCACCCCGTTTTCCCTTCAAGTGGTATCAGAGCCTGGCTCGTTGTGTTATCCTTGAGAGAAATATCAGTTTTTTGTGCTAATATTGTTTTAGTGGGAGTATTGCATTGTTAAAACTTGTTTCAGTTTGAGATGGTGAGTACATCAGGTAGAGTAGATATTGAAAAGTTTAATGGCAACAACTTTGAGTTATGGAAACTCAAAATGGAAGACTTGCCGGTGGATAGAGACCTCTGGTTAGCAGTGTTAGAAACCAAGATCACCTACATGCAATCACCTGTCACATGCAAAAGACATGCAAAACCAAAGAAGATGTTTTGTAAACCTCAAAGTAAAAAATACATTATTGAGAATCAATTATTACAAAGAGATCAATCCTTATGAAGGAGATCAAGAAACCCTAAAAGGGAAACCCTAAATGAAACCCTAGTGTGCACACTTAATAATTAATCAATTATTAATGTGCCTAAGTTTAGCTTAAGCAACTAAAGGAATAAGTGACTTAATTAATTAACCAACATGATATAATTAATTAAGTGTAATAACTTATTACTCTAACACCCCCCCTTAAGATGAACTTAGGAAGAATCTAAAAGACTAGAAGAAGATTTATGCAAGCAAGGATGGGTCCCGACAACTAGGCCTGATCAGGTACACATTTACAAATGCAAGAAAGAGGTAGAGAAGGAAAACCCAGTGGGAAAAACCCCCTTACAATGAGATGACAACCTGCAAAGAAGCACTGGAAGAACACTGTAGAGTAACATTGGAACCATAATCTGACAAGCAAGGAAAGATACTTTTGTCTACAAGAAACCTTATCGGAATCATAATGATGTAACAGCAGACCCGATGCCACAGAACACTCGAAAAACTCCAAACGGGAACAACCTTGGAATCTATGAAGTAGCAGTCGATTATTGAAATGATGTGATACTGAAACGAAGTGCAAAGATGCAAGATGCAGTCTCCGAACTACCAAAACATCCAAGTAATCTCCAAAACACCCATCAAGCCAAATCTAGATTAACGATAAACTTGGGACAGATAAAAAAAAAGTGCATGGACAACAACATAGAGCTCCTCAATACCTTTGCAACACCGCAAAGATAGCGAAAATTGGAGATCGTGGCAAAAAGTTATGAGCTCATAAGCATAAAATGTACATCTGACTTCAAACAGTAATAAATGCAGTAAAACAGAAAAATACTGTAAAATAAACAAAAACGAAGATCACCTGCATGCAATCACCTGTCACATGCAAAAGACATGCAGAACCAAAGATGTTCTGTAAACCTCAAAGTAAAAAATGCATTATTGAGAATCAATTATTACAAAGTGATCAATCCTTATGAAGGAGATCAAGAAACCCTAAAAGGGAAACCCTAAATGAAACCCTAGTGTGCACACTTAATAATTAATCAATTATTAATGTGCCTAAGTTTAGCTTAAGCAACTAAAGGAATAAGTGACTTAATTAATTAACCAGTATGATATAATTAATTAAGTGTAATAACTTATTACTCTAACAAGCAGTGTCTAGAACTAAGCCACAAAGCACGACGCAAGAGGCTTGGGATCTTGCTGATGGAAAGGCAAGAGGTCTGATAAGATAGAGTCTAGCCGATTTTGTACTCCTAAACGTCCATGAGGAGTAGTTTGCGGCTTCTTTGTGGAAGAAACTTGGTGATATTTATCAAGGAAAGTCTTTGTTAAATAAGTTATTCTTGAGGAAGAAGTTGTAATCCTTGAAAATTGAAGAAGGTGCATTTGCTGCAGACCATCTAAAATCGTTTAACATGAGTGTTACTCAGCTGGTGTCTGTAGGTGTAAAGACTAAGGAGGAAGATCATTGCATGCTCCTATTGTGTTCATTACCTGACAGTTGGGATCATCTGGTGATGGCTATTGGAAGCACAACCACTGCATTCAAGATGGATGATGTGGTTGCTTTGCTCTTGTTTGAAGAAATGTGAAGGAAGTCTTTTGAGATGGCCAAAGAGGCTCTTGCTGTTCATGGTAGACCAAAGGAGAAAGGCAAGAAGAAAGACAAGAAGTCGAAATCCAAATCTGCAGGGAGATCAAAGTCTCCTGGTAAAAAGTTCAAGGTGAGATGCTAGAACTATGGGCAACCTGGTCATATCCGGAAGGACTGCAAGGAGAAGAAGAAGAAGAATGTCTCTGACAATGAATCTTCTCAAAGTGATGCAAATTCCTCATTGCAGTAGCCTTGACAACTCAGGCATCAGATGATGTCTGGCTGGTTGACTTAGGTGCATCCTTTCACATGACGTCCAATAAAGAATGGTTCTCTAAATACGATAAGTATGACGGTGGAAAGGTGTACTTGGCAAGTGATTCAATATTGGAGATAGTTGGCAGAGGAAGAGTCAGAATTCAGTTTCCTGATGGGAGAGTCAAAGGTATTGGTGGCGTACTTCACATACCAGGTCTGGCTCGAAATCTTCTTTCTGTCAGTAAGTTAAATGATGCTGGTGTAGAAGTTTATTTTGCAAGTAAGGGATGTAAAATGGCTAGAGGTGCAATGGTGCTGGCTAAGGGTGTTCGTACTGGCACTCTGTACAAGCTAGATGCACGCCTTGTTCAATGTAACAGTGCCTCTATAAAGTTAAGCAATGTTGCTTCTATAGAGAAAGATGATGACACTTCTTTGTCTGCAAATGCTTTGGAGGTAAAACTCTCAGCTGAGAAGACTATGCTATGGCATCATAGACTTGGTCACATAGGTGAGAAAGGTTGAAAAACCTTGAAGAATAAAAATCTTGTAGAAGGGCTTGATGATTGTAACCTTGAGTTTGATTTTTGTGAACATTGTATCTATGGAAAACAACACCGTGTTTCATTTTATTCTAGTCCTCATAAATCTTCTGGTATACTAGATTATGCTCATTCAGATGTGTTTGGTCCAGTTAATGTTCCTTCGTTATTGAAGTCTAGATATTATGTTTCTTTTATTGATGACTGTTCGAGAAGGGCATTTGTATACTTTCTTAAAAGTAAATTAGAAGTGTTCAGTCAGTTTAAAGAATTTAAATCTTTGGTAGAGAATCAGACTGGAAGGAAAATTAAATGTTTGAGGGCAGATAATGGCGATGAATTTTGTTCTGCATATTTTGAAAGGTATTGCATTGATCATGGAATTAAAAGGAATAAGACAACGCCTTACAGTCCACAACAAATGGAGTTGCTGAAAGGTTGAACAGGATGTTGATGGAAAAGGAAAGGAGTATGCTGAGCGGTGCTGGCCTGGAGCAGAAGTTTTGGGCTGAGGCTATGGCTACAACATGTTATCTAATAAATCGATCTCCTTGCTTTGCTCTTGTTGATATGATGCCTTTGGAAGCATGGTCTGGTAAGAAGCCCTCTCTGAGGCATGTCCGTGTGTTTGGCTGTGAGGCATATGTTTATGTGCCAAATGAAAAAAGATCTAAATTGGATAACAAGGCTGTCAAATGTATTCTCATCGGCTATGGAGTTGGTGTGAAAGGATACAAGCTTTGGAACCCTGTTACTGAGAAGGTTTTGTACAATAGAAGCATGATATTTCGTAAGCTAAAACCTTCAGTAAGTGATCAACAACTTGAGACAGATCACAGTGACAAGAAGAAGGATGCAGTTGAGATTCCCCAAACTCCAGAAAGGGAAGAGCTGCATGGTGTACCTAAGATTGAGGAGAGCTCAAGCAGCTCTAGAAGTTCTGATGATAAAGAACAACCTCAGCCTATAAGAAGATCTACACGAGAAAAAAGGCAACCTGAAAGGTATGGTTTCTCACTGTTAAATTTGAACTATGCCTATGCTTTAATTACCAGCACTGATGAGCCTAGGACTGTGAAAGAAGCAATCAACATGGCTGATTCGAATTCTTGGCTGCAAACCATGAATGAAGAAATGGATTCTTTGAAAAAGAATAAAACCTGGAATTTGGTACCGCTACCTAAAGGGTGAAAGCCCGTTGACTGTAAGTGAATATTCAAAAAGAAAACAGGCCTTGATGGCAGTGTTGAGAAGTATAAGGCAAGGTTGGTTGCAAAGGGATTTTCTCAAATTGAGGGAATTGATTATGGAGAGATTTTTTCCCCTGTAGCAAAGATGACATCCATCAAATTTTTATTGTCATTGGCAGCTGTGTATGATTTTGAAATTGAACAGATGGATGCGAAGATAGCGTTTCTCCATGGTGAGCTATAAGAAGAAATCTACATGTCCTAGCCTGAGCATTTTGTTGAAAGAGGTAAACAAAATCTGGTCTGTAAGTTAAATAAATCTCTCCATGGTTTAAAATAATCTCCTAGAATGTGGTACTGAAATTTTGACACGTTTGTGTTGTCAACTTGTTTTGTGAGATCAAAATTTGATCATTGCATTTATTATAAATTTGAGAATGATCATGTGCTTGTTATTACCCTGTACGTGGATGATATGTTATTCATTGGGAATAGCAAGTCTATGATTTCTAATCTTAAATATTAGTTGTCTGTAAAGTTCAAAATGAAAGATCTTGGTGCAGAAAGGTACATTCTTGGAATGGAGATAACCAGGGACATAACAAGCAGAAAGCTTTGGGTCAGTCAAAGTAATTATGTGAAAACAGTTATGGAGAGGTTTAGCATGGATGATTGCAAGAAACTAGTTGTTCCAATCATGCAGGGAACAAAGCTATCTGTTGAAGACTATCCAAAATATGCTACTGAGCTGGAGGACATGACCAGTGTGCCTTATGCAAGTGCTGTTGGCAGTTTGATGTATGCTATGGTCTATACAAGACCAAACATTGCCCAAGCAGTGGGAGTTCTAAGCCGATTTATGGAAAATCCGGGAAGATCACATTGGAATGCTGTGAAGAGAGTGTTCAGGTATTTGAAGGGGACTTCAGACTACACCCTATGTTACCATGGCAACTTGGTTGCATCACAGAGGACTCTCAACATTCATGGGTATGTTGATTCAGATTGGGTAGGGGACATTGACAACAGGTGATCCACCAGTGGATACACTTTCATGCTTAATGGTGGAGCAATCAGTTGGATGAGCAAGTGACAAGCTATAGTTGCTTTATCCATGACAGAGACAGAGTACATGGCTACAACTCATGCCTATAAGGAAGCTGTTTGGCTGAGGCGTTTATGTTTAGACATAGGTTTTAATGCTGAGCAGATCACTATTTCTAGTGATAGTCAGAGTGCCATTTGTTTGGCAAAGAATCCGACCTTTCATGCCGTGATATTGCACATTGATGTGCAATATCACTTCGTGAGGGATATGGTTGAAGATGGAAAGTTTAGTTTGGAAAAGGTGGACACCTTGAAGAATGTTGCAGATGCTTTGACAAAGCTGGTTAGCACAAACAAGTTCATATGGTGTGCAAAATCAATGGGCCTTGGGGCCTATGACAAACAATAATTTTTTCAATGCCATGAGGGAGCTGGAAGTGTTCGCCAAGTGGGAGCTTGTTGAGAAAATGTGTCTCAACTTCTAGCTTGAAGTCCCTATTTTCATGCCTTGGCAAAAATCTGGTGTTTCTACAGTTTACCGCCATACTGAGCCTGGCTTTATTCCAGCCTCAACCACTTTACCACGGTAGTCTTGTCTTACCTTGGCGGTATCGCGGTGGAAGGGTAGCGGTCACCTCTTTACCGCTTGTAGTCTCGTCCCTAATCGTGGTGGCTGCGGGTTTCTTTGTTTGGCCTATCTTGTCGGTCACCGCCATATCGCGGGCAGTTAAGTCCTTGAACATGGTGACTGCGGTGAGACTGCCTGCGGTTCATCTAGTGGTTACCACCCTACCACGGGGTGGCTTGTCGGCCCCCATGGTAGCGCAGTTTAACTGCTAACGGTTATACTCGGCAGTCATTGCCTTACCGTGGGTCTTCACTAACCGGGTAGTGGTAGCGCAGTGCAGGCAAAGGGAAAGCTCGGTGACGGTCACTGCCTTACTGAGGACGGGTCGATTGGACTCGGTGATAGCACGGGGTTTCTTTGACAAGGTCGGTGGAGTCGAAGGGTGAGCTCGGGCAAGCTCACCGCATTACCGCAGGTCGACTCGGTTGGAATGGCGGTAGCACGGGGAAGCTTGAGGGAGCTCGACAGTGCTCACCACTTTACCGTGGGTGGGTCATCTTAGCTCGATGGTGGAGCGGTAGAGTCTTAGAGAGCTCAGATAAGCTCGGACATGGTTTTGACCAAGTTGGACTTGGAGTCAAGCGCGATCAACGAATAGTTGGTGGACATGTGGCAGGTTGGTTGGTTAGAAACCAAAGAAGTTATTGCAGTAGGTGAAGGTTGACTTAGGCTGGCAAATAGGACCCGATTTGGGTGATGGCATTAATGCTTGGGTGTCTCGATGCAGGTAGATCGGCATGGGCAGATCGATTGCGTGATTGGATGAGAGATTCATGAAACTGATGGTCAACACCTGATTGATGACATTGATTGCAACGTATGACTTGGTAAGTCGAGTACAACAAAAAAAAGAATTAACTTCGAACTGTATGTTAGAACATAACATTGTAACAGTGAGATATGAACTTGAAGAATTGCTGTGAGCTGATCAGAGAGAAGACTGAACATTGTATGTAATTGATTTATTACTGGAATACAATTGTCTTGACTTTGTGTGGTGGGTTTTTTGCCTAAAAAGGTTTTCCCATGTATATCTTATGTCAATCTATGAATGCTTAATTCTGTTATCCATTTTACTGGTTGTATTCATCTCATGTAGTTTTTAGAAGCTATTTGAACCTGTTTATGCTCTTCTCCCCTATTGTATTAGTGTTAAGGGAATGTATTCCGCACTGTAGGGTCTTTAGATCCACCTCGTTTTCCCTTCAAAACTGCAAATAGAGACAAAAATTGGAGATAGGAATGTTGCTTTTATTGAACTGAAGGAGTATGCCAAATTCTGAAACTGAGTACAAAAAGTTTACAAGCTCTCAGAATGTGTATCAGAGCAAGAAACAATAATCTAAACTGGAAAAACAATAAGTTTTTCTCAAGATATACCTCAAAACTCTAATCCGAGCTCAAGAAGAAAGCTTCAGGAAAAGTATCAAAAACTACCCCAAAAAGAGTAACTGAAATGGAAAAGTCTCACCCTTTGCATGTGCATGCTGAAAAACACCTAAAAATAGGTCTGCTTTGCTTTAAAAGCAAAAAAAACACCTTATCTCTCCACCAAAAAGCTCAAATCTGACCAGAAGAAAAGTTAACCACAAATCTGCTAAAAATAGCAAAGAAATAAAACAATTTATTAAATATTGCTTTATTCTCTGCCTTACATCATGCAACTTTACAATTGCTTTATTTTTGCAAATAAAGATAGAATCTCATACAAATCATCAACCTTATATCTCCATTTACAATGCTTGATTTTTCTCATAAAAAACCATAAAAATAATAACCCTCTCTATTACATATTTAATTGATTTTCTCTAAAAATCAATTGAAAAATATCAATACTTGATTGATGAAATGAAAATATAAAATTCCCAAGTGATCTCAATTTTACACTAAGGCACATCTCTCTAATACCTAATTGATTTCTATAAAATCAATTAAAAAATTAAAATGTCTAAGGCATCATTACTTATTCCTCTACTCTCCAAGGCATGAATATTGGATAGAACATAAGGTATTTGATATTTTGAAAAATAAAACATACCTTACGTAAGTATATACTCATAAAACTTTATCAACTCCAAGGTCGACCTAGGCATGAGAAAGTGGCCACTTAAGTATTAAACTTAAGACTTAATTCAAAATACAACTAAAGCCCCTAAATTCGAATTAGGGCAAGCATGGACAAAACCAATGGAAAACCCTAAACATCATCTCATTTGCACTTTGCAATCATTGAAATTTTGGCTCTGCTTGGGAGAGCTGGCACCGCCATGCATGAGCTTGATTTGTAGCTTGGGAATGCCTTGATAGCTTCAGATTTCTCCTCCATTTTGGTCAACCCTTCTTTACAACTTGTGGCAAGTTGATTTCATGGTCTTTTTATGGCTTTTTCACTATATTTTGAGAGCAAAAGAAGGCCATAAGGCCGCAGCCTCTCCTCATTATCTCCGATTTTTTCATGTGCTCCATTCTCTCTATATTTGAATGCTCTTGCTGATCGCCCCTGGAGTGAGCTTCGAGCCTTGTTCTTGTGAGCTCCCATGAGCTTGGCTGTGCCACTTTACTCCTCCAAATGCTTTGACAAGGGTAAGCTTACCTTTCATTGTTTATTCTCCACATTTCTCTGTTGATGAAAGAGCTTTTAAAAGCTTCAAAATATGAAAGATATGATTGCTGTTTTAAAAAAGAAGAAGATGTAGACCCAGCTAGCCGTGCCATGAATATGTGCTCTGCTTTTCTTTGAAGAACTTCTCATTTCATTTCCTCATTCCATCATAGGCCGCGCCATGAAAGCACAAATGAGTGCTTATAATCTGCACTTTATTCATTTTATTTTTCTGTATTGCTATTCATAAGCTCATAGAGCTTAATGGCCATGCCTATCATTTATGTTTTTCCATTATTTTGGGGAGCTTTCAAGCCCATTGTTGTATATTCAGGTGTTCTCATGTTTGTAAAATGAAACCCCCATATGGGTACTTGTAAAAAACATGAAGAAATTCTGCATTTTAATAAAAACCCCAAAGTGGGTATTCTGGAAATAGAGAGAAACCTTTGTATTTTAAAAAATCCCTTCGTGGGTATTCAGTATTTTGAATAAATCTGCTTTTAAAAATCAAACCTTCATATGGGTATTGAAGAAAAGAGAAAATTTTTTATCTCAAAAATAAATTTACTCGTTTCTGCACTTTTATTTTAACTGTTGAACATGCATCTGGAAACCATAATAAATCTGTATTTGGGTTTAAACCCTCATGTGGGTTAGGAAGAAAACTCAGTATTTGAAACAAAGTTTCTATCTTGTATGCATTCAAATTTCTACTCAACCCATCATGGTAGCTTTAAGCATTTTGGTTTCCTGTCAAAATTCTCATGTGTATTCACTAAAATAGAACAAAATCTATATTTAAAACCTCCACATTATACTTACACTCATATGATTTTAAACAACACAACAAGATCTCTTTTTGTTATATCATTCTTGTAGCAACGTCGTTGTGCTTGTCACCTTCATGTCACAACTTGCATGCCTCCATAAAACAATAGGCATTCTCAGCTCAAGCACTTCATGAGATAAAGCAATACTGAAACTCTGCAAATACTTCCATGTTTTTATTGCTCATTAGTGCTTCATTGATAAGGCATCATGTATGCCTATTCACTATCATCGTTTATGAGATAGAACACTACTGCTCCAAAACAAAAAAATATGAAACAACATTTAATGTGAATAAACTTAAATTAAAAAACAATACTATGGTAGGAATATCAAACCTTTCCAAAATAAACATTATGGATTTCAGGTGAAACAAGCTCATCAAGTTTATTGTCCATTTGTAATTTTTACTTCATGCTTTGATTTGACTGTTATGAATGCATGATAAATTTGATTACTCCTTCAGTTGGATAGCTCAGAAGAGCATGATAATTGTACTTTCCTTCTCATCCCACTTGTAACTTTAAGGGGCAACATGCCGAGCTCTACCCTTGTGGGAGCCCGTTTTACCCCACATGCTTTATGTCTTCAAAAAATGATCAGCTACCTGAATTTTCCTATACCTGCACAGGAAACGAACAATGTTAGCAAAAACAATAAATATCATGATGTTTACTCTTTCAGCTCTGATTCTTGCACTTTTCTTTTAGTTGATTCTATGCATCCCAAGGATTGAATTATATTTTTGTTAGTAGGGCATGTAGTATTGTTCATATCACGAGCTCTTAATTGACACCTTTCTCAATCTTTTGCAGATACAGTCAGGAGTGGAAGCAAAATGGAGAAAGCTACAAGGCATTAGCTGAAGATCAACTCAGGCAATGACATATATGTCCTATGTTATTTGTCACTTTCTTTCAGTTGTATATTTTTGTTCTTGTAATTAATAGAACCAGCTAATACCACGGCTTGTGTGGATCTTTTATTTTCTTCTTCTTCTTTTCATTTTGAAAAGAAATGCATCAGAAATGAAAACTTGTATTGTCATTTGTATTCTTGCAATCAAATGAAATATCTAATATAAAAATGTCATGGAAATAAAATAAAAGTAATGAAATGCTTAATCATTTGTATATTTAGCTTTGTATTTCATTTGTTTAATAAGCATTAAGGAAAACTTCTTAAACTCTGTTATCTTAACAATACATAACTTCAATACTTAATATTGGATAAATGTAGTGCAAATAGCACTTTAGCACATGCAACAGCTAACTGAATTTCCACTTTAAGATATAACAGACTTTAATTAGCTCTATCAATTGAGTTGTAGTGAAAATTGGTAACATTTTAGCGATTTCCGCTAGATGCTTGCCAGCTAAGCATTAGACCAATTTCTTGTAACACTCCATTGGGTGTGGAGTCAAATCTACCCCTTCATGAAACTCATAAATCTGAACAACAAAACTCCAAACAATAGCGAAACAAAACAAAACAATGCTGAAAGCAAAACTAACATGCCCTGATGGCCAACTAAAACATGCACAACAACGCTTAGGGAATGCAGGAAAACTGAAAAGAAATGTGTACAAATATTGGTAGATTCATCATGATAAATTTTGAAACTTGGGATTTTGATTTTCTAGGGAATCTGTTTACTTTTTAAACCAATCTCTTGGAGGGGAAAGGATTCTTCAAGTGACTGGTTTTGAAGCACAACAAGATCGGAATGTACCAACCTAGGCTCTTGCATGGGTAAAGGATTTATAAAACCAGGAATTTTGATCTTAGGAGGGTTAGGAAGCTCATTCTTCATAAAACTTGGAAACTTAAATTCATGAACCTCTTCTTGAATGGAATGCTCCAAAATAGCAGGAGCTGTTTGGGCTTCGTGCCTTTGAAAATGAGCAAGAAAAAGCTTTGTTTGTGCAACTGCCTCCATCTCCAAATTCTCCTCAAAATGTGTTCTTTGGGCCTCCAACTCCTGCTCATGAATATAGGCTTGATAAGCCATTTCTTCCTATTGCTGATTATACTCATGCTGCTTTTTGATATCCTCCTACTGTCTCATGTACTAAAGCAACATGCTCTTTATGCTTGCCATCTCCTCTTGGTGTGCATCGTACTTCTCTCATTTTTCTATTTCATTCATTTGTGCCTCATAGTCTAGCCTTATGTCTCTGAAGCTCAAGTCTTGAATATCTTGGGGCTGATTTTGAACATATGAGGGTCGAGATGGAAATTGTGTAGGGGTGCGTGGGTGGTAATTATATTGGGCATGCTAGTTTTGAAATCTCATGATATTGAAACCAACAACATGATCGTGGTATGGTAGATGATATGACACATTGTCATGAAAATTTGACATATTTATTCATTCAGAAGCAGGAAAATGGCAAAGTTAGGTTTTTAAAATAAACTAGCACTCGATCCGCATGCAAAAATTGAGAACGGAGTCGCTAGGTATATTGAAAAGGGCCTCCAAAAGGCTGAATACACCAAACAACAACTTTAAAAGATTAGAACTTCTCTGAAATTGATTTTCAGAGTTCCACCGAGCGTGCCAAAAACTGTTATCAATCAGATATGCACCCTTTGTTAGATTTGCAGAAATCAAACTATCTGTTGAAACATGGAAACCCTTTTTAGATAAGGGTGATCTATGTGAAAAGGGAATCTCCAGAGTGAGCTGGTTCTCCGAATGATGAATCCTATTCTAGGTGATTTTCTGGGAAAGGGAGAGAAAATATGACTGAAATGTAAAATTTTAATCTAAGATGATTTCAAAACTTAAGGATGACTTTGATATTCTACCCACAAACAGTCTTCAGAAAAACAACAATGAATTCACAATCTCTCATGAACATCCAACACATAATTGATTTGCATGAAGGTTTAGAATTTGACACAACATGCAACCTGCATTAAATAAACTTTCAGTATCAATGATCTGTAATAATAGGACATGAAAATGATTTGTAAATAAAATCACAATGTAGACATCATTCTAAAACTGCAAATAGAGACAAAAATTGGAGATAAGAATGTTGCTTTTATTGAAATGAAGGAGTATGCCAAAGTCTGAAACTGAGTACAAAAAGTTTACAAGCTCTCAGAATGTGTATCAGAGAAAGAAATAATAATATGAACTGGAAAAACAATAAGTTTTTCTCAAGATATACCTCAAAACCCTAATCCAAGCTCAAGAAGAAAGCTTCTGGAAAAGCATAAAAAACTGCCCCAAAAAGAGTAACTGAAATGGAAAAGTCTCACCCTTTGCATGTGCATGCTGAAAAACACCTAAAAATAGGTCTTCTTTGCTTTAAAAGCAAAAAAAACACCTTATCTCTCCACCAAAAAGCTCAAATCTGACCAGAAGAAAAGTTAACCACAAATCTGGTAAAAATAACAAAGAAATAAAACAATTTATTAAATATTGCTTTATTCTCTACCTTACATCATGCAACTTTACAATTGCTTTATTTTTGCAAATAAAGATAGAATCTCTTACAAATCATCAACCTTATATCTCCATTTACAATGCTTGATTTTTCTCATAAAAAACCATAAAAATAATAACCCTCTCTATTACATATTTAATTGATTTTCTCTAAAAATCAATTATAAAATATCAATACTTGATTGATGAAATGAAAATATAAAATGCCCAAGTGATCTCAATTTTACACTAAGGCACATCTCTCTAATACCTAATTGATTTCTATAAAATCAATTAAAAAATAAAATGTCTAAGGCATCATTACTTATTCCTCTACTCTCCAAGGCAAGAATATTGGATAAAACACAAGGTATTTGATATTTTGAAAAATAAAACATACCTTACCTAAGTCTATACTCATAAAAATTTATCAACCCCAAGGTCGACCTAGGCATGAGAAAGTGGCCACTTAAGTACTAAACTTAAGACTTAATTCAAAATACAACTAAAGACCCTAAATTCAAAATAGGGAAAGCATGGAGAAAACCAATGGAAAACCCTAAACATCATCTCATTTGCACTTTGCAATCTTGAAAGTTTGGCTCTGCCTCGGAGAGCTAGCGTCGCCATGCATGAGCTTGATTTTCAGCTTGGGAATGCCTTGATAGCTTCAGATTTCTCCTCCATTTTGGTCGACCCTTCTCTGCAACTCATGGCAAGTCGATTTCATGGTCTTTTGATGGCTTTTTCACTGTATTTTGAGAGCAAAAGAAGGCCATAAGGCCACAGTCTTTCCTCATTATCTCTGATTTTTTTATGTGCTCCATTCTCTCTGTATTCGAATGCTCTTGTTGTCCGCCCCTGGAGTGAGCTTCGAGCCTTGTTCTTGTGAGCTCCCATGAGCTTGGCCGTGCCACTTTACTCCTCCAAATGCTTTGACAAGGGTAAGCTTACCTTTCATTGTTTATTCTCCACATTTCTCTATTGATGAAAAAGCTTTTAAAAGCTTCAAAATATGAAAGATATGATTGCTATTTTTTAAAATATAAGATGTAGACCCAGCTGGCCACGCCATGAATATGTGCTCTACTTTTCTTTGAAGAAACTCTCATTTCATTTCCTCATTCCATCATAGGCCGTGCCATTAAAGCACAAACGAGTGCTTGTATTCTGCACTTTATTCATTGTATTTTTCTGTATTTCTATTCATAAGCTCATAGAGCTTAATGGCCATGCCTATCATGTCTGTTTTTCCATTATTTTGGGGAGCTTTCAAGCCCATTGTTGTATATTCAGGTGTTCTCATGTTTGTAACATGAAACCCCCATATGGGTACTTGTAAAAAATGAAGAAATTCTGCATTTTAAGAAAAACCCCAAAGTGGGTATTCTAGAAATAGAGAGAAACCTTTGTATTTTAAAAAATCCCTTCGTGGGTATTTAGTATTTTGAATAAATCTGCTTTTAAAAATCAAACCTTCATATGGGTATTTAGGAAAAGAGAAAACTTTTTATCTCAAAAATAAATTTACTTGTTTCCGCACTTTTATTTTAACTGTTGAACACCCATCTGGAAACCATAATAAATCTGTATTTGGATTTAAACCCTCATGTGGGTTAGGAAGAAAACTCAGTATTTGAAACAAAGTTTCTATCCTGTATGCATTCAAATTTCTACTCAACCCATCATGGCAGCTTTAAGCATTTTTCTTTCCTGTCAAAATTCTCATGTGTATTCACTGAAATAGAACAAAATCTGTATTTAAAACCTCCACATTATGCTTACACTCATATGATTTTAAACAACGCAATAAGATCTCTTTCTGTTATATCATTCCTGTAGCAACCTCCTTGTGCTTGTCACCTTCATGTCACAACTTGCATGCCTCTAGAAAAAAATAGGCATTCTCAGCTCAAGTACTTCATGAGATAAAGCAATTCTGAAACTCTGCAAATACTTCCATATTTTTATTGCTCATTAGTGCTTCATTGATAAGGCATCATGTATGCCAATTCACTATCATCGTTTATGAGATAGAACACTACTACTCCAAAACAAAAAAATATGAAACAAAATTTAATGTGAACAGACTTAAAGCAACAAAACAATACTATGGCAACAATATCAAATCTTTCCAGAATAAACACGATGTATTTCAGCTGAAACAAGCTCATCAAGTTTATTGTCCATTTGTAATTTTTACTTAATGCTCTGATTTGACTGTTATGAATGCATGATAAATTTGATTACTCCTTCAGTTGGATAGCTCAGAAAAGCATGATAATTGTACTTTCCTTCTTAGCCCACTTGTAACTTTAAGGGGTAGCATGCCGAGCTCTACCCTTGTGGGAGCCCATTTTACCCCACATGCTTTATGTCTTCAGAAAATGATCAGCTACCTGACTTTTCCTATACCTGCACAAGAAACGAACAATGTTAGCAAAAACAATAAATATCATGATGTTTACTCTTTCAACTTTGATTCTTGCACTTTTCTTGTAGTTGATTCTATCCATCCCAAGGATTGAATTATATTTTTGTTAGTAAGGCATGTAGTATAGTTCATATCTCGAGCTCTTAATTGACACCTTTCTCAATGTTTTGCAGATACAGTCAAGAGCGGAAGCATAATGGAGCAAGCTACAAGGCATTAGCTGAAGATCAACTCAGGCAATGACAGATATGTCCTATGTTATTTGTCACTTTCTTTCAGTTGTATATTTGCCTTTTTGTAATGAATAGAACTAGCTAAAACCATGACTTGTGTGGATCTTTTATTTTCTCCTTCTGCTTTTCATTTTGAAAAGAAATGTATCAGAAATACAAACTTGTACTGTCATTTGTATTCTTGCAATCAAATGAAATCATAATATAAAAATGTCATGGAAATAAAATGAAAGCAATGAAATGCTTAATGATTTGTATATTCAGCTTTGTATTTTATTTGTTCAATAAGCATTAAGGAAAACTTCTTAAACTCTGTTATCTCAATAATGCATAACTGATACTTGATATTTGATAAATGCAGTGCAAATAGTACTTTAGCACATGCAACAAATAACCGAATTTCCACTTTAAGATATAACAGACTTTAATTAGCTCCATCAATCGAGCTGTGGTGAAAATTGGTAACAGTTCTATTGGATGATCTTTGGAAAAATAATGGAAAGCCTCTGGTGGATTCGTCTTGAGTAATTCATCAATTGAGTGGTCCTCTGAGCCTTGGGCCTCCTTATGTATGATTGGAACGTATTTTGGGGGGTCTTTGGTATAAATCTTTCGTGAGGGCCTCTTTTCCTGACCATGCAGAAAAGGTAGCTGGAGGTGGGGACTATTTTGGCCTAAGAAGAGGTATTCAAGACGTCTCCTATTAACACTCAAGAAAGAAATCTAGTTCCCCGGCAGTGACGCCAAAAAGTGATAGGCTGTTGTTAGGTCCCATTACTTTAGAAGATAAAAACTTCAATATGTCGACCGGGCAGTGTCCAAGGCTTTTTTCAATAGAAGATGACTTGAATATCTCCCTTAGATTTTCTAACTTTTTGGAGCTGCTAACGTTAATTCCTAACCTAAGGCCATCTAACTATGTAACTGAAAAACAATTTATCTTAAAGAAAAATAAAAGTATATTAAACTAGAAAGCATAAAATGACTAATCTAGAAAACATAATAACTAAATGAGAAAGCATGGGAACAACTAAACTGAAAAGTTTATAAACTATAGAAGTAGAAAAGCTTGTAAAAAAACTATGAAACATCTAATTAAATACAACAAATAACAGTTCATAACAATTAGCACACTACAAAAATGACAGACAACGAGCGCTCCAAAACTTCAGACTCTATAACAACAACGTTAATGGATTCTACAAAATTAACATGGACAAATGACTATACTCATAATTGTTATTCATGTAATAAAGAAAACATAAAGGAAAGTACTCATCTATTTAATCTATTCTCCCTCGAGTGGCCAACTCGCGGGTTTCTACGTTCATCCTCAAGTCACACGCACAACATTTCGAAAGCTCTCTCATTAAAAATAATTTCCATCCATAATTTCAAGAACTTAGAGATTGATATGCAATAGTCTCTTTATTCATATATTCATAAAACATTTCGACAACATAACATTACTATTCTGCGTTGTCTTTTGCTTCTGGAGATTACATATTTGTAGAAAAGTTCTAACTAAGTCCTATATTTCAGATGGCTTAGATTACCATTGAAAAAGTATGTAACAGATTGTAAACAAACTTTATGTCTTTAAATTCCCATTACATAGATATTAAAGAGGCTCAAGTCAAGCCATGAAGTCTTTAAATTTTTTAAAACACAACAGAAATTTAACCAAAATAAATTATGATTTCGGTCCATCATCCTAAAATTCGAGAGCATGTTTCTAGTGCATATCTTCAATCTATTCTGGAGCTCATGCTAGTTGAATTCCTTTAATTTCTGTATGATGACCAATTATTATCCTACAAAATACTTAAAACAATCCATTAAATCTGCATTGGCAAGATACTTCAATAAATCACAAGAAATAAAGTTTGTACTATTTTTCTTAAAAGACAAGCAACTATTTTGCCTAAAGTTTAATTAATTGGCAGAGAATGAGAATTTTGCATATGTGAGATAAGGATTTATTATGTTATCATGATGAGGTTATTTCACCTCATCAACCAGCGTACTGTTTGAGCTCGTAGAATCTACGCTCATACAGTTCCACCTCGACATGGCCATTTGTCGTAGAGCATGAAACTCGTTTCCACGACGCTATCGCCAATGGTCAGATAGGAATCTGGCTCTATATCTCTCGATGAACATATCCCAAGAAATTGACTTAATTTCAATACAGAGCTTCTACTTCTCCAATCTCCACCAGGTAGATGCAAAGTCTAGCAAGTGTATGATAACACATTTGGCCTTGGTGTTGCTACTATAAGGGTGCATAGAAAAACATCGATTCAGGTTTATCAACCATGTCTCGGCCTCTAGTCCATTGCTAGAACCATCGAAAGTGGGTGGATGGGCTCTAAGTAGGTCTCTCATATGAGCGAATTTGACCACCTTCGACTGTGCTGGAACCTCTCTCTGTCTAAGGGATCTCTCTCCCTCACCAATATCTATCTGATATCCATCCTAGCTCGACCCAAGGCAAGCAAGAGTCTCCTCTAAAAATCAACGCAACTGAGTGCCCTGGATCCCTGGTGGATCCTAATTCAGGTCACTACATCCTAGAGCATTCTAGGAAGCCCATTGTTCCTCACGTTCTAAGTCATGGTGAACATGGGGAGGTGAATCCTGCTGACTACCTCTGCGGTCACCTCCTCGGCCATGACCACGACCTCTATCGTGACCTCTCCTAGGTGGCATGATCCTACATAGACATACCAAGGTATAAGACAAGGTAACACAAATTTAAATCCTACACAACTAATAGCTTAATGGGTTCAACATTATCCTAGAGCACCCAGTGTTTAAACTTGGGCTCTGATACCATGTGTAACACCCCGCCACGTAACCGTAGAGGACGACACACTTACAATGGAAGCGTAACAATTTTTTTTTTTGAAAGTGCAATTAACCATAAGTAAAGTGAACTACACTTAATGCATACATCCTCTAAGGTACGTGACAACACTTACATTCGAAACCCATAACATACAAAAGTAAACTAACCCATAGCATATAAATTATACTCATGAAATAAAGAACATAGATCCAATAACATTAAACTCATTTCAAAAGATACAAAGTATATAATAAAACCATTTATAGATTATAATCATTCAATATAGCAGTTACAAGGCTCATTTCCAAAATGAGGTAGATCATACAACAATATTACAATTACAATGATACAAGGATTCTCCTCGAATACAAATGAGGAGTAGTACATATACAATAACATCCAATTGATCCAATAAAACACAAGAGAAGGTACAAAGCAACTGGAACATGCGAGCTCTCCAATCTGGAAGATCCCGCCATCACAAACATGAAGTGGAAACCCAACGGTGTAAGGTGCACATTCCACCCAACCAAGTGGTACCCGAAGGCCCACCCCCCATTCTAGGAGATAGTAAAAGGGCTTCTTAGGTACACCAACAACCTCAAGATACAAGCAACCACAAGACTAAACTATAAAAGTACAATACTTAACATAAATGTTACATTGCTTCCAGAGTAAAAGAATCAAGTACATCAACTGAACAATACAAACTGTTGTCATAGGAGTGTCATCACAAAGTAGCATGGGTTTACCTGTCAGATCTTCCTAGGCCTCAACCCCCATCTTGGGTTACCCTGGTAGCCTCTCACGATCCTCGACCCCACATGCAAATTGATGCAGAGTCATATATCTTTCAAAGGGACAAGATACTGACCTTGCCATTCCAGGCCTTCTCGTCTCATCTCAAGTCTAAACGAGCCCTTGAGTCAATGAGCGAGGCATAATTAACAAGTTATGTGTTTTAAAACTACCCTTTCCCCTAATACTTTTATTTAATTTCCACTGAATTATCTAACTCTCACATGAGTTACCCTGGCACCACTTTGTGCGTCGACCCCCATTGAGAGCTGCTCCCCTACTGACAACACAAGGATCTAATCCATAAACCAAGGGTAAACAAAGTGCACAAAAAAATGATAATAAATATCAACCATAATGCTAGAGGCAACACATCCCATTCGTAATAATCGGGTGTTTAAACTGAATCACAACCAAGTGCACTACCCAAGGAAAATAAAGGGCTTAACAAAAATTACAACAACCCCCACATAATATTACAACATCTGGAAGGCTTACATAATCCCAAATGACGGATTTCCCCAACTTACGTGACCAAATGACTTCATAATTAAATAAGCAATTTAGGCAAGTAACTAAAACTATCATTATGATTTCTTCAATCTAATTTCCATTACAAGAAAACAATAATACATTGCTTGTAATAAACTAACTTAATATAATTTCATTTACAGCTAATAAAGAAATTAAATCTAATTGTTTAATTCCATTTCCCAATTACTTCTATATAAAACTCAATTTTCCTTTTTAAATCATTTCATTTTGAAAACATCTAGTTTGTGCATTTGCATGCACCTATTATAAAATATTCATTTAAATATATATATTTAAATATACATGTATTTATATATAATTATACATATATAAATATATTATTTAAATATAAAAAAAATCAATTACAAATATCCAAACATAAAATATATATATACACAAATATATATATATATACACATATATACACACACACATATATATATATAGATATATACACAAATATATATATTTATATATAATTATATATAAATATATATATAAATGTACTGATATATATATTTATGCATATAATATCATATATATTTTAATTCCATGTATTAAAATTGAAGTAGAAGGAATGGTAGACGATTGTTTGCATTGTCCTTGGCTGTTTACACAACCGTCTCCCCAAAAGGGGGCACACGACCTGTGAAGGCGCGCTGGGTGCTGCCTTCATAGCCCGCCTCCCCTATGGGGCGGTGGCTGTGGGGTAGCCCCTAGCCCATACCAAGTTAAAGTCTTATAATATTTTTTTTTGAATAAAAACCTATGAATATTTAAATTCGTTGTACGGAAATTTCGAACCAGGTTTTCTTAAAAATAATTTTTGACAGAAGCTTTCATCATAAAAATATGTATGTATATATTAATATATATATTTGTATATATAATAATATATCAAAATGATTGCTCGAGATGAGCAATTTTTCACAAAATTTTCTACAGGGAAATATTTACGAAATTTTCCAGAGGTTTTTAATTTCCGAAGCCAAATAAATCTAATTGGAATAAAAACAATAATCTTCTATAGGAAGATATTTTCCAATACAACCAGAGGTTTTCTACAATTTTGATAGGAAGATTTAAATCCATTCCTACAGAGGTTTTCCAAATTTTCTATATAATCCTTCTGGGAATTCTTTTGTTTTAAATCAATTCTTATTTTCAAAATAATAAAAGATTTTAATTTGAGGCTCTAAAGCTTTCATGGAAATATTTCCAATTTCAAAACATACTGAAGCTTTAAAACAAATAAAATTTTCCTTCATTGTATAGGCAATCTTTTCCAAGACAATAACTAATTCTAATAGCCTTTTCCAGTTTGAATTTAAATAAAAAAAATTAAAGAACCCATTTCAAATGCTTGAAGAAATGAAGTTTGAAGTAGAGCCTAGCCTTCAGATTCCAAAACTATCAAATCCTCTTCCAAAATAATCCTTTTTCCAGAAAGTTGAAAACAAAACCAGAGCCAATTTCCCGAGAACTTCTTCCAATTTTCAACAACTCCAAAATACAATTTGCATTCTCGTGAAATAGCCTCTTGCCCTCTTTTAGTTAATGCAATAATTCCCTCTGTGAATTATTTCCCAACACCAGATATTATTTTCTAACTCATGTCACAATCCCAAAATATCTTTCCCAAATCAAATCACAGATATTTCCTCTAAGATATTTTACAAGATATTTATGCATTTAATAATTTAAATCAAATATTAATCTTAGTTATCCATTCATTTAAATTCACAACTTAATTTAATTAATTTAAATAATTAATTAAACAAACCTTTTTATAATCTAACAATTTAAATATCAAATTTAATCTTATTAATTTTAATCACTATGTAAAATAAATTTAATCTAAATAATTATATTACTTTACATAATAAATCAAATTTAATTAATTAAATCAAGTTTAAAGCTTCTAACAACATTATTCACAATTAAATAAATAATCTAGTAAAAACATTATAACCATTAATTAACATTAAATTCCCATAGAGCATACCTTGCAAAATAATTAAATGACAAGGCAAACAGGGACAACATGACAACAAAGCATGACCAAAATAAGGAATGACGACACACTGTGTCTGGGGTTGTGGTTTGACAAGGAAATCCTATTACTATCTCCTAATCAACTATTCCGTTGGGCAATGGACACGCTCAAACCTGTGAATCTAGGTGGAGTTGATGTCCTATACCTACAATCCTACAATCAAAACATATGTCGTACATGTATATAGATCATGAACAATCACACCGTGAAGAGAAAATCACAGAATCGCAGGGTTCTTGCAAGCAAGTGATGCAATCATGCTCCCTTCATCAATACAGTGTCACATCAAAACTGACGAAAATAAAACATCAAATAACTACATATGAACATATATCAATATCAACTCACATAATCAAATATACTAACCAAAGAGCATGTCATAATCAATAATCATCAATATAGTGTACCATCACATCTCAATATAAAAACCATCATCGTAATAATGTCAATGATCAAATAACATCATAGTAACATAGTCTATCAAAATAAAAGCATTGTCTAAGAACATAAACAAATCAAAGGGGTGCTACAAATGTTTATGTGTATATAGATCAATATTTATATGTTTAAAGTATTTCTTTAAAGGACTATCTAGGTTAATTAATAAATAATAATTAAATTAAATAATAAAGTGTGTAAATTAATGTTACCATAAATAAATATTTAAAATTTGTATTTTCTTTTTTTGTGAATTTAGTTATTTTATTTTATTAATCACAATATAAATTTTATAATCAATTTTCTCTACTCTCAAAATGTTGCGCTCAACTACTCAAACCCTACACCAAGCTTCGTTCCTTGGAAACACTTCGGGCATGGTGATGAAAACACTAGTGGTAAATCTTTTAGGAGTGAGGATTTGTGACAACATGTGGATTGTCAACTCAACTTCAAAGAGACATTGAGCCATTGAGCGAGGGTAGGTGATGGTGGGCATAAGAAATTATGGTCACCCTGTTAATGTTCAACAAACTCTCTCTCAAAATTTTCCCCTCATGACACATCTTCCTACCTTGATGGTGTCTATAAGACAAGGTAACCCAAAATTATTTCAATTTCCAATCCTTCTAAAGTATCAATCCCTAGCAGGACCAGTAATGTGGGTTTCCCTATCTTTGTGGGTGATCCCACAATACTGATTTACAATATTTGGCCAAATGGGACACTGAACTAATTTTTTCTAACTAAATCTTCACTTTCAAACACCTATAGGGGCTAAACCATGAGGAATTTGAAGATGATGCAAACTAGTGGTTTGTGACATTTTGTCTGTAGATTCTAAATATATTTTTTTCAAATTTTTTACATTCAGATTGCACTCATTTTTCCATCTCCTTTGAAAACTAGTTTTTTCAGTAAACACCATTTTTAAGGAGTGACACTCACCGTATAACACAACTTTTTTTTCCATGAAGGATAAAATTCTAGTTTTTTTGAATTTAAATTTGTAACTATGATATCTAGTGCTTCGAATTGGTTTCATAGTTTTTTTATTAAATATTTGTTTCTTAATCAAGTTTCAAAGTCAAACCAATTACAATTCAAACATAGTCAGACCAGATTTAACACATAACTTTTTTTTTGTTGGATCAAGGACTTCAATATCTGTTGAACTCATATTTTTTAAATTTTTTTTATAATCTGCTATATTTCCACATGTGCAAAATAGAGAGCTTGATTTTCGGTGAAAAACCTACATTCACAAGAAATAAAAAATAAATATAATAATAAAAATAAATTTATTTAAAATTATAATTTTTGGGAAGCTTATAATAAGGACTACATACTTACAAAAAATAAATTTTAAATGAATTCAATTGATCCTCCAAAAGGTAAATCAAAAGTGGTTTTTCAGCATTTTGATATGTGTAAAAGAGACTTTGTTATAGGAATGGTTTAATACTAGCGGGGTTCTATCCAAGGGGGTTTGATCTAACGTGGTTCAATCAAACCCTCTTCAATTGAAATCCTTAAAATGGATATTTTTAAGGTTTAAATCATTATATTTTCTAAAAATATGTGATTTTAGCAAAAAATAGAATCTCCCAAAAATTGTAAACCAGCATTGTGGGATCACCCTCGTCCAATGTTTAGATCACATACCAAAGATTTACATTAAGGGTTCAATTTTTGATAGGGAAGAACATTTTCAAAACCACACTCTTATCTGTAGATTCATGAAGATTTGGTTGAAGCTATGTGACCTCCATTCCTAGATCACATCAAATTGAAAAGACAACATGGAAGAAGAAATTAGTATTTTCTCTTATGCCATATGCTTTTTCATCCTTGAATTTGACTCCCTCAAAGAAAAAGAGAGGGTGCTAAAAAATGCCCCATAGATTTTTCAAGGGTCCATTTATTATGCATTAAACCTTAGTTTCCATCCTTCGATCCTTGAACATAGACTTTCTCCTTTGCAAACTTGTGGGTGTGTCTACTTGATCTCCCACTCTAATTCTAGGAACTAGAGAGTTTATAGGTCATTGGAAATGGTTTAGACAAGTATTATTGTGCCTCAAAAGAAATACTCAATTATGCAATTTCCACATGCACATGTTTATGTGTTCAAATGGATCTTTCCAAAGTTCTTCTTGTTGAGATCTCATTGAAGGTGAATAACAGATGTTGGAAAAACCCAATAGACTATGAAATAATTTACTTTAGGTGCAAGAAATGCTTCTAAATAGATCATTCTACCCCTCAATGTCCAAACATCAAAGCTCAAGAATGGAGAAATCACGCCCAAGTAGAATTCCTCCTAGTGGATCAAGGTTGAGCCTCATCATTATGTCATTTCATTAGATTTTCATAATGAAACAAATTCCTCCAATATTCCTCCACAGACTAGTCTAAAGCCTAATATTCCTCTTCACTTGATTTGCAAGTCTCTATTAATGTGGATAAATATATGGTTTCTATTAATAGAGATATTGCAAGACTTCATCAATCTACATGAGAACATTTTCACCAAAATTCTAAACAAATCAAACGTTACTACTATGTTTGTGGTTCTCGTAGTGATTGATGGAGTTGATGTAAAAGAAGGTTAGATCAAAAGGAGAAATTAAACAATTTACAAAGATCCATACTCGATTTGATCAAGAGTGGATAGGAGTTAAAGAGGAAGAAATACCCCCTTTAAAACTCAAGAATCACATGATGCTAATATCATCTAAGAATGGGAAAAATATGAAAATGTGTTATAACACCCTTGTTTAAGGGTTGGTGTATTTTTCTTGTTATTATTGATTTATATTTATGGGAGTGGGCCCCATGTCCACAACTTACTGATAATAAATTTATTTTATTTTATTTAATTAAGATATTTTTTATAGATATTTTATTTACTAAAGAATTATTTTAAATAAATAAAATAATTCTTAAGTAACTAAAATAATTATGAATAAAAATTTAACTCCGAGTTAAATAGTGTAAATAAAATAAAATAATTTTTGAATAGTTGTAAGATAAACCAAGCTTACTTTTAGGTACATAAAAATAAATTCATTCTTAAATAGATCTAAACACTAGAACTGAATACATCTATGTAGTAAATAAAATAACTTCTAGTAAACCAAAATAATTCAAGATTGATATTTGTTAATATTTTTTAGATAGGTATATTTAAGATCTTTACTAATTTAATTGAAAAGTTAATTGACACAATGATATGTTTTTTATTAAAAAAGTTAGGAAAAGGGCCCTTGAACCCAAACAAAAATAAAGAATAGGTCAGATGGCCAGAAGAAAAATACCAACAAAACATCAGACCAAAAAATAGACTAACACCAAATGCCACAACTAAGACCCAACATCGGTCAGAAACAACAAGAAGCCTAATGGATGAGAAACCAACATCACCAAGAGAGCATTAAGAGTTCAAAAAAACAACAAAAGAGTTAATTGTGATAAACATAATGGCTTGCAGAACCAATAAGAGCCAAGGAACGTAGGCCAAAAAATAGAGACACAAAAAACCCTAACTACTTTCTGGAACTATAGATCAAGTCCTACTCCATGACCAGTTGATCTAGCTCCTCGCTCCACTGCTCCATCTCCTTGGTTGTTCTGTCCTTCGACTAAATCTATACTTCCTGTGATGAATTATCCCTCCTGCGACCTTTCCTAACTTTTGCCATACTATTAACTGTTCCAAATATTTCCCTTCGCATAATAGTCAGTGATAGAAGTTTATCTATTAAACACCTTGTCCATTCTCTTAACTTTTTCCTAAAGTACTCAAAATTGAGTCACATAAAACTCAAAGGACCTATTATTTGACTGTATTTCCTCTTCAGGGTCCTCCATTGCATGCCTATCCACATCTTTCGTGGCTTTCATTATCACCTCTTCGACTTCTTTTGCTGTTTATTTGTCACCTTCATCTCCGGTATTCTCCGAATCCTACACCACCTCTTGACTGACACTCTCATCCTCTTCTTCTTCTTCACTACTAATGGAGTTCTCCTCTAGCTCCTCACATAGAACCACAAAAAGTTCATTCTTTCTTAGGTCTAGAGGAGCCTCTTCATCCAAGGATTCATCATCAAGTTCTTCAAAGCTTAATTTTTTTGCCTTTGGCAGACTGACTCAGACATAATGATATGTTATAGCAATATAAAATAAAAATTAATAAAATATTATAGGATAAAATAAATTCTATTACAAGTTTTTCTTATTACAATATTTTTAAGGCAAGTACTATGCCACTACATAATATTCATTATTATTTTAAATTATAATTAATTTGTTATATTATCAAAGTTGTATATCTATTCATTACAAAATACCATGCAATTTTTGAGATAGATAATTAATTGAGTCATCTAGTGACTAGCTATAGGTTATTCACCTAGAATATATATATGTTTCTATATTTTTATGTATGATTTTTTATTTTTATTTCTTATTTTTTGATAAAAGGCCAAAGGCTTGAATTATTTATATTAATATTAAAGCTAGAATACATTCTTATAAGTTCAAAGCATCTATGCTAGGGGAGAATGTTTATCCCACTGGATAGAAAGTTTAACTTGAAATACAAAATAAAAGCTAATTGCAGCCACGAACCATCAAAGAAACAACTATAAAATACCCTGCCATCCTCTCCAACAAGTAGTCTAAGGTAACTGCTCGAAATGTATGGTGCTAAAATATCCATCCAAATTAAAATTATCTTTAGGAATTTGGAACCCAAACACCCAATGAATTGGAAGTATCTTTCAATCTTACTATCAAATAAAATTACCATCTATGGTAAACAAAATTTGTATGAATATGGACAAAAAAGAACAAAGTGTAGATCTTTTGGGGTAAACTAAACTATACATTACCAAATTCTTGAATATAATTGATTGAATTTCCTACCCATTCAAAGTCTTGGACCAACTCAACATGTAACATTTTCTTTAGGAAGCTTGTTGCCACCTCTACTCACTCTCTATGTTTGTACAACACCTCACCTTTAATATCTAGTATGAAGGGGTAGAAGGCTACTTCCTCGCCCAAAACCAGAAGACACTCCAAGTCATGGGGCCTGGGTATACCAACCCCGAAGGAGGTAGCATCCATCACCACCTCCAACCCACCAAAACGTTTAGGCATAAAAATATTGCGAGCCATTTCCACCAAATCCACCTTTAGAGTATGTAGGTCTAGTACTGACACTATGAACCATGAGGAAATATCTGAATCAACCCTATACCACTCATCTAGCACCAAAAAATCTTGACCCAGGATAAGTTTAATCACTCCAATCAACATAAAATCTGGCTCTACCATGATTCACTTCAAATGGATCTCTGAGATTTCTCCCCAGAAGGCCATCTATCTACGGGTACTTTCTAGGCTAATGGGAGTATCCATACATCCTCACTGGAACACATAAATCCCTTGACGTAGGTATGTGTGTTATGAATTTTAGGCTTCTTTATCAATTAAGATGCACTGATTGCTAATAATACTCTTGCATGAGAAGGCACCTCAAAGAGTGTACCAATAGATCCTTCTAAAATACTAGCCATACATGTATTTGGTTAGTGATGAAGGCTTTCAGCCTTCACACACACTCAACCTTAGTCTTTGAAGAAAAAAACACTAAAATAGATGCTGACACAGACACATAATGTAACTAGTGAATCTGAATGGCTTCCTTGATTTTTAAAGGCATGTCTATGCTAGAGTAATTAGCTATTAATTCCTATCAAATCAAGTTTTAAATAAAAGCATGGTACATGGGGAAAGCTGCCACCTTTGGTAGAGAATATATCAAAATAGTATTCCCTTAAAGTTTATAGTGGCATTTCCAAAGTATAATTCACAAATAGGTGCGATAGTGATCACTGACTCCCATGAACCATCCATAGGTGACAACAAGCCAATGGCACAATATTTAGCTTTTCTAAGCCATGGAACTTCTTAAGTTTGCGCCCAAGTGATACATAGTGCTTGCAGATAGCAACTTCCTACTAAGTGTTTGTTGAAGAGATTATTATGAATCAACCTTGTAATCTTAGAGGTTTTCCAATGATCCATATTCCACATTTAATAGCTTCCCTTATTTGGTGTCCATAGGAACATAGATTTGAGGTGAAGCTAGGAATCAATAGTGTGTATAGAAATTATTGTGCATAGCTATGATAAACAAGCATATAGAAAAAATATATCAAGATATGTAAATATATTGATGGGGATAAGTGGTAAGTGTATATGATATGTGTAATTTATATTTAGGTAGCATGTGAAAAGATACCCAAATTTACATATAATTACACCATTTGTTAATGCCAATGTAACAAGGTGCTCTCCTCAAAATAACAAATTTAAATTAAATAGAAAATAGTATGAATATCTAAATTTCACGATTATAATATATACATATACACACATAAATATATACATACATGTAAACACATGTATGCATACATACACAAACATATATATTTATAATAGACATATGTATGTGTATATATATTTATGTTTATATATAATTTCTTTATTAATTAATAAAATAAGTATTTTCTTTGGGTAAGTGAATTATGACCTTGGAGGCCATTCCCATAAAATATCATACAAATATAATAGGGCCACTCCAATAAAGAGCCAATAGAAAAGCTAAGTATTGGAATATAAATTATCGGATTATAGTCCTTGCTTCTATAGATAAATTTCATAAATTGTGAGACTATCTTTTAAAATACATACATATTAAGCTCAACATACACTAAAACCATCCTAGAGTTAGGTCATGGAAATACCCACATCAACAAAAATATCTCCACTTAGCCCAACATCTATCTCCATTTATGTCAAGTCGTTTGAGACTAGGGAGAAGGACCAATCCACCTTTGAACCCCCCAAGATCCCAAAAACTACTTTAAAGAACGTTATATCCCAATTTTCCTTCTTCATTACTTCAACATTGAAACCCACTACTTGAATTAGAAAGGGAATTCAAGGCCCACTATATGATTGGAATATGATAGGTGAAGTGCTAGTCTTGGTCACAAAACCAAAACCCAACATAACTACATCTAGAGTCTCCTTCAAGCCACCACACCACTTTAGAAATATTGTAGCCTCCATAACAACTTTGATGACATATTTATCCTCCCAAAAATCCAACACGGACTACCACCATCATAGATGATACATTCATATTCACACAATATCTATTAGATGTTATGAAAAAAATCTCCAAGAACCATACAAATGGCATTCAAAATAATAGAAAAACATGTTTTAAAAATCTTCTTAAGCCTCTGATATGAGATCATACCCTTGAAGGAAATTTTCCTCTTCTTTACTCTTAGACCCACTATACAATCCATAGAATTTGTATTGAGGCCAACAAAAAATTGGCATATAGGCTTCATAATTTCCATTGTTGGCTTGATATCATAATTAATGCTTTGTCCCTTCATGCACCATTTCTCTAGACCTCATGTGAGCCAACTTACACATGTTTTAAATAAACCTAATAACTCTTTCCTTTTTTGGCACATGAAAATGATTAATGCCACCAAATCTCTCCAATATTCCACATTGGTAACAAATAAGTAAGTTTCAAGCATGGTAATGGCCACATTCATAAAGGAGTCCACTTCCATGTTTATCTAATGGTAAGTGTGGGTGATTTTATAACTTTCCAAATGTTTTAACATTTCCCAACATCACCTTAATATACTACCAATCTTCCAAATCAATATCAAATTAATTATTAAGGAATTTATGATGATTTGAGAGTCTATCTTTATTATTATTTTCTTTATCCTCATACAAAAACACATCTAAAGCCCTAGAAGGAGAGCTTGATCTTTAGCCTCATTATTAGTCTCCATAGATAATTTATTGGTTATAAATGCTAACATCTCCCCTTTATGGTTTCTAATTATGCATCTAGCCCCCAAAATTCTTAGGTTACCTTTCGATGCATTGTCAAAGTTTGATTTATGGCATCCTTCATCAAGAGGAATCTATATTTCATCTGCTCCAAGATTATGAAGTGGCCTTCCCATAAATTATGGTATATTAAATCTTATTATTTAAAGATATTATCTTCAATGAATTTTTTATTTAACTTATTCATTATCTAATTAATAATGATTTTTTTAGTTTAATTTATAAGTTTAAGTTTAAATAATAATGAATTGCACACATACTTTTTATTGTAACATGGTCGAGATTAGAAAAATGGTGCTCTCCCACTCCTCTCTCTCTCTTGCTCATTCGAACGATTCTTTCCCACTCAATGGTTTTGTGTCTCCTCCTGTATGCTATTTGGTGACATTGAATTGGTGCTCCCTACTTCTAGTTGTGCGAATATTACTTAGCTTCTACTATAGGATGTGTCCTCTATGGTGGAGGGGTTTGTGCCCTTGGTTGCATCTACTTCTCTGCATGTTGCTCAAGATGTATTTGTTGTTGTTTTTGGTTAGGTTGTGGGTGGGATCCCATTTATTGGATTGTTTATTAATGAAGTGAAGACTAATAAGGTGGAGTTGGGATTTGCTGTAGATAAGGGTTTGAGAAGACAACTATGTCTCCCCTATGATTTCCCTAGGGAAATCTGAATTAAACAAATGTATAGATTTCTTCTCTAGAAAGGGTTTTATCTATATATTTTTTTGATTGTGGCCTTCTCTTCCTAACCTACATCATTGGATTTTTTAAGAATTGGATGCCTTTGGTAGAGGGTAAGATTGGGATCTAACCTTCTTCTTGAGTTTTTTTGTTGTTGTCTATTTTGATTCTTTTTAGGATAGACAAGATGTTTTTGATAATGGTAACTGGGAATGGGATTCTCATCCTCTTCTGATTTGGTGTTGGGCTCCTTCCTTTAACCCTTTGAAGGAACCCATTGATATTTTACCTGTTTGAGTGAGATTTACTTATCTACCCTTATAGTTATGGTGCTTCTCAACTTATGAGGTCATTGGTAATACTCTTGGTAGGTTCTTGAAAGTGGATCTTGCTTATAAGAAATTTACTGGAACTTCTTTTGTGTATATCTTGGTGGATGTTTATATGCCAAAATAATTACTTAGAGAGGTTGTGCTATAGTTTAATTATTGATCTTGGTCTCAACTTGTGGATTATAAGGGAATCTCTTTTTATTGCAGGCTTCATTTTGCTACTAGGCACCTGGCCTATGACTACCCTCATGGTTCCTTTAAGGTGTCTTCTTCCACTTGGTGGAAAAATTATCTTCTTGACCATACTACATTGTACCCTAAATATTCTATTGTTGTTTGTGAGTATTCAGAGCTTCAATCAGCTATTGTGTCTCTTCCTCCTCCTCTTGATTATATGACTAATAATCTTGTTGCTGAAATTTTTGTTTCTCCTATTGTTCCTGATGCTCTAGGTTTGGAAAAGGTTGTTTCTTATTCTCCACCTTGTTCTTCTATTGGTATTGTTCCATTAGTCAGGAAATATAATGGGTACTCTCTCCCTTCTTTTCTAAAGGATAAATATTTGATTAATGACTCTTCTTGGATAGTTGTGCAATGGAGGAAGAAATGTTCTCCTAAGATGGATCCTATCTTGCATTCCAAGACCTTGGATGTGAAGTTGTTAGGTTTAAGATCCACTTTATATTGACTTGTTTCCCTTTGCTTTACCATTTCTATTCTATTATAGGTCCAATGCCCTTCCTTGCTTAATTTTATCAAAAACATGGTTGAGATTAAGCTACCTAAATCATTTGATTCTTCAAAATTGAAAGTTACTAATATGAGTTGTAAAATTAGGTGATCTTGTTTCTCACATTGGTAATGAAAGGAATATTCATGTTTTAATTATTTATTATAACAAATTTATATATATTTTAATATACTTAAGTTAGTCTAAATATCATTCTGTCTTTGTAGGTTATGAATGTCATTCCTTTTTTTTGAATTTATTTTATAAACCCATAATTGTAACCTATAATACTTCAACTTCATCCTACTATATGATTTTATATTTTTATTTAAATGGTAGTAAATAATATAAGATTTAAATTTATAAATTTTAAAATTACTTTATAGACATTTCTATTTAAATATTTAATTCAATTTTTTTAATGAAATATTATTATATAGAATCATATAAACAACTATACAATATTAAAAAAAACATGGAATGAGATCATGTTCCAAATCCATATATACTAGTACTACCAGTCTAAAATAAATAGTCTATAATGTAAGACCACAATAAGCATAAGAATAAGAAAGCCAAAAGTAAGAGGCAAATCTTAGTCATCCATCCTATATCTCGACCCCTATCTACTATATCTTGAACATTTAAAATAGGATCTCAAGAACTGTTAAGTTTTTTTTTCCATTAAGTTCCTCCTACTTAGGTTGTTGACCATCATAAGTGCTATGGTTGGCCTAAAATATGCCAAATAGGGGATTGAACAAGGACATTTTCCAGAAAATACAACTAATCTCCCATGTAGTTTATTTTTTCAAGGATTTTGTAGTAACATGTCCATTCTATAAGTGAAAATAAGATTACGAAACATACACAAAGATTCCAAAAAAGTTATAGATCTAGTGGAGTAAAATTCATGAGTGATCTCAAACGGTTACATTGCCCTTGTTATATTGCTACAATGACCTCTACATAATTTCATCATCTTTGTGACATTGCTGCAATATCCCCTTCCTAGAAACATATCTAAAAACTTCTAAATTTACAATAAAATCTCCTCCTAATATTATGAGAACTATTTTCAATCCCAAATTCTATGATAGTTCAATTCACACATTCCATTTATATTTTGATTTACTTAATAGTTTATTTTTTTTAGTTTTATAAAGCTTTAAGAATTTTCCTATCTATTATATTAGTTTTATATATATCACATCAATAGTCATTTCTAACATTTTTTATGCTTGACTATTAATATGATTTATATTAGTAATTAGTAAAAAAAAATCTATAAATCTTAAATATAGGCATTAATATTTTTATCTTTCAAGAACAAAATCTTTTTTTATATAAATGTAAGGATTATAAATAAATAAAATAAAATAAAGTAGTATAATTTAGGTGAAAAATTAAGAAGTTGGATCAATAAATGAAAAATGAATAAACAAAGTTATAGTCAAATAAGAGGATAGGTGCACTTAGCATTGGGAACAAAGATGGAGAATTAATATTGATAATAAATAAAATCCAATTGCTAAGGTGTGAAATATTATTATTATCATTAAATAAATGTTTTAGGTATTTTTCAATACCTAAAATCTTTTTGGGTCAAATACAAGTCTCTTAGGATTAAATGTGGGCACAACATTGTTGCTCTAATGTCAAGAAATGATTTATGTCCCTTTGAGACTGATCCTAAAAGATAGTTATAGTAGTGATGTCTTTACCTTCACCTTCTTTATGTCTAAATATATCTATAAGGATGACAATGCTACAAACACTTTAGGGGAGATTATTAGATTGCTAGGGTCAAGTTCTCCTAGTTAACCCGTTATTTGGATTAGCTTTTGGAATTTAAGAAAATGATTGAAGATAATCCATGCAAACTTGTAGGTGACCTAGTATAATTTTTGATGTCAACTAAGATTCTTTGTCCCTTAGAAATGAAACATTGTCTAGTGCTTTTCTCCTTGTAATCACTTATGATTCTCCACTACTTGATATGTATTAATTGTATCTAAATGTGTGTTTGAATACCAAGACATAACAATAAGTCTCAAAAAATATGTTGTAAAGTTGGCTCACAATGGATAGTAAAAAGGAAAATAAACTTTGGAATTTCAATATATATATATTATAGTAGGGATCAACTGAAGACATGAAGGTGTTGGTTTCAAAATAACAATCAAATGTGTGGATATAAGTGTAAATGTAGTCTAATAAATAATGTGTAAATGATGAAAATATTAGAAAGAGTGCAAATGAAAATATGATATGATTAAATGCAAGAACATAGCTGCAAATAAAGATGAAACAGAAAAAATATCAAATTATATACTAAACTTAAGAGTGTACCATTTATCATTATATAATTATATTAAGTCATACCGTTAAAATGAACCACAATTAATGAAAATTGAAATGACATGCAAATTTCACCATTGTAAATATATTAATATTTAAAAAAAAAATTAATGTATTGACATTTTTCATTGAATATAGATTTTATAAATATTTAATTGAAAAGACTTTCAATTTTAATAAAGTTTATTTTTCCTATGTACCATTTGGATAGATACTTAACGATGCTTGCGATATCGAAACAGACAATTCTGTTGTTATGGTATACTGCGGCACTAGTTCAATATTAAGTATTCAATTCCCAAAAGGATAGCTGAAAAATATTAAACGATTCATTGCCTATCAATCAGGCCGGCTGGTCTTCACCTCGATGAAGCCTTTTGGATTTTACTTATGTTTGTTACTCTGACACTTATAGATTTGAAGTATTTAAAACTTCAAATAAAAAGTAATTGGACCACTGTTTAAGCTCTTTCACTATCATTATGTCTTGTGTTGCATAATTTTCCTCAAGTCCAGAGTAAAGAGTTATGAATTAATATCTCAGCGTTCACATTGAAATATGGTTTGAATCATACTAAGAAACTTCACAAAAGAAGTATAATATGAATTCAGTATCTATCAAGAGGGCTCCATGAAAGTTTGATCTGAATAAAAACTTGAACGTTGCAACTAAAATATGTGTTAGGATCTTATCATGAACTTGCATGTACGGCTACAAATAGCATAGCCTATCCTTAAGCCTTGCATTATTGCAGATCAGCTTCAAGTGATTCAGTACACATACACCTTTAATGACGGGATTCAATTTGCAGAGTGGTAGAGAGCTTCAGCATTTTAGCCATCCTCATATCCTGGAGCTGAGCACCTGGAATGGAGGAGCAGCAGGTGAGCAACTGTATTGTAGAGGATGCATTAAACCTGTTAAAAATGGACTGGTCTACAGTTGTAAGGTCTGCAATTTTAATCTTCACTTAAGCTGTGCAAAAATCCCTCACCAGATAAACCATCCTGCCGATAATCATGTTCTCAATTTGCTTTCTCGGCCCTGGGATTATCCCTCAGGATTTTGTGTATGCGATGCATGTGGGCAAGAGATGGGACATGGTTTGCCTTTCATTGCAGTATGTGCAATTTAGATCTGCATCCTTCATGTGCAAATCTGCCCATGAAATTTAATCACCAACATGATCCTGAACACACACTGAAACTCTATTTCGTTCCTCCCTATGAGGACAAATCATTTACCTGCTGTGTCTGCAACGAATGGAGCAAAAAACTGTGGCATTATCACTGCTCAGAGTGCCTGTACGACGTGCATGTGACCTGCACCCATTCTTTGAAAGAAGATCCCATGAATCAATTTTCTGAGAATTATACTGATGGACTAAAGCGACTTATTGAGAACCTTTAACATCAAGGAAGGGTAAATTTTTTATTAAAACAAGGAAATGTTACAAAGCAAGGGCATTAAATGGTCCTATCAAATTCAATCAAGTGATTCAATTGATGAGACAAATCTGGGGTAGTTGACCCCGATCCACCAAATTCCAATCATGAATATGATCATAAGCCCATTTAGCCAAGCAATCAGCAACACCATTCCATTCTCGAAGAATATGAGTGAAATTAATATACTCTAGAGAAGCACAGAGAGTGAGAATTTGTTGAACAATCAAAGCCAGCTACCAGCTCACATTATCTAAATACCCCTTTTTTCAATAAGTTCACCACAACCTGGGAGTCAGACTCACATATGATCCTGCACCATCCCAATTGACTGTCCTGCTCCACAACCAATAAAATGGCCTGAGCCTCCATAAGATTATTAGTATGAAGACCTTTATACACAAAGAAGATAAATTGAACATCTCCAGAGCTATCCCGACCAACACCCCCGATGTTAGCATGACTCGGATTTCCACGAGAAAAGCCATCCGAGTTGATTTTTAGGACTCCATGAGGAGGAGGAGTCCATCTTCCCTCTCTATTCACCTTAGGGGTAGGATGTCTACATCTGTTGCACATGAGCTGCTGCTACAGAGGTGGAAGATGAAGACGATTACAACAACCAAAATCATGAGGGTCCAACAGTACAATCATATCACACTTAGCCGCAATAGTTTCTCCTAAAGAGTGTAGAATTTTCCACCATAGATGAAGGGCCATCAACAACGAATCCTAAAAATCTGCCTATTCCTTTCCAACCACAGGTTCCAGATAATAAAAGATGGCCCAAAAACCCAAACAACTTGAAAAAAAAGTAAAAACAAGAACCCTGCCCCACCATTCCCCAAACTCCACCTTGAACCTTGAACCAGAGCCTTAATGCTTATACCCAAGAGCTAAGGGCCCGTCAGATGCCCATAAGAAATCCTAGGTATCTTGGCATATATTCTGATCTAACTCGACCATCTATGTTTAACAACTCCTCATCTTTTCATGTGTAGCACCAGCAACGCCCACCATTTCCATCTGCATATGAGAACATGAATTACAACATGTTTAGACAGCCAGGAATGGAACTCCTAATGCAAAATTTATTGGGAGGCGCATCAAATAATTTTGATTATACGAGCATGATGAGTCCAGGAGGAGGAGGAGATGGTTTGGGCATTTTTGGAAACCCTAGCAGTTCGGAGGACTTATCTAGTATTTTGACTATGATCAGTCCAGGAGGAGGAGGTGATGGTCTAGATATTTTCAGGAATCTGAGTGGTCTGGGAGATTTTTCTAGTATTATTGGATCTATGTCCAACTTTAGATTCTTTTGAATTCGTGCTGACAGATGTACATACGTTTCAAATTGGTTTGTTTATGCTTGTCGTCCGTATAGTAAATTTTGTCTTTTAGAAACAGATAGTAGGAAATAATGGAAAATTTGAAGAGATAGTACTCTCAATTCCAGCCCTTTGAACTAAGAGGACCTTAAAATATAAAAAGGGGCTTTTGTAGTGGCGGATCAATTGCAATTCTCTATTTACTCCAGGCATAAGTTTCAATTCCTGGTCATTTGGAAAAACCTCCTGTGTGTTGCCATATATTATGCAGTGGATAGGAAAGTCAATGTTGGTGGTTATTAGATTGGACAACAAACATGTTATATGGGAAATTAATGTTAGTGATTGTACATCGACTGTAGGATAGTCTAGACTCTATATGTATCTGGTATGAATAAAATCAATTCAGTTTCCTTCACTGATATGATGGATCTTGGGTTATGTGGTTTGTAGTGTGAGCAGTTGATTGTTGAGTTTGGAAAGATCAGATTACTTCCTATTGATAGTTTTATTGGCAACGTAAAATAAAATGCTAAGTTTTTATAAAATTATGGTATGTGTGATTCTTTTAACGGTTAGAGAAAGTATTATTTGTCCACAGATATCTAGTGTGAATATAAAAATAAATTTGAGCTAATAAATTTGTAGAATAATTATTTATTATTTTAAAATTGTTATTAATTATTTGATATGAAAATGTGATATTTTTGATTAAAATATCAACTATAAACATTTTTCATGTATAACAATCACATATAACATCTTAACCAACTACATGTAATCCACATCTATTGTTTTGCAATTAACCAATAGTTAATTGCTTCTTAGAAAGAGTTTATGTCTTTAATTATAACACATTGTAAATCACCTTGTTTATTTTGTGATATAGAAATTCTTCACTAATATTTTTTCTTTTTGACATAAATGTAAAAAGAAAAAAGAAAAAGAAGATGTTTTGTTTCTTTAAACAATGAGCTTCTTTAAATGGAGAAAGGCTGAGAAAAAGTAAGGGAAATAATTTTGTGTTGAAAATTATTATTGGGAGAAACGATTCTTTTAAAGGTAGTTAATTTTATTGATTTTTATAGGGTTTCAATATTGTTGATAGTTGTATAAATATATCTGATTTTTGGAAGGTAAATATAGTAAACATGGAGTTTCTCACATATTGATTGGTGACAAGTAAATTATATAGTTTATTAAGTTATAAAATTCTATGTGTTCATATTATTATGTTTTTATTGTCTAGAATTTGATTATTTCCTCGTAATTAAGATAGACATTATGTTGATATTATTGATGTCACTTTTATTGATATTTGTATTATAAGTCAGAAATATTCTAAATCCTTTATTGTTTGGCTAGTAAGAAGGCTAGTTTTAAGAAAAAATAATAAAATATTATTTTGTGATATGTTTGTGGGGTTTATCTCCAAATATCTTAGTCGTGTGTTGGGCTCCTATAGTTTATTTTTTCTCTCTTCCTCTTATACATTTTCTTTAGATTTATTAGTATTTAATTGTGTGTTCACACGAGCATCACATGATGTCAAAAAATTATTTTAAGGAGATAAATTATGCAAACTATAAAGTATAGATGATGTTAATTTTACAAATAAAAAATTATAGGACCTTACGTTGTACAAAAGAAAATTGATCATATTAACAAAATTTTCAAATAGGAAAAAAAGTATGTGAATACTTATGCAACTATTCTATGAAAAATGATGCTAAAATTAAGAAACATTTTCAAAGCCTAAAAGCTATGAAGGAAATTTATGCATAGTATATATCTAAAAAAAATCAACTTGTCTTAAATTAGTAGAAGGGGTAAAATTAATAACACCTTATAAAACTAAAGAGTATGATAAATCCGCTTGTAACTGTATACACCTAAAAATGGTCGGAGAATTCCGATTAATTAAATACAAATTATTTGATTAATTATCCTAATTTCCTCTATTATTGAATAAATATAAATATTTATTTATATAGTTCACAATTAAATTCATCTTAATTAAATAAACAAAATTAAATACTTTGTTTGATTTAATTATCACATCCCTATTTTATTCTATCACATCAATTCTAAATTAATTTAATAAAAAAAAAAACACTTTATTTATTAATTGCCATATTCTTCTGTTTAATTTAATAAACAACTATCCTATAGTTCGTTTTATTAAATTATTTATCTCCCTTTTCCTAATTTAAATAAATAAAAAATATTTGAATTAGAGCATAAGGAATATTCCAATCTACATTTCCTCAAAAATGAATTAGATTTCCTATGTCTAATCCATGTCTAAAATATGTCACAATTAATGCTTTGAAACTTCACAGGAAGTTTTGGAGACAAATTGGAGACAAATTTGGAATTTGATCTCTCAATCCTCCTCCATCAATCCTTCCTCTTCTCTTGCATGGTGTTTTCATGGGTAGAGACAATCTCCATTTTTCTCTCAATCTCCTCCATCTCTCACCATTCAATTCTCCAAATTGAATCCAAGCCTCTCAAAGCTTTCCCTGTGCATTTCTACAGTCAGGAAATCTATAAATACAACCTCATTGAACCAAGAAAAGGATTCAGATAATCAAGCTTTGACACTCTTATTCTGTAGGAATTCAAGCATCAAGCATCAAACATTCACACATCAAGCATATCCAGCAATCAAGCTTCAACCATGGCTGCCTCTTGTAGCTACAATTATCTGTTTCATGTCTATGTCATGCTAGTTTAATTAGTTTATCATTTAGCATTGCATTAGTATCATCTCGTTCTTTGAATTGTCATTTTAACAGTCTTATTTGCTTACACAATCTGAGAGCAATTAGGATTTAATAAATCTTTGGAGATAGAGAGCAATATGACGCTTTCAATTGATTACTGTTTTGAATTGATTCAATTTGTTTAATCATTGATATAATGTCGTATTAAGAAGTGTTTTAATTTTATTCACTTATTCACACTTACAGTAACTTTCAATGTTGAATATAAAAATTCAAAGGTTGTTAATTTTTCTGATTTCTTTGTTGAGAGTCTTTCAAAAGAATATCATACTTTTATCTCTATTTTATAATTAATAGATAAATTAATTGATATATGAAACTTGAAGAGTTATATGGAGCCCTAATAAATGGAGATAAATTTTATTAGGAATTTAATGGTGAACCATGTAGTGGTGGATAAATTTTAGTTGCCAAAGGGAACTGAACTTTTTTCAATAAATCTAAAACAATAGCCATCAAGTAGGGAAATAAAGGAATCCCATGTCACTATAATCATGAAAAACATCACATTGACAACAAAGGAATTATAATCCAATATATAATAGTAATCAAATATATACTATGTAATGTCCCCATTTTATTTTAAATCCAAAATAATATATTTTTAGCTCATTTTTCTTATTTCTAGTGAGCTAAGGTGAGCAAATAGGAAATATTATATTTAATATCTATTTGGTTTAGGAGATTGGTCCATCAAATATTACATAGTATTCTAAATATCCCAATGGAGGTATTTGGATTCTCATGAGGCTATTTCTAGACTTTTCTTGATGACTATGAGAAGTTGTAATTACTAGTTGGTAGTGTTAATGGTAGGGTAATTTTGAATGCAATAATTGGTGGGAGTTTTAATATCAAATTTAAAATTTATTTTTCCCTCCCAAAAGAGGGTATTTTGGGTTCTCAACTTGGCATAGTAACTATAAATTCTTGGTCAGAGACTTACCATGGATCTTTTTGTTAGTTCATTCTATCTTTTCACTTTGTATGAATAGTTTCTCTGCAATTATCTTCTATGGATGAAAACTCAATGGAAGATTACAACTTGTGGAAAAACCCATGAGTTGTGATGTTTAGAGGATGAAACCCCTTTGATTCTGAAGGGTATTCTAACTTAGTGAGTGGAAGGGATCTTATCAAGACTAAAGATGCAACTTTATATTTGGTGTGTGTGTTTGTAGGTGTGGGTTTTATTTTTTTGTAGTCGTTTGTTGTGTATCTAGATATAAAATAATATATCAAGGAATCATCCATTGGATTTAGCTTTCACAAGAATATTTGGATGCAATTTGATAGTGGTTTCAGGTGGTTTTATAGATTGTTAGCTCTGCTAAGTAATTTGTTGTTATTATTTTCTAGATTTGTATGAGAAGTTGCGGGTGTTATAATTTAGGAGGTAAATAAAATTGATATATATTCAATGAATAAGGAGATAATTTTATACAAGCAGAAAATATAGTTGAAAAATAAGAGTTATGTAACCACATAACTAGCAACATAATAGTTTATGTAACAATGTAATAACTAATATGCTAATATTCCTACTTATGCTAACAATAATGACTATAATAATACTATATTTTGTTTTAAGAATAATAAAATTAAAATATCACCAATTGAGTTTCACATTTGATCATTTATGTGTAAATTATTAGTGAAATCTAGTGTTGTGAGATTGATGTTTTTGTTTGAAAATTTGTGTTTGTGATTAAATTTTTTTTTTTTGTTATATAGTAGTATTAGGCCATACCATTGCTGATTTTTTTGTTATTATATAGTATCTTAAATTTAAATAATATTCCTATTACTTTGGTGCCAAAATTATCAATTATAGGATCAAGCGATGTAGGAAAAAGATTTGAAAGTTGTGTTGTCATACAAAATTATACCCTATTGAACATAGGATCAACATTCTAATGACACAATGGAAGTAACCTCAAGGGGTGGAACCTTATAATCGAGGTTAGGTCTCTAGAGAAGGCCAACTTCCTCTCAAAAATAGATGCAACAATACTAGTCCAACCCAAAACTGGATAACTCTACACTAATCCTAATCTATCAAACTATAGAAGGAAAAGGGAGAAGAGAAAGATGAAATTTAGAAATAATGGTGATGCACCAAGATTGAAAATGTTTCATCCTACTTGTGATTGCATAGAGTATCAAGAAAACCACTGGAAAGGCTCACATAGTTCTTTGTTTCATTAGTTTTATAAAAGAACATGAAGGCTAGAGTCTGAAAGATCCTAAAAGGGGTGCAGATTACCCACAATTGAAACTAACAATAGATTAGAAAACTCATATAACTTGTAAAATGATGAAATTTCATGCATGCATAGAGGTATCAAATGTTAAACAAGATACAAGCATTGAGAAGAGGTAAAATAGTGATTTTATTAATAAAAAGGCATGAAAGCTAATTTTTCAGTTACAAAATGCAAAAGTGGCATAAGTTTGCAAGAGAAAATTTAGAGAAGAACCCTTAAAATGAATATAATATTTTCCTTTATAGCTCAGGAATAAATCATGCCCAAGAAGAAAGATAAACTCTCAACACCCATGCCTTTGCATTGAATGTTGTCCCAAATGTACATCAAAATATCTCATGAAATTAATGATCTGGGTATAAATCACATTAGAAGGGACAAAAAAAGAAATAAATTAGTATTGGTGCTGCTAAATCTACTTGCAGTAGTTAGGAGGTGCATTAAATTTCATCCTTGAAGCTCCAAAATTAGATTAGGTAGTTAGGAAAGTCATTCGAGTAATAATGGCATTTTTGGTTAGAAAACATGCCATTTTGAAGTATTGTCAAAATTTCGAGCCTAAAAGAACCACTCAACCGAAAATTAAATGGTCCAGAGCCCCAAAAGAGCATCTTCATCAGACATCATGAATCGGGCCTACCAAGGAACACTTGTCGAAAGGTCGGATAGAATAACGCCACGATCCCAAAAATTAGAGGAGAAACCTCATCAAGCAATGAGCATTGGGCATACCTCATACTATATAACACTTATCGGGTGTCAAGCATCGGGCCTAACACTTGCTAGAAGAATGGAAGGATGAATGAATGAAAGATTTTAATGATGTCCACGAGACTAAATAGTCTATGGGATTGAGACAAATAACTTAATTTGTCTTCAAGCTCTTTTCCAAGTCGGACCTCTTGCTATTGATTTTGACTAGAAGGCTAGCTTGTTTGATTGATCTTATCATCCTCAAACAGCTGCTGCATATTGTCCACCCCCAAACTATTTGTGAACTGATTGCGGATATCTTCATAAGCTGTGCATTCCATGACGAAGTGCCATTCCGTTTCCACCACCCCCTTATTACAGAATATGCACATTCTTTCTTCCCAAGCCTCTTTAGGAATCTTCCACCTACCAGTCTCGCATCTAAGATGGTGCGATCTCGTTCTCAATTGCGCAACTAACAACCTCGCCTTCCCTTTAATAGCTGCACCTAAATAGGTTTTTTCCCCATGATCCTTTGTTGGGTTAAACTCTTTGATGTAATATGCTTTTTTTCACCCAATCTGATTTGACCACATGGCAGTCCTAAATTTTTCCCTCACATAGTTTTTTATTTCACTATTGGTGCCAGGACACTCATGAAATTTGATGTCCCACTTGTTCAACCACTTTTTGTTCTGCTTCATCCAAGTTTTATTTCTTCGGTCTAACGTCTCCTCCATAACCATTTTGGGCCATCGGTGATTATCCATGTTTTCAACCTTCTTTAGATAACCAATAAACTGGGTTATTGCTGATGCTTCCAAAGGAAAAGCCCCCGCTTCAGCTAAAAGGATCTCATAAGGGATTGTGGCTTTAACTTTGAGATTGCTTGTTATTAGGTGTTTCTGGATTCTTTCTATTTGTCTCCAACTGCTCTTTGATGTATTGCTTCCCCACACTTCACACCCATAGAGAACAACCAGGGTGACAAGTAAACCAAAAAGGGATTTTTTGGTTTTCCAATCCCAAAGTTCAGCTTTTCTGCATCTATTTTGAAGTAAGTAAGAGGCTTTCCAACCTCCCTGTATCCTTTTGGTTTTGCAAGTTTCCCAACTGAGCTTATTGTGAAAATCAATCCCAAGATATTTGTATTCTTTCACAATATCAAGCGGGCTGCCTTCAAAAAGAAAGGTATGCTGTTTATCTTTTCTATTCAAAGAGAAAATCATGATTTTGGTCTTAGAGGTGTTCACTTGCATCCCAACTTCCTGAAAAAAGTGTTCAAGAGCTTTCAAATGTTCTCTTAACCCATGAGCAGTTTTAGAGATTAAAAAAAGATCATCAGCATAAAGTAGTTTCACTACGTACTCAACCAATTGAATACCATCCCCACCTTCCATGTTTAACCAAGCTTCCAACTTATCAATGTATACCCAAAAAGCGTGGGAGATAAAGGGCAGCCCTGTTTTACACCAATATCACTGCCAAAAAATTCTGACATACCATCACTTGTTCTGATTTTAGCACTAACCTTCTCATATAACCTATGAACCGCAACTCTATACACATTGGGAATGTCTAGTTCTTCCATCCTATTCCATAGTTTGTCCCTAGGCACTGTGTCGAAAGCTTTTTTAAAGTCAACAAAGCAGCAGAAAGCTTCCTCACCCTGAGTATCCCAAATTTTCTCAATCAAGTGTCTAAGGGTGATGCAGTGATCAATGGTAGAGTGCTTGGACCTAAAGCCCACCTGCCCCTTTGCTCTTTTGCCCTCATTTTCTGCCCAATTGCTGATCCTACGCTCAATCATGCTCCCAAAAAGTTTTCCAAAGGTATGATTGACCATAATTGTGCGGTAGTTAGATGGGTTATCGATATCACTACTTTTAAATAGAGGGATGACGACATTGGTAGTCCACTCCATAGGAAAACCTTCCCGATTAACATTGTTGAAAATTCTTTTTATGTGAGGAGCAAGAGTTTCAATCCCCCATTTTAAAAATTTAGCCTGTAGCCCATCTATGTCCTGTGCTTTACCACTTGGTATGTTTTTTATTCCTTGTTTAATATCATCCATATCGAATAGCTCCATTGAAGTGTTAACAACTGGAGGGTAGTCTTTCTCGTGGACCCGCTCATAGAGAAGTCTAGCATACTCTAACCATTGGACATCTGTAATATTGTTTTCCAACTTCTTCTTTTTTTGCTGCAGTTCTCTCCAAAAGCCTTTAGGATTATGTTTCCCAAGAGAGATTAGCTCCTTCTATCTTTCATTTACATACTCTGCTTTTTTGGACTACACTAATTTTTCATATTTTTTCTTATACTCTTTGTCCATTCCACTCTCCTTTAGCGATCTCTTGGCTGCCTTACATTCTTCATCATACCACAGATTTTTCGGAAAGGTGTTTGCTGTCCCTACCTTGGGATGGGACCTTTTGCACATATTTAAAGCCTTGTGGATTGTCGGGATCAACAAATTGCTGTGAATGTGGACATCTACCTTATTTGCTGCTTTTGACTCCCCATTATTTTGCAAAACATGGACATGATGCTTAAGAGCAACACTAAATATCTCCCTATTTTCCTGATTTATGAGGATTTCACCCTTGGGAAGGGCAATTTTTTGCCTTTGCTGAACCTGTTTATTATGTTGGCTAATAGGAGAAATGTGTAGCTTAACCCGAAGAGGTAAGTGGTCAGATTTCATCCCAATAGGGTAGTCCTCAATATCAAACTCCACCATCCTAGAGCTAAAACTCTGAGAGAAAACCACGTAGTCCACCATACTTTGACCATTATAAGTTTTTCAAGTGATACCCCCTGACTTTGGCCACTCTCTCAAACCATTGCAGATGACCATGCCAAAAAGACTACAAAGACCGAGTAATTCTGTCCCAAATGAGTTCACAATGCCATTACCATCTTGAGATGTACGTTCCCAAATAATACTACCCCCTTCCTCTAACCACAAAGGATTTTTCTCCCCTTTAGCTTCATTGCTCAACTGAAGAGATTGATTATTAGCAGTCCTTGTGTTAAAGTCACCCATTAAAACTACATTTCCAAGCATGTTGAAAATAGAGATATCTTTTTTTAGTGATGCATACGGGTCTTCATTGTCTAAATTCCAATTCTTATAGAACTTAGAATTTTTTGGAGCAAAGTAGCACCCAACTAAACTAAAAGTGACCCCCTTCTCAGTTATTTGTAGCCAAATGTACTGTTTATTTGCTTCTTCTTTTACGAATTCAATAGTTCCCTGCCACTTTTCATCTATTAGTAATGTAACCCCTCCATGAACTTTGCCTGTTTCATTCCCTTCATTCCAAACTGAGACTTTCTTATACCCCTTGAAATTCAGAACTTTGTAGCCGTCATGTTCATGCATTTCAGTAAGAATAATAATATCCTTCCCATTTGCTATGGGCCCCAATCCAGGTCCTCTTCTCCATGGATAACCTCTACAATTCCAACTTACAATATGTAGATATTCCTGTGGGGCCCCTATTTCCTATTTCTTGTTTGAAAAACGATCACTGATTTGAGCTTTCCCATTCTTCAACCAAGCCCACTTACCTTCATTTCTTGCTGCCTTCACCTTCTCCCATTCTTTCCTTCATTCTTCTTGCTGCTCAAAGGTCAGATCCTCATCTAGATAAATATGTGTGCCTCTAAGTGACCCCCTATTTTTCAGAATCCTATTCTTATCTTCTAGATTTCTCAAGATGACCCTTACATGCCTATCTCTTCCTCCATCTATCTTTTTTCCAATTTTGTTAGCTTGCTGAATATGCCTTGTCCAATTCAACTTATCTTTTAGAAAGTCCCTTGCCAAAATGTCGGTTCTCTCTTTCTCTCCAAAGTCTCTCAAACCTTTAATAATAATGTTTGCAGCCTTGATCTGTTTATCTTTTTCTTCCCTTAGTTTCCTTTTAACCTGTTTTTCAATGATTCCTTTTTGGTTGTTTGAGGGGCCACTCACCACTTGTGACCATGATTTGGCCTCTTCTATCTGATCTCTTAATTGGTTCTCTTTTATCTCCAAGTCTACTAATGCTGATTGTATCACCTTTAGTTCCGTTTTGTTTTCTCCTCCCTCCACTTCTAATTTCTCATTTTTTTCTATTTTTATTTGGTCTAACTCTTGTTTTAGAGTGACCAATTCATGTTGTCCCCTCTCCAAATTCATTTGCAGCTTTAAAATTTGTTCTTGCATCTTTTTGTTGTCGTTTTCCAGCCTGTAGTTTTCCTCGGTGACTATTTTAAACCTGTTGTCTTCGTACAATCCCTTCATTTCTAGAACATCGAGCCTACTTTTCATTCTCATGAGATCTTCAACATATAACTCTGATGACCATAAAAGTGGTGAGGACATAGGGCCGTAGATTTCCTAAGGTGACTTTTCATTAACATTTTTATTTGCAATGAACTCATCTGTTTTTCCCATGATCCCATCTAACTTAACCATGCTTGGCTCTGGGTTCATTGTGCCATCTATTTTATTACCAATACCTTTATGCTCAGCTTGTTTTGTTTGCTCTTCTTTCCGAGGTACCACCCCAGACAAATCTGCCTTGCTGTTACACACCTTTGGCAAAATCAAAGTTAATTTTTTCTTTTGGTTTTGTTTTAGCTTCCGTTTTTTAGCCAACCTTCGCCTTAAGATCCCATTGTACTATTTTGCGTTTACAAGGTTTAGAATATTTGACAAAGGCGATCTTGCTAGCACAGGTGCTAAAAGGTTTTCCAAACCCCCATTTTGAAAATTGGTCCACCCATTTGACCATTGGAGTGTGTGAGATCTTGGGAATCTTAGACCTTCATGACCTAGAAGATTTAGGAGGTCATTCAGTTGCACGGGAGGTTTGTCTGTCATTTTGTTGTTACCCAAAATATACTCTAATGCCCCCATTTGCATTGAAACTGAGTTTGCATTCAAAGTTTGTGGTCCCCCTGTCTTTACACTCTGACATACCAGACTTGAGTTTTCCCCCATTTCTTCTTGTTTAACTCTCATGTGTTGAATAGAATATTTACTTATTATGAGCTTTCAAGATTATGTGGGTATGCTAGTTTTTCCCCGTTATGGAGAAAGGGAACAAAAAAATCATAAAAAAAAAAGAAAAATAGAAAAATAGACAGGAGAGGGATCGAGAGACCTATTTAAAACACAATCCCACTCCACTTGCTTTGACTTTACTGCCCCTGTCTCTGCTTTGCCAATCTGGGTCCACTTTTCCCGACAAAACCACACTGCTTCTTGGGAAACCCTACCACATGGGATTTTTTGTTCTTGACCACCTACCTGCTTGCCTGCGTGCGACAGTTCCTTGCCTGCTATGGTTCCTTACCTACATTGGTTCCTGCCTACCTGCGATGGTAGCCTGCAATGGTTCCTGCCTGCCTTCTTGTTACAGTTCCTGCTACGGTTCCTCTACTTTGTACTTCAAGAATTCCAAAATATTTGAAGGTTGGCGAGGAGATTGGAAGATTGTGGAAGAAAGAGAAATATCAGTAGTCAGGAGTTAGGGAGAAGGATTATGTCTTATAAAAATATGTGATAAGGAATAGGAGGGAGATCCAATACCTGACATCGAAAGGTAAGACATCGGGGGTCAGGATAAAAAAACATGTACATTGTATAGATACGACAAAAGTTAGATGGAAGGTCATTTCGTATTGGGGATAAAGAGGAAGGATTATGTCTTATCATAAAGATAAGACAAAAGTTAAAGGAAAAGCTCGATGGCCAAAAGCCGAAAATTAGACATCGAGAGTCGAGGATTGGGAGGAAAGCTTAACCCTTAAGATGGAAAGATGGTAAGAAGTAAGGAAGAAGGTCAATCCCTAAAAAATTTCAACGATTTCATTGGGAATTTGGTGATTAGGGGGAGGGAAATAATGGCTTGTGAAAGGGAAGTGATAGAGAGGGCATGCAGATATATAGGTAAACGAAAGACCAAATGTTTGAAACTTTGAAATAGCCAATTTTGGAATTTTTTCAAGGTACAATTCATGCAAGATGACCCATATAGGATCTCTTAGATCGGTTTTATTGATGGGTCATATAAGGTGGCATGAAATGTCAACAAGTTGATTCAAAATACATTTCCAAATTTTATTTTTTCTCAATTTTTTTTGTGTATATTATTATGGTGGTATAAAATCCAATATTTTTCTTTCTTATAGGTTTTTATAATGTTTTATGATCCTGAGTGATAGAGAACTTAGGTACAAGAGAAGAGAGCTAAAGAAATTGCATCAAGAATGGATCATGGATGATGAAGGAAAAGGAGTTTAAGGAAGAAACATATTGTACGAACACTTTGTTTTGCAATTATCTTTTGTGGATGAAACCCATGGAGGATTATAGATATTAGATGAAACCCCATGAGTTTTGAGGGTCATCCCTTTGATTTTGGAGGGAATTCTCACTTAGGTGGAATCCAAGCAAGCTTATTGGGATTGAAGATGCAAATTTATCTTTGGTGTGTGTTTAAACATGTGGGTTTCAGTTTTTTGTAGGCTTTTCTATATTTTCTATGTATTTGGCTAGAAAATAATATCCCAAGGTATCACCCATTGGCTGTATCTTTCACAAGAATATTTAAGTGTAGTTTGGGAGTGGTTTTGGATGGTTTTTGTAGTAAGATTTCAACTTTGCTAAGTAATTTTGTTGCCCTTATTTTTCAGATTTTAATGAGTGATATTTGGTGTTTTAGTGACTTTAATAATTGTCTATTTTATTGAAAATTCATAAAAATCAAATATTACCAGTTGAGTTTCATATTTGATTATTTATTTGTTTTATTGGTGAAATCGGGTGTATTGCGATTGATGCTTTTTTATGCAAATTTATGTTTGTGATTAAATCTAGTAAATTTATGATATATATTAGTATGAGGCCATAACATTGTTGATTCTTTTTCTAGTATTTAAATTTTAAATAAAATTCTGATTGCTTTGGTGTAAAATTTGTCAATTCTAGGATCAATGGGTGAAAAAATTAGGTTTCTAAAACTTGATTTAAAATACATTTCTAGATTTTATTGTTTCTCAAATTTTTTTTTTGGGTGGATTATTACATACTAAAAGGAAAAAATTTAAGATATCTTTTTAATAATTATGGAGGATAGAAATGGGATCAATGTCATAAGAAAAAGGAGGTGTTAAATAATATTTCAACCAAGGCAATCCAATTTTGTGTAAGAAGACAATTTTATGTAATTCTCATTAGTTCTTTAGTTTAACATGGGTTGTTAAAATATTCTTGGAATGTTGATTCAAGAGAAAGTTAGAACATGACATATAATATGGACTATTTTAAGTTATTAGGAGAAGATATAGGTTCCCAAAAGGTCATTGTAGGAGACAAAATTTGTCTTTGTTGAAGGTGTTGGCATAATTCCCATGAAATGAAAATATGAGAAAAAATGGGAAATTATGGATGCACTTCTTGTGTCAAAGTTGAAAATAATCTTCTTCTAGTCAATCAAATTATTTTAAATGGTTATAAATCTAAATTTTTGATAAATGTCCAAGATCAAGCATGCGAAAAATTGATATAGTGTTGTGACTATTATAATAATAGAAAATGTGTTATACATATTTTCTTTAGCATTTGTATATTGTAGTATCATAAATTGTCACCCTTGATAAATATTTCACACTACATGGACACCCTATTTTTCCTATAACATTAATTATAATAATAATTTATTTATTTTAGGATCATATTGATTAAATATATTAAAATCCCTAACATCTAGAAAAAATTGAGTAAAAAGCACTTGGTCTAAGGCGTGGGTGCCCTTGAACTTAAAGGGTACCTATTTTAAATTTAAACTAAATTGGTGTTGGTCCTTGGATAATTTAAAAGATCCTAGGTTGGCCTATAATCAAACATATCAATCGAGATGTATATAAACATGTTTTCTTCTCATTTGAACATTAGAACGAGAGGATTATGAATAAGTATCTATTATGATCAAATTGTGAAGATGTATTGAGTTATCCTCTACATGCTAGCTACAAGAATCTATTGTGTTTTGTGGACTAACCTATTGTAGGTCTATCAAGCAATCCAATTGTCCATCAATAAATTTTTGTGGCAAAACACATTGGTGTGGAAATCATTTTGATGAAGACTTCATACAAAGGTAACATTATCATTTATCATTTATTGTTTTGGCCTATGCCCAACCTAGGTCATGCCCTCTTGATCATCATAAAATTTTGTATGTGGAGGTAAAAACACCAAAATGGGGTTTGAATTAGGCAATCCCCTATACAAAACAACCTTTCCCCCTCTTTTCATGTGTGCAGGTCAAATTAGAAAGTTTTGTCAGCAACAAGTCATAGGAATCATAGAGAAGAATGTAACCTACCATCTAAAGTTTGTAGATATTGAAAAAAATATTTTATAGACAAGGGTGGTACTGCCCTTGTCCCTCAAATTTAGGTTCTATTTCTAATCACAAGTTCCTCTTTGTATCTGTATTTTAGATTTACAACTGTTCTATTAATCTTTATTTTCATTTGTATGATAAATCATATTTTCAGATTTATGGTTTATGTTAAATAGGCTTGTTATAACACACATCAAACTTATCCTCTTTGTAATTCAAAAGAAAAAACCCTCAGAGATCAACTCTCCCTTGTGACAACAAGCCAATCATTAAGGCCTAGTTGGTTTATGTTGGAATGTGGAGTCAATGAGAAAAGAGTTAATCCTAGTTAATTTGGTAGTTAGATCTAGGATCTCTTTTCCTACTCTACATATATAAGACAATTTATACAATGATGCATAAATCTACACGTGAATTACAACAACAATTGTTTGGATATTTAAAATATGAAATATTTTCTTTATTGTCCAAGAAGTATATGGTGCATGGTCTTAGTTAAATAAATCCACATACATGTGTTTGTAAAGGATTTATGGTTGGAAAGTAGCATAGGGATCCATTTGAGATAAGTATAAGAAGGGAATTATAAACTCTTTAGCTTATGAATAATGGACATATGAGTGCTCAATTACAAGGATGAGAGAAATATATTTTGATATTTATAAATTAATTTTCCAAAAAATCATGAGTACACTCTCTCAAACACAAGGATGAATTTTAAATATTTAAAAATTCCAATTATTTTTTGTTAAAAATTGAATCAACAAATAGATTAAAAATATTAAACAAATAATGATGGAGGAGATGGTAAAATAAATTTAATTTGTTTGTTTTAAAAAATACTATATGGAGGGAGACTAAAAATACATACACTCCTCAAAAGAAGGGGTGGTTAAAAATAAAAATATAACTTTGGTAGAAATAGTTTTGTATGATTAAATCATAAGGTTTTTCATTATCTCTTTGGATAGTGTTGGCCTATGCCCTCGAATGTTCAATATATTTCCTTTAATTTCACCTTGTTCCCATGTTTAGATTATCATTGCACCATTGGTCACAAAGATGCCAAGTCATCATTATTGGGTCCATTATTTTTTACTATGCGATTAGTGTGAAGTGTCGTGGTTGACCCAATACTAATCTTATATAAATGGATAATCTCATTAATGGCCATAGAACCATTTGATATTGTGATGATATGGATGACTTTGTTATCAATGGGGGTCTTGATTATTTTTTATGATATATTAGTGTAGGGTTAATGGAATATTTATGCCATTTGTGTTAGATTGGATGGAGATAAACAAAACATAAATACATAGAAATAAAATAAATTTCTCAACACATCAATTCAGATAAATAAAAACACAAAAATTCTCCCAATGTGTTGCTACACACAAACTATATTTTATTGTTTTATAAAAAACAAACTAATTTCATTATTTTGATTGAAACAAAATGACTACAACACTATTGCTTAAATAGATACATAGAAATTGTCAACAATGTCAGTGAAAGGAAACTACTATTTGTAACTACAAACTAAGGAGGAAACAACTAAATAAACAAATCAGTTTAGTTTGGAAGATTCTAATAGAAACTGTAGAGATTGCAGGAGAAATTACTTTCCAACACTCCCCCTTAATTTTGACCATATGCTTTAGCATTTTAATTCTTCAAATGTTTTGCAAATTTTTCACCCTCTTGTGGTTGCACCAAAGTCTTCAATTGCTATGGTAGTCCTTCAAATTCTAACAATCATTTCTTTTAACATGCCAACATTTATGCTTATACATCCTTTTAAACATACCTGCAAATTTTCTCTAACTAGATCCATCCATCCACCCATAATTTATCTACATACAATCTTTCACAGATTGTCCATTCCATTCTCTATTCCAACATGATTTTTCTGAGTGATTCTTCAACCCACAAATTTTACAAGGATGAAGATCCCAAAATTTCTCTTTTCTGTGTCCTTCCCTATTACAATGGGAACACAAGATACATTCCAATCTTTGAACTAGTTTGCAACTTGTAACACTTAGATCATCATTTTTGTTTCTCTGACCATATCCAAGGCCTTCATTCCTTGGCCTCACAATTGGATGAATTGGCTGTCTCATTCCTTGCCCATGTTTTCCCAAACCTTTCCCATTTTTTGCATAATTTTAAAACCAACATTTCTCTCATTACCATTTACATTATCATCTTTATGTTTACATTCCTCATTTATAAGAACTTCAACTTATCACATAAATCATTTGATTTATCAATTGAACAATACAAATCTTCAATACCACAAGCAACTTCACTTACTAATGGCTTTGTCCTTAAACATTTATTTTCTTCTTTCAACTTTGATAATTCTTCCTTCTGTAAACAATTTTCTTCTTCTAACAATTTTATCTTTTCTTCAAAATATTCTTTCATTTTCTTGATTTCATCAAACAACTTTATTTTAACTTCTAGCTCTTCATTCTTTCTTTTAACATTACTTAATTCCTTTTCAAGATTCTCAATTTCACATAAAGATTCATATTTCTCCTTTATTAACTCTTTTATTTTTCTTACAAATTCATAATTATCATTTTTAAATTTGGTCAGTCCTTCCTCCAAAATTTCATTTTATTTCTTAACACGTTTACCAACTTTACCCATTGAAAATGATTAAAATTCACCTTCTTAAAAACTAAAAATAATAGAAATTTTGTTACAATTTTTATCACCTTTCTTTGACAACTTTGTATGTCTTCAAGCCTTCAATCTCTTTTTTGAATCTGATGGCTCTCAAATTTCCTTGTTTTCAAATATCTCTTTATCTTCTTCTCCTTTTCAACAATCTAATGATATCCTCTTGCCTCAAATATTCTGCTTTGACCTGCTTTACTTCTAACAATAAATTTCAAGCTGCAATCTCTTTTCTTTCAAATCATTCCTTCTACAATTTGCAAAATCTTCAAACTTGATTTTTTAACAACAAAGCATTTTCTATGTAACAAAACAAATCACATCATCCAATACCTTATGACTGGCACATCTTTCCTTTAATGCCTTAGAATGAACACTGGTTGCTATGATGTCTTCAAACTAACTGCAAAATTTTAATTTATGCTATCCCTTTAATAGTCACTTCATTCATCATTGCAATGTATTTGGGTGCAACTCAACTGTTTACATCATCAAATCATTAGAATCTAATCAGATATGTGATTTTTGAATTCTTTTATTGTCTTTTGGATTTCACACTATCTGCAACAACTTGGCTTATCTTCAAACTACACACTTATGATCTATTTGATTTTTCCTGTAACCTACTTCTCCTTGATCAACTCGCTTTGATACCATATGTTAGATTGGATGGAGATAAACAAAAAAATAAATACATAGAAACACAATAACTTGCTCAACACATCAATTCAGATAAACACAAATACAACAATTCTCCCAACGTTCAGCTGCACACAAACCATATTTTATTATTTTATCTAAAACAAACTCATTTCATTATTCTGATTGATACAAAATGACTACAACATCATTGCTTAAATAGATACATAGAAACAGTCAACAATGACAATGACAATGAAAGGAAACTACTATTTGTAACTGCAAACTAAGGATAAAACAACTAAATGAACATATCAGTTTAGTTTGATAGATTATAATAGAAACTGTAGAGACTACAAGAGAAATTACTTTCCAACAATTTGAGACAGACATACCACATGGTTATTGAGCTCATTTTGTTGTATGTGTTAGGATGGAGGCTTCATAGACCATCATATCTCATTTCTATCAATGATTGTTGTTCATTTACTATGAATTTTTATGGGATCATGGCTGCTACAATGTGCATTGATGATCTTTTCTTTTTTTTGAATAAAACCTCCATAGAGGAATAATCAATTGTAGAACAAAATGCCAATTACAAGAATCAATGCAAGGATCAAATAAATTTTTTGAGATTTTTTTTATATGCCAATGGAATTAAAGCTGCAAGCACATTCAAATTGGAAGGCCAACCACTCGATTGGCTTTCTATTTATATTCCTTGGTGACAAAAATGAGTCTCCCTGCACTACTGTAGACTATTGAAATACTATTTATTTGAGGTAGGTAAAAGAGGTGATTAATAATTGAAGACTCGGAGGTGGAGCAATCTAACAGCAAGGGCTATAAGGAAGATGATTCCGAAGATGAGAGTGATGAGATGGGTGAGAGGCCTTTGCCTACTCCGATGGACAGCAAGTTTTCTGGCCATGTTTCTGACTCGCACACTCCATTGGTGAATGAGCCTAGTTCGTTTCTGAAAACTAGGGATGCTGGGGAAGATGCTGAAGAGTTGGCGAAGAGATTGAACACCTTGGATAAAAGATTCAGGGTCTTGACCCGATTCACGATGAAATTGAGCCACTTTGTTACTAGTGCGCTATCTAATGTCATAAAAGAGGAATTAGCGAGGAATAATAGCTAGGAGAATAAGGAGTGGGTTGGTGATGAGGCGGTTGACCTCCTGTTCAAGAACTGGGATGAGGCCAGTTAGCTGCTCCTGTTGCTGGTCTGTCGGCTGTTTTTTGGCTGTTGGTGTGCTGTTGCTGGACTGTCTCTGGCTTTTTTCTCTTTTTCTGTAATGTTCTCTGGTTATGTTTAGTCCTTTTTTGGCCCTAGTGGCCCGTTGTGAGGGGTATAGCGCCCCGTAAATGTTGTTTAACTTTTCAAAACATTAATGATAGAACTCTCCAACATCGCGGTAAATTCCAGTCTTGAAGCTTCTATCTTCTAGATTGTTCTCAATCAAATTTCTTATCCAGTATTCTAGAGATCTCCTAGGATCTATAAATATAGCATTCTCTCAAAAAATGGCAAGAACACAAATATAAGCTGCTGTATAAGTGAATAAATATATTCCTGGTGGTTTTGTTTAACGCGGCAAAATATGTCTTATTTTTCTCTCAGGAAAGCATTTTTTTTGCTGTTTTCCAAGGCTGGTCCATTCAATATATCGTGAGAGCAATTTCATATCTTGGGCAATGATCTATGATTTTAGTATAGAAATTTAACCTCTAAAAGTTGCAATTTGGCTTCGAGAGTAGCATTAAATTGATCTGTATAAAGTGAACAATAACGATAACAAAGCGAAATAATTTCACACGTAAAAAATGGTGATTAATTTTTCAATCTTTAATTTGGGTATAGATTTTGAAATCTCTTTCATTCTCATCCAAAAAGAGGGATTTTGAAATAATGGATTCTGGTATTCTTTTCCCACACAATTAAGTTAAATGGAAAAAATTATTATGATTGGGAGTCTCACATGGAGATTTTTCTAACTCTTCAAAATTGTTATGAAATTGTTAATGGTAGTGAAAAGAGACCAGCAAGTAGTGGAAAAGATCAAGAAAATTGGGATACAAGGGACAAAAAGGCAGCAGCATTAATCAAGTCTACACTTTCAAAAGAAGTTTTTCCAGAAGTTCGCAATGAAAGAAGTGGAGTCAAAGTATGGGAAATTTTGAAGAATACATATCAAAATTTAGGTGGTGTATGGATCCTATCTCTCACTGCAGAATTATATAATATGAAATTATCAAGTTCACAAGAGTTAACCCCTCATTTAAGTAAATTAAAGGAAAAGAAAAATGAGCTTGCTTCTCTTGGAAAAAATATTGATGAGAAAGATTTTGTGCAAATAGTTCTACAAAGTCTTCCAGGATCTTATCAATCATTTATAAGGGGACTAGATACTGCAGATAAATTAAAGAGTATTAAATCTGAAGAGTTATGTGCTAAGCTAGTGCAAGAAGAAAAACGTCAAATTAAAGAAAGAGAGTCATTTAATGATGAATCTCAAGCATTCATAATGAAAGGGAAACAAAATTACAAAAAGACATAAGAAAACCAGTTTAGAGAAAGAAATTGGAAGTATGAGAATAAAAATATCCCATCTAAGGATTATAATAAAAGTAAGTGGAAATGTAATTATTGTGGTAAGCTAGGCCACAAAGCAAATGAATGCTATAAAAGGAATAGAGATGCAGAAAGGAAGCTAAATAAGTTCACAAAATCTTTTGATTCTAAAAGTAATGCTTTTTGTGTTGCATTTAAGACAAATAACTCTTTTAAGGATGACTGGGTAATTGAATCTGGTGCTACACAACATATGTCTCATAATAAGGAATAGTTTGAATCAATAAGTGAAAGCAATGTAGAAAAGATATATTTGGGAAATAACAGTGCTTTAGAAGTTAAAGGGACTGGAAATGTTAAAATTGATAATGGTGTGTTTAAAAATGTGAAGTTAGTTCCATAATTGAAGACAAATCTTCTTTCTGTATCTCAAATTGCTAATCAAGGGTATAAAATAGAATTTTACAATGACAAATGTTTAATAAAGGATGTGAGTAATAATTACAAAGTGACTGCAATTGGTAAAATGGAGAATGGGTTATATAAATTTCAAGAATTCACTTCTAAATGTGGAAATGAGAATATGTGTGCTATTGCCAAATATGATGATATGAGCAGGTTATGGCATGAGCGTATGGGACATATCAACTATCAAAGTCTCAAGCTTATGGATAAATTATATATGGTGCATGGGCTTCCAAAAATCTCATCAAGTCACAAGGTGTGTGAAGGATGTGCAATGGGAAAACAACATGTGGAAAGTTTCCCACAAGGTAAATCATGGAGAGCAAGAACTCCTTTACATTTGGTTCATAGTGATGTAATGGGTCCTTTTAGAACACCATCACTTGCAGGATCAAGGTATGCCCTCACCTTTATTGATGATTACACTAGAAGAATTTGGGTATATTTTCTAAAAAGGAAGGATGAAGTGTTTGATAAATTTAAAGAGTTTAAGGCATTGAGTGAAAATCAAAGTGGAAGATCTTTAAAGATAATAAGAACAGATAGAGGTATGGAATATATGAACAAAGCCTTCTTAGATTTTTGTAAACAACATGGTATAAAGAAGGAATCAACTGTCTCCTACACACCCCAACAAAATGGAGTTGCAGAAAGAAAAAATAGAACTATAATAGAAATGGCTAGATGCATGCTTCATTCTAGAAATATAGAAGCTAAATTTTGGGCTGAAGCAATTAGTACTGCAGTTTATATTTTGAATAGAACACCTACGAAGGCAGTTTTGAACATAACACCAGAAGAGGCATGGAGTGGTAGAAAGCCTACATTATCTCATTTTAGAGTCTTTGGTTGTAATGCATATGCCCACATTCCTGATGAAAGAAGGAACAAACTTGAAAGGAAAAGTGAGAAGTGCATAATGGTTGGGTATAGTGAGGAGTCAAAAGGATATAGATTATATAATCCTAAAACAAATGAAATTCATATTAAAAGAAATGTATGGTTTGATGAAGATATTGAGAGTGAACATTCTCCTACATTATCTTACTTTCCAATCTTGATTGATGAAGATAAGTCTACTAATGATCCAAATCAAGGTGTGCAATCTTCTGCAGGAGAAGGAACACAAGTTGAAGCATCAAGTGAAAGTGATAATGAAGACACACAAAAGACTAGAAGCATCCATGAAATCTACCAAGAAGGATCTAGAAATATGTTTGCTAACTATGCTCTTATGACTAGGGTGATGCAGGTTGACACTCCAAGTACATATGAGGAAGCAAAAGGAAAAGAAGAATGGGAGGCAACAATGCAAGATGGATACAATTCTTTGATGAAAAATGAAACTTGGGAATTGACATCTCTTCCAAAAGGTAAAAGTGTGGTTAGTTGCAAGTGGACCTACAGAACAAAGTTCACTTCAGATGGAGCTATTGAAAAACATAAGGCAAGGCTAGTGGCTAGAGGCTTCTCACAAATATAAGGCATTGATTATACTGAAACCTTTGCTCCAGTTGCTAAAATGAGTTCAATTCGTACAATAGTTGCTCTAGCTGCAAAATTTGGTTGGAAAATCTTTCAAATGGATGTAAAAAGTGCATTTCTACATGGTGATTTAAAAGAAGAAATTTACATGCAACAACCACCAGGATTTGTTAAAAGTGGTGAAGAACATCTAGTGTGCAAATTAAAAAAATCATTATATGGTCTTAAGCAAGCCCCAAGGGCATGGTACTCCAAAATAAATGAGTACTTTATTAATGCAGGATTTAAAAGAAGTAAAGTTGATCCAGATGTGTATGTAAAGCATAGTGATGATAAAGTTGTTGTTATTATATTATATGTGGATGACTTGATTATTACAGGAGATCACACACACAATATTGAAATAACCAAGGATCAACTCAAACAAGCTTTTGAAATAACTGATCTAGGGTTGATGCACTATTTTTTGGGCATGCAAGTATGGCAAGAAGAAGGAAGGATCATGCTTTCTCAAACTAAATATGCTCTTGATGTATTGATAAAATTTAATATGAGTGATTGTAAACCATCTAATACACCATGTGAAGTAGGATTAAAATTGAGTGTTAACTCTACTCAAAAGAAGGTGGATGGAAAATTGTATAGACAATTGGTTGGGAGTCTTTTGTATCTTACTATAACTAGACCAGATATTGCATATGCAGTTGGTATTGTATCCAGGTACATGACAGATCCACACATTGAACATTTGAAAGCAGCTAAAAGAATACTAAAATATATTAAGGGTACTTATCAACTTGGCATTGAATACAAATATGGAGGAGAGCCTACTTTAGTTGGGTATACAGATTCTGATTATGCAGGTGATATTGATGATAGAAAATCAACTTCAAGATATATCTTTCATCTTGGATCGGGACCAATTTCTTGAAACAACAAGAAGCAAGCAACCATATCACTATCATCTACATAAGCTGAATATATTGGCTCATCAAAGGCATCTCAAGAAGCATTGTGGCTTAGAAGGCTACTTGAAGAAACACACCATCCACAAGGATCTCCCACTACTATATTTTGTGATAATCAAAGCACCATCAAGCTAGCGAAAAATCATGTTTATCATGCCAGATCTAAGCATATAGAATTGCATCATCATTTTGTTCGAGATCTAATTAAAAATCAAGTGGTGGAGCTACAATTTTGTGGAACAAAGGATTAAATTGCAGACATCTTTACAAAAGCATTGCCTATTGTAAAATTTGTCAAACTCAGAAATTTGTTACATCTTAAAGAAGTTGCTATTATCTCCAAATAAACATTATGGGGGGTGTTGGAATACTATTCATTTGGCTACGTAGTTGTGGTAGGTAAAAATTTAATAATGGAACTCTCCAACACTCCATCCTCCAGCTTCTCTAGAAGCTTTTGCCTTCCAGACTATTCTAGCATTGACCTCCAGCTCTTGTATGCATCATATATCTTCTAGAGATCTCCTGGAGATCTATAAATATAGCATTCCCCCCTGTCTATTCGTGAGTGTAAGAATAGAACAGCATGCTAATGTAAAAGTTAATGATATAGTCTGTTTATCAGTGCTCTTTCTATTTCAAAACTACTCTGTTTTCTCTGTGATTTCTACTCTGTTTTTTTCCCTATCAATTTAACTGTTTATCATGGTATCAGAGCATTCATAAATCTTGGGTAGTGATTTGGAGATTGTGCAGTATCAGAACTTTGTTTTTGCAGGTTGCAATTTGGTTGAGAGCAGCACTAAGAATTGACTGTGGCAAGTGAATAATATTGCAACAAAGGAAAGAATTTCTACATAGAAAATTGGTGAGAAATTTTCAATTTTTCTAATTTGGGTGTTAAAGATTTTTGAAGTCTCTTTAATTCTCATCTCAAAAAGAGGGAATTTAATATAATGGATTTCATTGGTATTCCTCTACCTACAATTAAGTTAAATGGAAAGAATTCTTATGATTGGGAGTCTCGTATGGAGATTTTTCTAACTCTTCAAAATTGTTATGAAATTGTTAATGGTAGCGAAAAGAGACCAGCAAGTAGTGGAAAAGATCAAGAAGATTGGGATACAAGGGACAAAAAGGCAGCAGCATTAATCAAGTATACACTTTCAGAAGAAGTTCTTCTAGAAGTTCGCAATGAAAGAAGTGGAGTCAAAGTATGGGAAATTTTGAAAAATACATATCAAAATTCAGGTGATGTATGGATCCTATCTTTCACTGCAGAATTATATAATATGAAATTATCAAGTTCACAGGAGTTAACCCCTCATTTAAGTAAATTAAAGGAAAAGAAAAAAGAGCTTGCTTCTCTTGGAAAAAATATTGATGATAAATATTTTGTGCAAATAGTTCTACAAAGTCTTCCAGGATCTTATCAATCATTTATAAGGGGACTAGATACTGCAGATAAATTAAAGAGTATTAAATCTGAAGAGTTATGTGCTAAGCTAGTGCAAGAAGAAAAATGTCAAATTAAAGAAAGAGAGTCATTTAATGATGAATCTCAAGCATTCATAATGAAAGGGAAACAAAATTACAAAAAGTCACAAGAAAATCAATTTAGAGAAAGAAATTGAAAGTATGAGAATAAAAATATTCCATCTAAAGATTATAATAAAAGTAAGTGGAAATGTAATTATTGTAGTAAGCTAGGTCACAAAGCAAATGAATGCTATAAAAGGAATAGAGATGCAAAAAGGAAGCCAAATAAGTTCACAAACTCTTTTGATTCTAAACGTAATGCTTTTTGTGTTGCATTTAAGGAAAATACCTCTTTTAACGATGATTGGGTGATTGATTCTGGTGCTACACAACATATGTCTCATAATAAGGAATAGTTTGAATCAATAAGTGAAAGCAATATAGAGAAGATATATTTGGGAAATAATAGTGCTTTAGAAGTTAAAGGGACTGGAAATGTTAAAATTGATAATGGTGTGTTTAAAAATGTGAAGTTAGTTCCAGAATTGAAGACAAATCTTCTTTTTGTATCTCAAATTGCTAATCAAGGGTTTAAAATAGAATTTTACAATGATAAATGTTTAATCAAGGATGTGAGTAATAATTACAAAGTGACTGCAATTGGTAAAATGGAGAATGGGTTATATAAATTCCAAGAATTCACTTCTAAATATGGAAATAAGAATATGTGTGCTATTGCCAAATATAATGATATGAGCAGGTTATGGCATGAGCGTATGGGACATATCAACTATCAAAGTCTCAAGCTTATGGAGAAATTATATATGGTTCATGGGCTTCCAAAAATCTCGTCAAGTCACAAAGTGTGTGAAGGATGTGCTATGGGAAAACAACATGTGGAGAGTTTCCCACAAGGTAAATCATGGAGAGCAAAAACTCCTTTACATTTGGTTCACAGTGATGTAATGGGTCCTTTTAGAACACCATCACTTGCAGGATCAAGGTATGCCCTCACCTTTATTGATAATTACACTAGAAGAATTTGGATATACTTTCTAAAAAGGAAGGATGAAGTGTTTGATAAATTTAAAGAGTTTAAGGCATTGAGTGAAAATCAAAGTGGAAGATCTTTAAAGATAATAAGAACAAATAGAGGTATGGAATATATGAACAAAGCTTTCTTAGATTTTTGTAAACAACATGGTATAAAGAAGGAATCAACTGTCTCCTACACACCCCAACAAAACGGAGTTGCAGAAAAAAAAAATAGAACTATAATAGAAATGGCTAGATGCATGCTTCATTTTAGAAATATAGAAGCTAAATTTTGGGCTGAAGCAATTAGTATTGCAGTTTATATTTTGAATAGAACACCTACTAAGGCAGTTTTGAATATAACACCATCAGAAGCATGGAGTGGTAGAAAGCCTACAATATCTCATTTTAGAGTATTTGGTTGTAATGCATATGCCCACATTCCTGATAAAAGAAGGAACAAACTTGAAAGAAAAAGTAAGAAGTGCATAATGGTTGGGTATAGTGAGGAGTCAAAAGGATATAGATTATATAATCCTAAAACAAATGAAATTCATATTAAAAGAAATGTATGGTTTGATGAAGATATTGAGAGTGAACATTCTCCTACATTATCTTACTTTCCAATCTTGATTGATGAAGATAAGTCTATTAATGATCCAAATCAAGATGTGCAATCTTTTGCAGGAGGAGAAGGAACACAAGTTGAATCATCAAGTGAAACTGATAATGAAGACACACGAAAGACTAGAAACATCCATGAAATCTACCAAGAAGGATCTAGAAATATGTTTGCTAACTATGCTCTTATGACTAGGGTGATGCAGGTTGACACTCCAAGTACATATGAGGAAGCAAAAGGAAAAGAAGAATGGGAGGCAGCAATGCAAGATGAATACAATTCTTTGATGAAAAATGAAACATGGGAATTGACATCTCTTCCAATAGGTAAAAGTGTGGCTAGTTGCAAGTGGACCTACAGAATAAAGTTCACTTCAGATGGAGCTATTGAAAAATATAAGGCAAGGCTAGTGGCTAGAGGCTTCTCACAAACAGAAGGTATGGATTATACTGAAACCTTTGCTCCAATTGCTAAATGAGTTCAATTCGTACAATAGTTGCTCTAACTGCAAAATTTGGTTGGAAAATCTTTCAAATGGATGTAAAAAGTGCATTTCTACATGATGATTTAAAAGAAGAAATTTACATGCAATAACCACTAGGATTTGTTAAAAGTTGTGAAGAACATTTAGTATGTAAATTAAAAAAATCATTATATGGTCTTAAGCAAGCCCCGAGGGCATGGTACTCCAAAATAAATGAGTACTTTATTAATGTAGGATTTAAAAGAAGTAAAGCTGATCCGGATGTGTATGTAAAGCACAGTGATGATAAAGTTGTTGTTATTGTATTATATGTGGATGACTTGATTATTACAGAAGATCACACACACAATATTGAAATAACCAAAGCTCAACTCAAACAAGCTTTTGAAATAACTGATCTAGGGTTGATGCACTACTTTTTGGGCATGCAAGTATGGCAAGAAGAAGGAAGGATCATGCTTTCTCAAACTAAATATGCTCTTGATGTATTGAAAAAATTTAATATGAGTGATTGTAAACCATCTCATACACCATGTGAAGTAGGATTAAAATTGAGTGTTAACTCTACTCAAAAGAAGGTGGATGGAAAATTGTATAGACAATTGGTTGGGAGTCTTTTGTATCTTACTATAACAAGACCAGATATTGCATATGCAGTTGGTATTGTATCCAAGTACATGGCAAATCCACACATTGAACATTGGAAAGCAGCTAAAAAAATACTAAAATATATTAAGGGTACTTATCAGCTTGGCATTGAATACAAATATGGAGGAGAGCCTACTTTAGTTGGGTATACAGATTCTAATTATGGAGGTGATATTGTTGATAGAAAATCAACTTCAAGATATATCTTTCATCTTGGATCAAGACCAATTTCTTGGAACAGCAAGAAGCAAGCAACCGTATCACTATCATCTATAGAAGCTTAATATATTGGTTCATCAAAGGCGTCTCAAAAAGCATTGTGGCTTAGAAGGCTACTTGAAGAAACACACCATCCACAAGGATCTCCCACTACTATATTTTGTGATAATCAAAGCACCATTAAGCTAGCGAAAAATTCTGTATATCATGCCAGATCTAAGCATATAGAATTGCATCATCATTTTGTTCGAGATCTAATTAAAAATCAAGTGGTGGAACTACAATTTTGTGGAACAAAAGATCAAATTGCAAACATCTTTACAAAAGCATTGCCTATTGTAAAATTTGTCAAACTCAGAAATTTGTTACATCTTAAAGAAGTTGCTATTCTCTCTAAATAAACATTATGGGGGGTTGTTGGAATACTGTTCATTTGGCTACGTAGTTGTGGTAGGTAAGAATTTAATAATGGAACTCTCCAGCACTCCATCCTCCAGTTTCTCTAAAAGCTTCTGCCTTCCAGACTGTTCCAGCACTAACCTTCAACTCTTGTATGCATCAGATATCTTCTAGAGATCTCCTGGAGATCTATAAATATAGCATTCCCCTGTCTATTCGTGAGTGTAAGAATAGAACAGCATGCTGCTGTAAAAGTTAATAATATAGTCTGTTTATCAGTGCTCTTTCTATTGCAAAACTGCTCTGTTTTCTCTGATTTCTGCTCTGTTTTTTTTCCTGTCAATTTAACTGTTTATCACCTTGTTCATTGAGTTTCCAGTATTTATATGCTTTAGAGGACAACTCTATGGCGTATCTGTGGGGTGTGAACCCTGATTCGATAACACCATCTGCATTAATCAGAATCTGCCGGGCAGATTGATTGATGTCCATGGTGTCAAAATAATGAGGGAGTAATAACTTGTGAAGGGGATGCATTTTGCTCAGCTGCCTGTGAGTTGCAATGATGAAGGGCTCAATGACAACATGTGTTCTTAGCCTGCATGAAGGATGGGAAAAGTATTCATCGTAACATTCATTTGTCCTCTTGATATAAATTAAAGTCTACTGGAATGTCCTCTTGAAATAAATTAAAGTCTACTGTTTCTTGTTTTAATTTGCTCTTACCAATGACTGATTAATTGTTGATAACCGGAATTGTTAACTCTTGAATGAGCTTTGGCGAGCAGCCACAAAGCTCCTTCTTCTCCGGCTTGGGCAGGGGTATAAACGTTTCTTTGAGCTTGGGTGAGACTGGTGGGAGGCAAACACAACTCGATCGCAACAGCCCGCAGAATTCCTTGATCTGTGAGGAAGAAGAGCGTGCGGGAGGCATACATTTTTCGCTCATCCGATTCTTTGTTAATGCGTTCAATATAGGGCATGTACGCATCGTAGTAGTCCAAAATAAAGAGTCTTTTTGCTTTCAAAGCCTAATCAAGTCATTCACATTTAATCGCATCATGAGATTGGACAGAAAATCAGAAGTCCCTCTCTCTCTTCGATATCATGTGGAACTGACTGAATCACTATATGGATATAACATACCTGCTGCACAGACAGGCCATCCAGGTTTTTCTCGACATGTTCTGCTGTTATAGAACTCTCCTGAGGGCCATATAACTCGGCGTCGAAACTGCTTGATGGAGGAAAGCTCTGTGCCAAGTTTAAGAGAAGGGCATGAGAATTATAATCAATATTCAACCACAACCTCGAATTTAGCCCTTATCCAAATTAGATTAAAAGAAGCCAGTGTTTCAATTTGCTTGCCTGCAGACATTGTATGGTCATGGGATTGAGACCTGAAAGAGCTTGGCGCGCAAACTCTTCGTCAGACTTCCAAGCACGTTCGTCAGCTGTGAGTGGCACATAAATATTTGAAAATTTAGTATCAACTACACTGTTTACTCGATGAATATTACTAGATGGAATCACTTCAAATTCATCAAATAAATACTCTTGATCTCTCACCCTTGAAAACTTGGGGAACTGTGAAATTTATGAGGGCTTGGTCCTGTGTGCTGAGCAATCCTTTCACCATTTGAAGAGGAATCAGGTCTCGACTAAGATCCATAACAGAATTGATAGACTTGGGGATTCCTTTGCTGTAAATATCCTTCACATCTTGCAGGGAGTCGAATTTATCACCAAATATGGACTTGAGGGTGGGTACCACTTTTTTCACGAACGCTCGCACCAAATTAGCCCTGTAGTCGGACAGATTGATATGAGGGAACTTCTCGTCCGGCGGAATGAAGAATTGGGTAGTGGGCAAGAGAGGCAAGCTTTCAAACTTCTGATCTGTCATATTAGAAATGTTAGCATTCATCAACCGAACAGATAAAACTGAAATCAATTATTGTACACCGTGAAGCTCTAAAACTAATATTTAGAGAACCTGTTTTAGCGGGGGCACGGCCAGTTCTACATCTTCTGGGATTAGGGAAGGTCCTGCGACCCACCGAGCACCCCCCTGCGTAGATCGGGATCACTATCTGGGTTGCCCAAATCATTGTAAAGATCGTAGTCATACACACGATCCCACAACTGTCTCTCTCCGGTCCCATTTCCTCGCAGAGAAGTCAGCTCTTGCTGTCTCAACGTTAACAAACCCGCTGGCGATTCATTGGGAAGATGGCTCTGAAACCATTAATATTGAGGATATAATATACATTAATAATATGTTCATTGCTCCATGATTCTTTCTCAAATTATTTTATTGGAAATTATTTTACCTGAGTAGAAAAGAAGACCCGCGGGGTTTTGTTGAATAAGTAGTAAGGGTAGATCCAGGAGTTGCAGAAAAAACGAAGTGCTGGAAGTTTACCAGTTACAGCAGAGAGCGAGAGCGATTTCAAGAAGAATTCCCTCGGGTGCGAGTTCTTCACAAGCAATGCGCCGGGCACTCCCAGTTCTGACTTCCACGTGAAGGTGACGGAGAATCGCGAGTCGCCAGCGATGGGGCCATCCAGCGGGCTCCAGCTTATTGATTTCTCCGCCCCTTTCTTCCCCATTCCGGTATCTACGCCATTATTAAAGCAGTCACCCATCCCAGTACTACTCCAGCTCAAGCGCGCTTAACCACGGAGTTTCCCCCAAGGTTAAGCCCACTTAGCTTGCTACCTCATTTGCAAAACCTTTAGCAAGTGTTGTTCCTTATGAAGCATTCATTATAGAGCCCCTTTAGCTCATCAATGATAAGTAGGAGGTTTCTTCCACAGCATGTCAAATTATGATATTGCTATCAGGATTCAACCGTGTAATTTTCGAGTCAAACTCATTGACCCATGATTCATGAGTAGTGGTTCACAAGAACCCATCTCTCATGATAATGAATGGTTCACTTAGCACTCATTGCATCTAGGTGATGCTCACACAGGTGAAGCATTGGTTCGTCCCGGGAGGTCACCCATCCCAGTACTGCTCCAACTCAAGCGCACTTATCTTTATCTTCTTTTGGTAAGAAAGAGAATATATACTAGCAATCGTACCTTAGTGTGCAATGGGTACGCCGAAGAAGTGTGGAAAGTCAATTAGAATAAATGAAATATATTATTATATTTGAATTATATATAAGTAAATTATATAATATATTTTAAAAATATAAATATTTAACACATTTATTATTAAATTATATGTAAAATGTAAATTATATTTATATTTTATATAATATATATTATTAAATATAAACATAATATATAATCAAGATATAATATTTACTTAAATCAATTTATTTTAAAAAATTAAAAAAATTTAAAAAATAACAAAATCAATTAGAAAAATACAAACCCATCAATTTAAATTTACTAAAACCGTAAATTGTTATATGTAAAATGAAAATTATATTTATATTTTATATAATATATATTATTAAATATAAACATAATATATAATCAATATATAATATTTACTTAAATCAATTTATTTAAAAAACAAAAAAAAATAACAAAATCAATTAGAAAAATACAAACCCATCAATTTAGATTTAGTAAAACCGTAAATATTTATATGTAAAATGAAAACAATATAATATAATTAATATATAATATAATATTATTTAAATTAATTCATTAAAATCAATTAAAAAAATAGAAAAGCCCATTACAAAGTTAATCGTGGGCAAATTAAAGTGAGTTTTTAAAAGACTAACAAAAATTAAAAAATCCCTGCACAGTACTTGCATAGGTAATGCCTGCACAGGCTGCGTAGCAGTGTACTCCTTGCTTGGGCAGCACACCAATGTAGTCAGCACAAAGCCTTCGGGCTTTTTTTTAAAAAAAAATTAATATTTTTGGAGAAGCGGTAGGGAAAGCACCCCAAGAAAATGGCGAAAAATATTGAACGGCTGAGATTCGTTTAATGGAAAATAAATTGATATCAACCATTGATAGGCAAAATTAGCTTTGCCTTTTTCAAATAGGATATGCCTTCGGCGTAATTAATTGATTAAATTGAAAGTGTTATATAAAGATTTTCAAATAACAATTGTTGTTATTAAAGATTAAAGGATAAAAATTCAAGGTGGTTTGTTACAAAACCACTTTCAATGAGTTTCAAAAGAAAACAAGAAAAACAAAAGGCCAACTACAATAAAAAAGAAGAATATTAGCACAAATTATGTTGAAGGATAGAAATAATATTTGAGCTTTGGACTCTAGAAAGAGATCCCCAATCCATAACATTCCATCTACGATCAACATCAGAAGCACATTTAGCCAAACAATCTGCAATAGCATTCCACTCAATAAAATTATGCTTGCATCTATTCATGTTAGAAACAAGTATCAATAAAATTATGCTTGCATCTATTTCTGTAAATAGTGAATCTGATGAATTAGCCTTAGACTTTTCTGAGTACAAAGATTTACAAGTTTTTGAGCCTTGGGAATCCATGATGAAAATAGCTGATTTTGATATTGAAATGAAAGATGTTGTCACAGAGAATGCCAAGCCAGAACAACTCAGAGCATATACAATTGGTGGCTATATAGGAGGGGCTAAGCTTATAACCTCGAGGCGTATTACAATGTCATTGAAGTCCAGTCTTAATTATGTAGCCATGAGCCATCCTTCCCTGTTCAATATCACCGAGGCTTGCAGTCGCACTAAGCACACTACCAAGGGTAAATGTATTAGGCTTCATACTAGCTTCCAACATTACACAGAAAAGCATAATTTTCTCCACATTATATCTATTATGTGCATACGCTGAAATCATAGCAATCCAAGACACCACATTTCATTGGGGTATGTTGTCAAACACTTGGCATGCATTTGAAACAATGTGGCATTTGGCATGTATTAGCCAAATGATTTGCCATGATGGTGTTTGATTCAGATAATCCCAATTTAATTTGGGAAATAATAAATAGTAAATATATATTTCCCCTGATATGGACAATCTTTATGAATTAATTGAAATTGTTCCTGATAGTGGAAATGTGCTAAAGTTCAAGGATCTGAAAGAATGAACAAGCTCCAATGATAGGTGGAGTTCCTCCTCCTCTTCTGAAGATGAAGACTATTTAGTATCTCTTCTCAAACACACTTTAGAAGATGTAAAGTTTTCAAACTTCAAATTGAGAAATCCAAAGATCCTTACAAAACCACAGGAACAAAAGAAGAAAGGAAAAATGATGTCAAAAGGCATTTGACAAATCTTAAAAAATTGGAGGCAGAAAAAGATGAACTCCAAATGCAGCTGAGATTGCAAAAAAAACCTAAAAAGAATTCAACTAAAGAAATTGATCATGGTTACAAAATCCCACCATGGCAAAAGGAAAGGCCCAAAGTTAAGCCATCTTCTTCCAGATCTAAGGTTCAATCAGATGATACTGACGTTATTGTTGTTTTTTCAGAAACTTGATCTAATTATGAATGACCTAGCTGATCTTAAACGAGCTATCAAGACCCAACAAAAATAAGTCAAAAATATTTCTGCCACAATGGGAGAAATCAAAGACATTTTTTTCAAAGCAGATCAGCAATCAGAACAACAACACACAGATCTTGAACCTGAAACTGAGAATGAGGCAATAGAAGAAGAAAGTAGTAGTAGCAACAACTTGATACTAAATATTAGAGAAAAATACAACATTTAAGTTAAACAAATTAACAACGACAATCATTGTCAATTACAGCATGAGTAAGCACAACACAATCTAAAAATATAAATTCAAAACATATCATATATGATAGATAAACAATTTGATCTGATGTATAACCTTGATGATTAATTCTATTATATTCCAACTTCCATAGGCGAGGTGTCATTTTTCATGGTTTCACTGTTATTGAAAAATTGATTGCCCAAGCACAACCCATATTCTAGGAGCTCCCGACACCATCTCCTAGGTTGTGGTCTAGTAAACCCCGTGTGCAAAGCATAAGAGTTTCTAGTACAAATCTCAGATCTTTACCTGAAGAAACTGTATTTGAGCAACATGAAGCCTCAAACAATGGCAGACCTAGTCTATCAAAAAGATTTTATTCTTTGTCCAGAAATTTCCCTACTGCCTCCAACAAGCCATATATGGATTACAATCCTAAAGAAGATTTGGGATCATCCAACCATTTCCCTATTTATAGACAGCCTTCAATCAATCCTTATCCTTCTAGAGCATCCTTGGCTACACTTTCTGACCTAAAAACAGTCCAGAATTAATGGATAAATTAGCAAGACAAGTCAGTAAGAAATTAGCCTTGACTCCTAAAGATGAAGAACTACAAGATAAAAAAGGAAAAGGGATTAAACTCACTAAGATGAGTGAAAAGTCCTCTTCTGAAGATGAATACTATTTAGTATCTCTTCTCAAACACACTTTAGAAGATGTAAAGTTAAAACTTCAAATTGAGAAATCCAAAGATCCTTACAAAACCGAAGGAACAAAAGAAGAAAGGAAAAATGTTGTCAAAAGGAATTTGACAAATCTGAAAAAATTGGAGGCAGAAAAAGATGAACTCCAAACGCAGCTGAGATTGCAGAAAAAACCCAAAAAGAGTTGAACTAAAGAAATTGATCATGGTTACAAAATCCCGCCATGGTAAAAGGAAAAGTCCAAAGTTACTAGTACATATCAAGAAGTATATAGAACAGTATATATTGAACCTGCCAATTCTCTGGTTAAAGCGTTTTCCAATGGATTATTTTCACCTTTTATCCATTCAATATCAAAATTATAACTAAGGAATTCAAAATACCATTTGGTCGTGCTCTTCCTTGGGCAATATCTTTATTATGCTTCTTTTTTAAGAAGCTTCTCATGGCTTGACTGTCTATGCAGATAGTGATTTTAATTGGCTTAAGGAAAATTTTGAATTTTTCCATACCTTTCTTAACTGTCAGTACTTATTTTTCATAAATGTGGTATCTGCTTTCAGTATCAGTGAAAGTGCTAGACCTATAACCACAAATACTTCTTTTATCATCTCCTTCTTCTTGTATAAGAACAACAAACCATGTAGTGTCAGAGGCATCAGCATATAAAAATAATGGTAATCCAGGGGCTGGAATTTGGAGAGAAGGCAAACTTTGGCATTTGGATTTTATCCTTTGAACTACTTTTGTAGCCTTCAAGGACCATCCTTCCTTCTTTCCTTCTTTTAGATGCTCTTGGATAGATTTCCCGTCTTCAGCCAATCCTTTATAAAAGGGAGATACATAATTCAGACATACAAGAAACCTTTGAATTTGCTTCTTATCTTCTAGTATATCTAGGAATTCTTGGATTCATTGGAGGATATGAGGTTGAAGTTGTATTTTCTCTTTATTAAGATGAAGGCCAAGAAAATCTACATGCGGTTGTCCAATTACCATTTTCTTAGCGGACAAACAAATCCCATGTTTTCTAATTGTTGTGTAGAGCTCCTTCAGGTGTTGCAAGTGATCTGTTTCAGAATCAGAGAATACAAGAATATCATCAATATAAACTGCACATAAATCTTTTAGATGTTTCAATGTTTGGTCCATTCTTCATTGGAAGTAGGCTAGCATTGTACAGAGACCAAATGGCATTAAATTCCATTCATATAATCCTTGAGGGACTAAAAAGGTAGTTTTATATATGTCTGATTATTTAACCTTGATTTGCCAGAAACCAGATTTGCAGTCAAACTTAGAAAACACCTTTTTGTTTGCAGCTCTTCTGATCAAGTCTGAGATAAATGGAATTGGGTAGTTGAAAGGAAGAATTATATCATTGAGAGGTTTATAATTTATGCAAAATATTTTCTTACCTCTTTGTTGCTCTGCTCGTTTATTTACCAGAAATGTTGGACAAGAAAATGGACTTTTGTTGGGTCTGATAAAGTGACCTTCTAATAGTTCATTGAGATGTTCATCCATTTCCTTAACCTCGGTAGGGCTCATGTGGAATTACTAGCTGACATTTTGGTCGAAGCTAGATCTCGCACTCTTCATGGTCTTGTGACTAGAATTGTTAAGGGTTCAAGCTACAACAGTCTTGCTCAAAGATGTTTCTAATTTCACCAAACATTTTTGTAGATGATTATGTTAGCTCTTTCACTGATTCTTTTTTCTCTTTTTTTTCACTATGTTCAAATTTATGATTAACAATTTTAAGTGTAGGGATTTTCACTTGACCATCTTCGTGTCTCAGAGATATTTTATGTTTCCAGAAATGAAGTGGTTCATACTTTGTGAGAAATAGAAATCCTAATAGAACATCATCTTCAAGATCATTATATTCAATGAAGTTTGTTACAAACATCTTACCCATTATCTCCACATGTACATCTTGCGCATATCTGCCCATATGAATTCTTTTTCCATTTATAGCATAACTCTATGGAAAGTCTGGCTTATGTTTCTAGAATTCTGGAGGTATGGCTTTTGTCTTTGCCAAAGATCTCAAAGATCTTGTATCCACAAAAGCATCCATAGGAATTTTTTTGAAGCCAGGAACGCAAAAGTTAATCCTAATATAATTTCCATTGTTAGCTAATAATAGAGATGCAATTTTTTCTCTGGAATTTTGTATCAGGTTGCTGCTACTACTACTTTCTTCTTATGTTGCCTCATTCTTAGTTTCAAGTTCAGGGTTTGTGTGTTGTTGTTCTGATTGTTGATCGGCTTTGAACAAAATGTCTTTGATTTCTCCCACTACGGCAGAAAGATTTTTGACTTTTTCTATTGGGTCTTGATGGCTCATTTAAGATCAGCCAGGTCATTCATAATTAGATCAAGTTTCTAAAAAACAACAATAATATAAGTATCATTTGATTGAACCTTAGATCTAGAAGAAGATGGCTTAACTTTGGAATTTTCCTTTTGCCATGGCGGGATTCTGTAACCATGATCAATTTCTTTAGCTAAACTCTTTTTGGGTTTTTTCTACAATCTCATATGCGTTTGGAGTTCGTCTTTTTTTGCCTCCAATTTTTTCAGATTTGTCAAATTCCTTTTGACAATATTTTTCCTTTCTTCTTTTGTTCCTATGGTTTTGTAAGGATCTTTGGATTTCTCAATTTAAAGTTTTAATTTTACATCTTCTAAAGTGTGTTTGAGAAGAGATACTAAATGTCTTCATCTTCAGAAGAGGAGGAGGAACTTCACCTGTCATTGTAGTGTGTTCGTTCTTTCAGATCCTTGAACTTTAGCACATTTCCACTATCAGGAACAATTTTAATTAATTCATAAATATTGTCCATATCAGGGGAAATATATTTACTATTTATTATTTCCCAATCCTAATTTTCATATTCAAACATTGCATATACATTTGTACCAGGATTTAACTTCTTAGGACAATTTGTTGCATAATGAGGTCCTTTACATGTATGAAACATTTAATTCCTCTAGGGACCTTTTTCGTTTCTTTTCTTGAGAAAATAGGGTGGTTGTTGTTTGGAGAACCTTCTTCTTCTGTAAGGAACTAGCTTATATCTTCTCTTATTATGCTTCCCAAATTTACTTCTTCTGAAAGTATTTTCTCCATCATACCTATTGTGGGAGCATCTTTTGCAATTGCATTTTTTACCACAAACTTTTTTCTTAAACTGTCTAAGTTGCTGGAAGTCTGCAAGCTGATTAACAGGAGGAAGATCACATAATTCCTTTAAATTACATGTGTAGTTATACTTCTCTTTATTAGCCTACAATGCTCCTAGAAAACATTGTTTTTCTAGCTTGTAGCCAATGAATCCTTTTAGTTTTGCAAAAGTGCATTCTTCTATTATCTTATGCTCTTTTATGATAATATAGTCTTGAACCCATGTCCCTAAACCACAAGGTAAAGAATTCAAATAATATTGCTTTGTGGTTAAATCATGTGATTTGTTTGCTGCAATCATGAAGGCTTCAAAGACTATGCTATATGAGTGGAATTTGGCCTAATTTTTGAGATTTAATGTTTGCAATAACTTATTGGCCTCAGTCACTTGGTTTGAAGTGTCTCCGTAGAACAAATCTATCAACAAAGACTTAAATTCTTCAAATCCAACAGAGAAAATGTCATATTTTCCCATATCCTTTTGCTTGACATACTCTGTATCTTCATCTATGGGAGTTCTCCTTCCATGGTCTGGTAAATTATTCCACCAATTTCTGAGTTTACCAATTAATAATCTGACAGCATATAAGAGTTTTGCAGGTTCCATCCATTGACCTCTAATTCTATCATACATGTTTTCAAGAGTATCTTCCCAAGTGCAGATAGTATCAAAGGGATCCACTATCTTATCAATATTGAGAATATAGCCACCAATTGCATATGGTCTGAGCTATTTTGGCTTGGCATTCTTTGTGACAACATCTTTCATTTCAATATCAAAATCAGCTATTTTCTTCATGGATTCCCAAGGCTCAACAACTTGTAAATCTTTGTACTCAGAAAATTCTAAGGCTTATTCATCAGATTCACTATTTACAGTATTCACAAAAAATTCAGAATTGTCAGAATCACTATTAGAAACTTCAAAAGTATTTACATCTAACTCTACCTCTTCTTCAGACTGTTTATTTGCAAAACCAGGATCATCCATATATATAAGTTCTGGTTGTTCTTCTTCTACTTCTAATTCTTGCAACCATTCCCTAATTTTTCCCTTTTCTTCCTTGTTGGCTAGGCTATGTTATTTGATTTTGGGCATGACTAGTTGTGCAGATGGTTGAGATCTCTTAGCAGATGATTCAGGGACCTCTTCTTTCTCAATCTTTTTTTTTCTCCTTTGCACTATAATCCTTTTTTATTTTGGTTGTTGTGGGATTTTTCTTTTACTTTCTCTTTCCTTTTCTTCTTCTTCTGAACTATCTCGGCCAGTTTTTGTTTTCCTAATTTTTTTAGCAACTAGCCTAATTTTTTCCAATTTCTTAGCAACTGCATCTATAAGAATCCTTTCATCCTCTGTATCTTGTTTCCATGAGGCTTCTTTCTTTTTCTGGTTCTCATAGATGGAGGGAAGGTAGCTATCCTAATGTGTTTGGTTTGACAGTATTGTTTTCACATCATGGTGTGTTTGGCGGATCTGATAGCTAACTCCTAATACATCATTAATCAGAGAAGAAGAATTATTCTCAATTTTTGTAATAGAAGTAGAGACATTTTGTAATTCTACTAGAGTCCTTAAACGATTGTTTCCACTACTCTTAACATCAATGGCCATGTCATCAATGTTCTCTTGTGTTGAAATCATCCATTGGGCCATCCAATTTCTCTAGGCTTCAGAATTTTCTTGTTTTTCACCCAGGTCTACATGAAGTCTGGCTATTATAAAAGAGCCATTATTATTTCTAGGGTTAAAAATAAACACATGAATAGAAACAAACACAAGGCCAGGGATATGTTGGAGTTAAATGTTGTGGTCTAATAGAATGGGCTTCTTGTAACATTTATTCTCATTTAGAAGTTATTTTATCTTTATCTTCTTTTGGTAAGAAAGAGAATATATATTAATTGATTAAATTGAAAGTGTTATATAAATATTTTCAAAAAGAAATTGTTGTTATTAAATATTAGAGGATAAAAACTCAAGGTGGTTTGCTACAAAACCACTTTCAATGAGCTTCAAAAGAAAATAAGAAAAAGAAAAGGCCAACCAGAATAAAAAAGAAGAATATTAGCTCAAATCATGTTGAAGGAGAGAAATAATATTTGAGCTTTGGACTGTAGAAAGAGATCCCCAATCCATAACATTCCATCTATGATCAACATCAGAAGCACATTTAGCCAAACAATCTACAATAGCATTCCACTCACGAGGAATATGAATAAAAGAGATGGAAACAAAATTTTGTGTCATGCAAAGAATTTGTGCCACATAATGAGACAACCTCCAAAAAGATTGAGAAGCTTTCCCCTTATTCAAGATGGAAACCAACACCATTGAATCCATCTCACGAATAACATTTTTCCAACCCAATGCACAAGCTTTCTCCAGAGCTACTAAGACAACTTGAGCCTCTAGGTGATTATTTGTAGCAATCTCTGTAGCAAATGAAAAAAAACAGTGAACTAACCCAGTACTATCATTTCCAATTCCACGAATACTTATTGCCCATGGATTACCTCAAGATGAGCCATTAGTATTTATTTTATAAAATCCCAAAGGTGGAAGAGACCATTTACCAACTATGTTTACCTTATTCAAAGAGTGAACCTTGGACTTAGGGCTAATGGAGAAAGTCACCTACTCCAAAGCTAACTTCTTAAAAATTAGCTTATCAGAGAAAGAAAGAACAACATCCAAAAGACATTTAGCCTGTAAAGTTTATTTTAGATAACTTAAAACCTTCTGCCAAATATATTGAAGAAGAATTTGATAACCTTGAAATATTTGATGATTTCTCTCCAACCAAATTTTCCACGGGATGATAAAATGACCTATATCCCATGCAATCAACAAAGTAGTGGTTGAAGTAGGAAGGCAACCCTAAGTAGCCCAAAACTCAGATAAAGAAGAAGCATGATAAAAAGGGTGATTCCAAATAGACCACCATTGTCTCCACAATCCATCTGAAAAGGAACATTGAAAGAAAAAATGAGACACACTTTCCTCACTAACTCCACACA
>CM021108.1:605976175-606095229 GCA_007115665.2 Sequoiadendron giganteum | reverse complement strand
CCATTCCGTTTCCACCACCCCCTTATTACAGAATATGCACATTCTTTCTTCCCAAGCCTCTTTAGGAATCTTCCACCTACCAGTCTCGCATCTAAGATGGTGCGATCTCGTTCTCAATTGCGCAACTAACAACCTCGCCTTCCCTTTAATAGCTGCACCTAAATAGGTTTTTTCCCCATGATCCTTTGTTGGGTTAAACTCTTTGATGTAATATGCTTTTTTTCACCCAATCTGATTTGACCACATGGCAGTCCTAAATTTTTCCCTCACATAGTTTTTTATTTCACTATTGGTGCCAGGACACTCATGAAATTTGATGTCCCACTTGTTCAACCACTTTTTGTTCTGCTTCATCCAAGTTTTATTTCTTCGGTCTAACGTCTCCTCCATAACCATTTTGGGCCATCGGTGATTATCCATGTTTTCAACCTTCTTTAGATAACCAATAAACTGGGTTATTGCTGATGCTTCCAAAGGAAAAGCCCCCGCTTCAGCTAAAAGGATCTCATAAGGGATTGTGGCTTTAACTTTGAGATTGCTTGTTATTAGGTGTTTCTGGATTCTTTCTATTTGTCTCCAACTGCTCTTTGATGTATTGCTTCCCCACACTTCACACCCATAGAGAACAACCAGGGTGACAAGTAAACCAAAAAGGGATTTTTTGGTTTTCCAATCCCAAAGTTCAGCTTTTCTGCATCTATTTTGAAGTAAGTAAGAGGCTTTCCAACCTCCCTGTATCCTTTTGGTTTTGCAAGTTTCCCAACTGAGCTTATTGTGAAAATCAATCCCAAGATATTTGTATTCTTTCACAATATCAAGCGGGCTGCCTTCAAAAAGAAAGGTATGCTGTTTATCTTTTCTATTCAAAGAGAAAATCATGATTTTGGTCTTAGAGGTGTTCACTTGCATCCCAACTTCCTGAAAAAAGTGTTCAAGAGCTTTCAAATGTTCTCTTAACCCATGAGCAGTTTTAGAGATTAAAAAAAGATCATCAGCATAAAGTAGTTTCACTACGTACTCAACCAATTGAATACCATCCCCACCTTCCATGTTTAACCAAGCTTCCAACTTATCAATGTATACCCAAAAAGCGTGGGAGATAAAGGGCAGCCCTGTTTTACACCAATATCACTGCCAAAAAATTCTGACATACCATCACTTGTTCTGATTTTAGCACTAACCTTCTCATATAACCTATGAACCGCAACTCTATACACATTGGGAATGTCTAGTTCTTCCATCCTATTCCATAGTTTGTCCCTAGGCACTGTGTCGAAAGCTTTTTTAAAGTCAACAAAGCAGCAGAAAGCTTCCTCACCCTGAGTATCCCAAATTTTCTCAATCAAGTGTCTAAGGGTGATGCAGTGATCAATGGTAGAGTGCTTGGACCTAAAGCCCACCTGCCCCTTTGCTCTTTTGCCCTCATTTTCTGCCCAATTGCTGATCCTACGCTCAATCATGCTCCCAAAAAGTTTTCCAAAGGTATGATTGACCATAATTGTGCGGTAGTTAGATGGGTTATCGATATCACTACTTTTAAATAGAGGGATGACGACATTGGTAGTCCACTCCATAGGAAAACCTTCCCGATTAACATTGTTGAAAATTCTTTTTATGTGAGGAGCAAGAGTTTCAATCCCCCATTTTAAAAATTTAGCCTGTAGCCCATCTATGTCCTGTGCTTTACCACTTGGTATGTTTTTTATTCCTTGTTTAATATCATCCATATCGAATAGCTCCATTGAAGTGTTAACAACTGGAGGGTAGTCTTTCTCGTGGACCCGCTCATAGAGAAGTCTAGCATACTCTAACCATTGGACATCTGTAATATTGTTTTCCAACTTCTTCTTTTTTTGCTGCAGTTCTCTCCAAAAGCCTTTAGGATTATGTTTCCCAAGAGAGATTAGCTCCTTCTATCTTTCATTTACATACTCTGCTTTTTTGGACTACACTAATTTTTCATATTTTTTCTTATACTCTTTGTCCATTCCACTCTCCTTTAGCGATCTCTTGGCTGCCTTACATTCTTCATCATACCACAGATTTTTCGGAAAGGTGTTTGCTGTCCCTACCTTGGGATGGGACCTTTTGCACATATTTAAAGCCTTGTGGATTGTCGGGATCAACAAATTGCTGTGAATGTGGACATCTACCTTATTTGCTGCTTTTGACTCCCCATTATTTTGCAAAACATGGACATGATGCTTAAGAGCAACACTAAATATCTCCCTATTTTCCTGATTTATGAGGATTTCACCCTTGGGAAGGGCAATTTTTTGCCTTTGCTGAACCTGTTTATTATGTTGGCTAATAGGAGAAATGTGTAGCTTAACCCGAAGAGGTAAGTGGTCAGATTTCATCCCAATAGGGTAGTCCTCAATATCAAACTCCACCATCCTAGAGCTAAAACTCTGAGAGAAAACCACGTAGTCCACCATACTTTGACCATTATAAGTTTTTCAAGTGATACCCCCTGACTTTGGCCACTCTCTCAAACCATTGCAGATGACCATGCCAAAAAGACTACAAAGACCGAGTAATTCTGTCCCAAATGAGTTCACAATGCCATTACCATCTTGAGATGTACGTTCCCAAATAATACTACCCCCTTCCTCTAACCACAAAGGATTTTTCTCCCCTTTAGCTTCATTGCTCAACTGAAGAGATTGATTATTAGCAGTCCTTGTGTTAAAGTCACCCATTAAAACTACATTTCCAAGCATGTTGAAAATAGAGATATCTTTTTTTAGTGATGCATACGGGTCTTCATTGTCTAAATTCCAATTCTTATAGAACTTAGAATTTTTTGGAGCAAAGTAGCACCCAACTAAACTAAAAGTGACCCCCTTCTCAGTTATTTGTAGCCAAATGTACTGTTTATTTGCTTCTTCTTTTACGAATTCAATAGTTCCCTGCCACTTTTCATCTATTAGTAATGTAACCCCTCCATGAACTTTGCCTGTTTCATTCCCTTCATTCCAAACTGAGACTTTCTTATACCCCTTGAAATTCAGAACTTTGTAGCCGTCATGTTCATGCATTTCAGTAAGAATAATAATATCCTTCCCATTTGCTATGGGCCCCAATCCAGGTCCTCTTCTCCATGGATAACCTCTACAATTCCAACTTACAATATGTAGATATTCCTGTGGGGCCCCTATTTCCTATTTCTTGTTTGAAAAACGATCACTGATTTGAGCTTTCCCATTCTTCAACCAAGCCCACTTACCTTCATTTCTTGCTGCCTTCACCTTCTCCCATTCTTTCCTTCATTCTTCTTGCTGCTCAAAGGTCAGATCCTCATCTAGATAAATATGTGTGCCTCTAAGTGACCCCCTATTTTTCAGAATCCTATTCTTATCTTCTAGATTTCTCAAGATGACCCTTACATGCCTATCTCTTCCTCCATCTATCTTTTTTCCAATTTTGTTAGCTTGCTGAATATGCCTTGTCCAATTCAACTTATCTTTTAGAAAGTCCCTTGCCAAAATGTCGGTTCTCTCTTTCTCTCCAAAGTCTCTCAAACCTTTAATAATAATGTTTGCAGCCTTGATCTGTTTATCTTTTTCTTCCCTTAGTTTCCTTTTAACCTGTTTTTCAATGATTCCTTTTTGGTTGTTTGAGGGGCCACTCACCACTTGTGACCATGATTTGGCCTCTTCTATCTGATCTCTTAATTGGTTCTCTTTTATCTCCAAGTCTACTAATGCTGATTGTATCACCTTTAGTTCCGTTTTGTTTTCTCCTCCCTCCACTTCTAATTTCTCATTTTTTTCTATTTTTATTTGGTCTAACTCTTGTTTTAGAGTGACCAATTCATGTTGTCCCCTCTCCAAATTCATTTGCAGCTTTAAAATTTGTTCTTGCATCTTTTTGTTGTCGTTTTCCAGCCTGTAGTTTTCCTCGGTGACTATTTTAAACCTGTTGTCTTCGTACAATCCCTTCATTTCTAGAACATCGAGCCTACTTTTCATTCTCATGAGATCTTCAACATATAACTCTGATGACCATAAAAGTGGTGAGGACATAGGGCCGTAGATTTCCTAAGGTGACTTTTCATTAACATTTTTATTTGCAATGAACTCATCTGTTTTTCCCATGATCCCATCTAACTTAACCATGCTTGGCTCTGGGTTCATTGTGCCATCTATTTTATTACCAATACCTTTATGCTCAGCTTGTTTTGTTTGCTCTTCTTTCCGAGGTACCACCCCAGACAAATCTGCCTTGCTGTTACACACCTTTGGCAAAATCAAAGTTAATTTTTTCTTTTGGTTTTGTTTTAGCTTCCGTTTTTTAGCCAACCTTCGCCTTAAGATCCCATTGTACTATTTTGCGTTTACAAGGTTTAGAATATTTGACAAAGGCGATCTTGCTAGCACAGGTGCTAAAAGGTTTTCCAAACCCCCATTTTGAAAATTGGTCCACCCATTTGACCATTGGAGTGTGTGAGATCTTGGGAATCTTAGACCTTCATGACCTAGAAGATTTAGGAGGTCATTCAGTTGCACGGGAGGTTTGTCTGTCATTTTGTTGTTACCCAAAATATACTCTAATGCCCCCATTTGCATTGAAACTGAGTTTGCATTCAAAGTTTGTGGTCCCCCTGTCTTTACACTCTGACATACCAGACTTGAGTTTTCCCCCATTTCTTCTTGTTTAACTCTCATGTGTTGAATAGAATATTTACTTATTATGAGCTTTCAAGATTATGTGGGTATGCTAGTTTTTCCCCGTTATGGAGAAAGGGAACAAAAAAATCATAAAAAAAAAAGAAAAATAGAAAAATAGACAGGAGAGGGATCGAGAGACCTATTTAAAACACAATCCCACTCCACTTGCTTTGACTTTACTGCCCCTGTCTCTGCTTTGCCAATCTGGGTCCACTTTTCCCGACAAAACCACACTGCTTCTTGGGAAACCCTACCACATGGGATTTTTTGTTCTTGACCACCTACCTGCTTGCCTGCGTGCGACAGTTCCTTGCCTGCTATGGTTCCTTACCTACATTGGTTCCTGCCTACCTGCGATGGTAGCCTGCAATGGTTCCTGCCTGCCTTCTTGTTACAGTTCCTGCTACGGTTCCTCTACTTTGTACTTCAAGAATTCCAAAATATTTGAAGGTTGGCGAGGAGATTGGAAGATTGTGGAAGAAAGAGAAATATCAGTAGTCAGGAGTTAGGGAGAAGGATTATGTCTTATAAAAATATGTGATAAGGAATAGGAGGGAGATCCAATACCTGACATCGAAAGGTAAGACATCGGGGGTCAGGATAAAAAAACATGTACATTGTATAGATACGACAAAAGTTAGATGGAAGGTCATTTCGTATTGGGGATAAAGAGGAAGGATTATGTCTTATCATAAAGATAAGACAAAAGTTAAAGGAAAAGCTCGATGGCCAAAAGCCGAAAATTAGACATCGAGAGTCGAGGATTGGGAGGAAAGCTTAACCCTTAAGATGGAAAGATGGTAAGAAGTAAGGAAGAAGGTCAATCCCTAAAAAATTTCAACGATTTCATTGGGAATTTGGTGATTAGGGGGAGGGAAATAATGGCTTGTGAAAGGGAAGTGATAGAGAGGGCATGCAGATATATAGGTAAACGAAAGACCAAATGTTTGAAACTTTGAAATAGCCAATTTTGGAATTTTTTCAAGGTACAATTCATGCAAGATGACCCATATAGGATCTCTTAGATCGGTTTTATTGATGGGTCATATAAGGTGGCATGAAATGTCAACAAGTTGATTCAAAATACATTTCCAAATTTTATTTTTTCTCAATTTTTTTTGTGTATATTATTATGGTGGTATAAAATCCAATATTTTTCTTTCTTATAGGTTTTTATAATGTTTTATGATCCTGAGTGATAGAGAACTTAGGTACAAGAGAAGAGAGCTAAAGAAATTGCATCAAGAATGGATCATGGATGATGAAGGAAAAGGAGTTTAAGGAAGAAACATATTGTACGAACACTTTGTTTTGCAATTATCTTTTGTGGATGAAACCCATGGAGGATTATAGATATTAGATGAAACCCCATGAGTTTTGAGGGTCATCCCTTTGATTTTGGAGGGAATTCTCACTTAGGTGGAATCCAAGCAAGCTTATTGGGATTGAAGATGCAAATTTATCTTTGGTGTGTGTTTAAACATGTGGGTTTCAGTTTTTTGTAGGCTTTTCTATATTTTCTATGTATTTGGCTAGAAAATAATATCCCAAGGTATCACCCATTGGCTGTATCTTTCACAAGAATATTTAAGTGTAGTTTGGGAGTGGTTTTGGATGGTTTTTGTAGTAAGATTTCAACTTTGCTAAGTAATTTTGTTGCCCTTATTTTTCAGATTTTAATGAGTGATATTTGGTGTTTTAGTGACTTTAATAATTGTCTATTTTATTGAAAATTCATAAAAATCAAATATTACCAGTTGAGTTTCATATTTGATTATTTATTTGTTTTATTGGTGAAATCGGGTGTATTGCGATTGATGCTTTTTTATGCAAATTTATGTTTGTGATTAAATCTAGTAAATTTATGATATATATTAGTATGAGGCCATAACATTGTTGATTCTTTTTCTAGTATTTAAATTTTAAATAAAATTCTGATTGCTTTGGTGTAAAATTTGTCAATTCTAGGATCAATGGGTGAAAAAATTAGGTTTCTAAAACTTGATTTAAAATACATTTCTAGATTTTATTGTTTCTCAAATTTTTTTTTTGGGTGGATTATTACATACTAAAAGGAAAAAATTTAAGATATCTTTTTAATAATTATGGAGGATAGAAATGGGATCAATGTCATAAGAAAAAGGAGGTGTTAAATAATATTTCAACCAAGGCAATCCAATTTTGTGTAAGAAGACAATTTTATGTAATTCTCATTAGTTCTTTAGTTTAACATGGGTTGTTAAAATATTCTTGGAATGTTGATTCAAGAGAAAGTTAGAACATGACATATAATATGGACTATTTTAAGTTATTAGGAGAAGATATAGGTTCCCAAAAGGTCATTGTAGGAGACAAAATTTGTCTTTGTTGAAGGTGTTGGCATAATTCCCATGAAATGAAAATATGAGAAAAAATGGGAAATTATGGATGCACTTCTTGTGTCAAAGTTGAAAATAATCTTCTTCTAGTCAATCAAATTATTTTAAATGGTTATAAATCTAAATTTTTGATAAATGTCCAAGATCAAGCATGCGAAAAATTGATATAGTGTTGTGACTATTATAATAATAGAAAATGTGTTATACATATTTTCTTTAGCATTTGTATATTGTAGTATCATAAATTGTCACCCTTGATAAATATTTCACACTACATGGACACCCTATTTTTCCTATAACATTAATTATAATAATAATTTATTTATTTTAGGATCATATTGATTAAATATATTAAAATCCCTAACATCTAGAAAAAATTGAGTAAAAAGCACTTGGTCTAAGGCGTGGGTGCCCTTGAACTTAAAGGGTACCTATTTTAAATTTAAACTAAATTGGTGTTGGTCCTTGGATAATTTAAAAGATCCTAGGTTGGCCTATAATCAAACATATCAATCGAGATGTATATAAACATGTTTTCTTCTCATTTGAACATTAGAACGAGAGGATTATGAATAAGTATCTATTATGATCAAATTGTGAAGATGTATTGAGTTATCCTCTACATGCTAGCTACAAGAATCTATTGTGTTTTGTGGACTAACCTATTGTAGGTCTATCAAGCAATCCAATTGTCCATCAATAAATTTTTGTGGCAAAACACATTGGTGTGGAAATCATTTTGATGAAGACTTCATACAAAGGTAACATTATCATTTATCATTTATTGTTTTGGCCTATGCCCAACCTAGGTCATGCCCTCTTGATCATCATAAAATTTTGTATGTGGAGGTAAAAACACCAAAATGGGGTTTGAATTAGGCAATCCCCTATACAAAACAACCTTTCCCCCTCTTTTCATGTGTGCAGGTCAAATTAGAAAGTTTTGTCAGCAACAAGTCATAGGAATCATAGAGAAGAATGTAACCTACCATCTAAAGTTTGTAGATATTGAAAAAAATATTTTATAGACAAGGGTGGTACTGCCCTTGTCCCTCAAATTTAGGTTCTATTTCTAATCACAAGTTCCTCTTTGTATCTGTATTTTAGATTTACAACTGTTCTATTAATCTTTATTTTCATTTGTATGATAAATCATATTTTCAGATTTATGGTTTATGTTAAATAGGCTTGTTATAACACACATCAAACTTATCCTCTTTGTAATTCAAAAGAAAAAACCCTCAGAGATCAACTCTCCCTTGTGACAACAAGCCAATCATTAAGGCCTAGTTGGTTTATGTTGGAATGTGGAGTCAATGAGAAAAGAGTTAATCCTAGTTAATTTGGTAGTTAGATCTAGGATCTCTTTTCCTACTCTACATATATAAGACAATTTATACAATGATGCATAAATCTACACGTGAATTACAACAACAATTGTTTGGATATTTAAAATATGAAATATTTTCTTTATTGTCCAAGAAGTATATGGTGCATGGTCTTAGTTAAATAAATCCACATACATGTGTTTGTAAAGGATTTATGGTTGGAAAGTAGCATAGGGATCCATTTGAGATAAGTATAAGAAGGGAATTATAAACTCTTTAGCTTATGAATAATGGACATATGAGTGCTCAATTACAAGGATGAGAGAAATATATTTTGATATTTATAAATTAATTTTCCAAAAAATCATGAGTACACTCTCTCAAACACAAGGATGAATTTTAAATATTTAAAAATTCCAATTATTTTTTGTTAAAAATTGAATCAACAAATAGATTAAAAATATTAAACAAATAATGATGGAGGAGATGGTAAAATAAATTTAATTTGTTTGTTTTAAAAAATACTATATGGAGGGAGACTAAAAATACATACACTCCTCAAAAGAAGGGGTGGTTAAAAATAAAAATATAACTTTGGTAGAAATAGTTTTGTATGATTAAATCATAAGGTTTTTCATTATCTCTTTGGATAGTGTTGGCCTATGCCCTCGAATGTTCAATATATTTCCTTTAATTTCACCTTGTTCCCATGTTTAGATTATCATTGCACCATTGGTCACAAAGATGCCAAGTCATCATTATTGGGTCCATTATTTTTTACTATGCGATTAGTGTGAAGTGTCGTGGTTGACCCAATACTAATCTTATATAAATGGATAATCTCATTAATGGCCATAGAACCATTTGATATTGTGATGATATGGATGACTTTGTTATCAATGGGGGTCTTGATTATTTTTTATGATATATTAGTGTAGGGTTAATGGAATATTTATGCCATTTGTGTTAGATTGGATGGAGATAAACAAAACATAAATACATAGAAATAAAATAAATTTCTCAACACATCAATTCAGATAAATAAAAACACAAAAATTCTCCCAATGTGTTGCTACACACAAACTATATTTTATTGTTTTATAAAAAACAAACTAATTTCATTATTTTGATTGAAACAAAATGACTACAACACTATTGCTTAAATAGATACATAGAAATTGTCAACAATGTCAGTGAAAGGAAACTACTATTTGTAACTACAAACTAAGGAGGAAACAACTAAATAAACAAATCAGTTTAGTTTGGAAGATTCTAATAGAAACTGTAGAGATTGCAGGAGAAATTACTTTCCAACACTCCCCCTTAATTTTGACCATATGCTTTAGCATTTTAATTCTTCAAATGTTTTGCAAATTTTTCACCCTCTTGTGGTTGCACCAAAGTCTTCAATTGCTATGGTAGTCCTTCAAATTCTAACAATCATTTCTTTTAACATGCCAACATTTATGCTTATACATCCTTTTAAACATACCTGCAAATTTTCTCTAACTAGATCCATCCATCCACCCATAATTTATCTACATACAATCTTTCACAGATTGTCCATTCCATTCTCTATTCCAACATGATTTTTCTGAGTGATTCTTCAACCCACAAATTTTACAAGGATGAAGATCCCAAAATTTCTCTTTTCTGTGTCCTTCCCTATTACAATGGGAACACAAGATACATTCCAATCTTTGAACTAGTTTGCAACTTGTAACACTTAGATCATCATTTTTGTTTCTCTGACCATATCCAAGGCCTTCATTCCTTGGCCTCACAATTGGATGAATTGGCTGTCTCATTCCTTGCCCATGTTTTCCCAAACCTTTCCCATTTTTTGCATAATTTTAAAACCAACATTTCTCTCATTACCATTTACATTATCATCTTTATGTTTACATTCCTCATTTATAAGAACTTCAACTTATCACATAAATCATTTGATTTATCAATTGAACAATACAAATCTTCAATACCACAAGCAACTTCACTTACTAATGGCTTTGTCCTTAAACATTTATTTTCTTCTTTCAACTTTGATAATTCTTCCTTCTGTAAACAATTTTCTTCTTCTAACAATTTTATCTTTTCTTCAAAATATTCTTTCATTTTCTTGATTTCATCAAACAACTTTATTTTAACTTCTAGCTCTTCATTCTTTCTTTTAACATTACTTAATTCCTTTTCAAGATTCTCAATTTCACATAAAGATTCATATTTCTCCTTTATTAACTCTTTTATTTTTCTTACAAATTCATAATTATCATTTTTAAATTTGGTCAGTCCTTCCTCCAAAATTTCATTTTATTTCTTAACACGTTTACCAACTTTACCCATTGAAAATGATTAAAATTCACCTTCTTAAAAACTAAAAATAATAGAAATTTTGTTACAATTTTTATCACCTTTCTTTGACAACTTTGTATGTCTTCAAGCCTTCAATCTCTTTTTTGAATCTGATGGCTCTCAAATTTCCTTGTTTTCAAATATCTCTTTATCTTCTTCTCCTTTTCAACAATCTAATGATATCCTCTTGCCTCAAATATTCTGCTTTGACCTGCTTTACTTCTAACAATAAATTTCAAGCTGCAATCTCTTTTCTTTCAAATCATTCCTTCTACAATTTGCAAAATCTTCAAACTTGATTTTTTAACAACAAAGCATTTTCTATGTAACAAAACAAATCACATCATCCAATACCTTATGACTGGCACATCTTTCCTTTAATGCCTTAGAATGAACACTGGTTGCTATGATGTCTTCAAACTAACTGCAAAATTTTAATTTATGCTATCCCTTTAATAGTCACTTCATTCATCATTGCAATGTATTTGGGTGCAACTCAACTGTTTACATCATCAAATCATTAGAATCTAATCAGATATGTGATTTTTGAATTCTTTTATTGTCTTTTGGATTTCACACTATCTGCAACAACTTGGCTTATCTTCAAACTACACACTTATGATCTATTTGATTTTTCCTGTAACCTACTTCTCCTTGATCAACTCGCTTTGATACCATATGTTAGATTGGATGGAGATAAACAAAAAAATAAATACATAGAAACACAATAACTTGCTCAACACATCAATTCAGATAAACACAAATACAACAATTCTCCCAACGTTCAGCTGCACACAAACCATATTTTATTATTTTATCTAAAACAAACTCATTTCATTATTCTGATTGATACAAAATGACTACAACATCATTGCTTAAATAGATACATAGAAACAGTCAACAATGACAATGACAATGAAAGGAAACTACTATTTGTAACTGCAAACTAAGGATAAAACAACTAAATGAACATATCAGTTTAGTTTGATAGATTATAATAGAAACTGTAGAGACTACAAGAGAAATTACTTTCCAACAATTTGAGACAGACATACCACATGGTTATTGAGCTCATTTTGTTGTATGTGTTAGGATGGAGGCTTCATAGACCATCATATCTCATTTCTATCAATGATTGTTGTTCATTTACTATGAATTTTTATGGGATCATGGCTGCTACAATGTGCATTGATGATCTTTTCTTTTTTTTGAATAAAACCTCCATAGAGGAATAATCAATTGTAGAACAAAATGCCAATTACAAGAATCAATGCAAGGATCAAATAAATTTTTTGAGATTTTTTTTATATGCCAATGGAATTAAAGCTGCAAGCACATTCAAATTGGAAGGCCAACCACTCGATTGGCTTTCTATTTATATTCCTTGGTGACAAAAATGAGCCCCATAATTATTGGTAGGACTGTTGGAATACTACTGTGTCAAAATCCCTCTTTGTTGGAATACTATTTTCCCTATCATTTTGTCTGTTCAAAATGGTATCAGAGCAATTTCATATCTTAAGAAATAATCTATGATTTTGTAGTATGAAATTTTAACCTTGTAGGTTGCAATTTGGTTGAGAGTAGCATTAAGAATTGAATATGGCAAGTGAACAATATTGCAACAAATGAAAGAATTTCTTCATAAAAAATAATGGTGAGAAATTTTCAATCTTTTAATCTGGGTGTTAAAGATTTTGAAATCTCTTTCATTCTCATCCAAAAAAGAGGGATTTTGACACAATGGATTCTCTTGGTAGTCCTTTGTCCATAGTTAAATTAAATGGAAAAAATATTATGGTTGGGTATCTCATATAGAAATTGCTCTAACTTTTCAAAATTGTTATGAGATTGTTATTGGTAGTGAAAAAAGACCAACAAATCTTGGAAAAAATCAAGAAGATTGGGATACAAGGGAAAAAAAGGCAGCAAAATTCATCAAGCTTACACTTTCAAAGGAAGTTTTTCCAGAAGTTCACAATGAAAGAAGTGGAGTCAAAGTATGGGATATTTTGAAAAATAAATATCAAAATTCAGGTGATGTATGGATCCTATCTCTCACCATAGAGTTATATAATATGAAGTTATCAAGTTCGCAAGAGTTAGCCCCTCATTTAAGTAAATTAAAGGAAAATAAAAGTGAACTTGCTTCTCTTGGAAAATATATTGATGATAAAGATTTTGTGCAAATAGTTCTAAAAAGTCTTCTAGGATCTTATCAATCATTTATAAGGAGACTAGATACTACAGATAAATTAAAGAGTATTAAATCTGAAGAGTTATGTGCTAAGCTAGTGCAAAAAGAAAAATGTCAAATTAAAGAAAGAGAGTCATTTACTGATGAATCTCAAGCATTCATAATGAAAGGGAAACAAAACTACAAAAAGTCATAAGAAAATTAGTTTAGAGAAAGGAATTGGAAGTATGAGAATAAAAATGTCTCATCTAAGGATTATAATAAAAGCAAATGGAAGTGTAATTATTGTGGGAAAATGGGTCACAAAGCCAATGAATGTTTTAAGAGGATTAAAGATACATAAAGGAAGACAAATAAGTTTACAAAAAGTTTTGATTCTAAAAGTAATGCTCTTTGTATTGTACTTAAAGCAAATAATTCTTATAAGGAGGATTGGGTTATTGATTCTAGTGCCACATAACATATGTGATATAATAAGGAGCAATTTGAATCACTAAAGAATGCCAACAATTCAAAAAAAATTATTTAGGGAATAATAGTGCATTGGAAGTTAAAGGAACTGAAAATGTTCAAGTTGATAATGGTGTGTTAAAAAATGTGAAGTTAGTTCTAGAATTTAAGAAAAATCTTCTTTATGTATCTCAAATTGCTAATCAAGGGTATAAAATAAAATTTTACACTGAAAAATGTTTAATCAAGGATGTGAGTAGTAATTACATTTAGTGACTGCAATTGGTAAAATGGAGAATGGGTTATATAAATTCCAAGAATTCACTTCTAAATGTGGAAATGAGAATATGTGTGCTATTGCCAAATATGATGATATGAGCAGGTTATGACATGAGCGTATGGGACATATCAATTATCAAAGTTTCAAGCTTATGGAGAAACTGTATATGGTGCATGGGATTCCAAATATCTCATCAAGTCACAAGGTGTGTGAAGGATGTGCTATGGGAAAACAACATGTTGAAAGTTTCCCACAAGGTAAATCATGGAGAGCAAAAAATTATTTACATTTCTCAAAAGGAATGTATGGTTTGATGAAGATAGTAAGAGTGAACATTCTCCTACATTATCTTACTTTCCAATCTTGATTGATGAAGATAAGTCTACTAATGATCCAAATCAAAGTGTGCAATATTTTTTAGGAGGAGAAAGAACACAAATTGAAGAATCAAGTGAAATTGATGATGAAAACACACATAAGACTAGAGGGGTATGTGCAGGATCATGATGGGCCAAAAAGTGGCGATATCTAAGTGATATGATGGCCCATGTGGCTGATGACTTTTTTATTACCCAAAATTGATGAAACAAAAAGCGTTTTTAACGGAGTTTCTCAACTTTCCACCAATATAAATTATGCTTTACTTTGAATTTAATAAATAATTATTATTCATTTTCTATTTGAATTACGACTAAAGTCCTGATTGATAGGCTGATTGAAAAACATCTATAGCTTTCAAACACATTTTTTGAATCTGAAACATGTGTCACATTCTATGTTTCGCATACTATAGGATTAAAAAAAATTGAATTTCATGAAGTTTTGACCAAGTTAAGGTGATTAGACATACAAGTTTTTATTTTTTTAAAAATTGTAATAAAAAAATCATAATTAATTATTTACCTGGAAAAAATTACAAAAAAATATACATCACTTCGGGACATGAGTCCCCTACTTATATCTAAAATCTTATAAAAAAATATTATCATTTTATTGTGGTTAGGGTGGTCAGACAGACACCGACTTCTTATTTTTTCCCTGAAATTTAAGTACTACTCTATTGAAATTTCAAATTTTCACCAAATAGATTTTAAAAAAATAAAAATATACCTAGTAGTTTAGAAACTACATTCAATTTTCTACAGATTCTATTCTTACATATTTTTGAAATAATATAGATAACTTATTCAAAATTTTATGTCAAGTTGCCTAACTCTGATTTTTTGAATTTTATTGCCACTTAAGGGCTTGTTTTTTCCATGATGATCTTGTTAGGACTAAAAAATTCCATGAAGAACCCTAAGGTTTTTTCTTGTTTTGAGCCTAATATTTCCATTATCTCTCATAGAATTATTCACCGCCCTTTATAGATAGCTTTTACCCTTGTGCCATTACCTTATTTTTGGCGTTTAAAGCTTTTACATTTTACCCACCCCTTTTTAATTCTATACTATTTCCTATCTTTTCATCCGATCTTATTATTCATGCCATACTGCTTTACTGTGGCCTCCCACAATGGGTTCGTGGTATGGTGGTAGCGATCAGCGAAACAGTCAGATAACAACGAAGCAAGTGGTGGATTGGCATGGTGAACAATCGGTGTAACAGTAAATGTTTACCGCGCCATCACGCGCGGTCTAAGCATAGACCACGGTAGCACGGTGGGCGGTAAGTTACCGACCAGGCAACAATTAAGAGACTCCACCGCGGTACCGCAAGGGGGTCATCTCACAGACCGCGGTGACTGCGGTGGACGGTTAATGAGCAATGGCGAGTGGTTGGTGGAAACAGCTGGTGGGCGGTAGAGGCAGGCAACTAACGTGATGGTGGGTAATGGTTACCGTAGTACCGTGCACGGTCAAACCATAGATTGCGGTGGCTGTGGTGAGCAGGTAGCGGTTAGCGAAACAGTCAGCAGGGAAGCGACAATGTGTAAAACAATTACCATGCATGGTTAGCATAGTCATCATGGTAACGCGGTAGATAGTGATAGAAGCGGCTAGCAGTCACACCACAGTACCGCTAGAGGATAGAGTATAGACTGCGGTATGGCGGTAAGTAGCGAGGCGAACGGTCAATGAGAAATACCGCTATACCGCGGGTGAACAGAACAAAGGGTGTCGTTGAGCGGTAAGACGCGGTAAATGATGGCAAAGTAGTCAATGGTCATAGCACCGCTATACCACAGGAAGGCACAAATTTGAATGCAGTAGAGCGGTAAAGATATTACAAGCTATGCGAAAGTGAAATAAAGGCGGGAAAGGATATGAAAGGAAAATCAAAGAAAAGTTATAGTTAGGAATATTTAATTTTCTGAAAGGCAATCTAATTAAATATTTTAAATCTCTGTCACAAAATTCAAATAGTTGTAACATAAAGTGAAGGGTCACGACCCTTGGGTATGTAATGTATAAATATTTCAGAAAATCAGAAAAGAGAAGAAGAGGAGATCGTGGGTTAGGGTAGGAGTTAGATTTTCCCAAGAAGGGACTGGGGGAATGAAAACAATGTACATAGCCTTTCCTGAAACAGATCAATGGAGATAATAAATGTTTTTAATTGGTGATATTCTCATTTGGTATATTCAGTTGTTATGTGGTATTAAATCAAATTATTTTATCTAGTTCTGTCCAACTCGAGATTTTCTAATTATTTAAATCAGTCTATCCACTATTTTTCTAATTTATCAGAATGTATTCCCATTTTGTGTGATTTAGTTGATTGGTGTCTGCATGTCAGATTTAAACTCTTTTAAATAAGTCATGTTAATTTAAAGATTTATTTTGGGGAGTTAAAGAAGAACCAGGTTAAGAAACATCCCAACATAATTTATGCAAGTCATAAATAAATGAAGTTTTATGCTTGTCATATAGTTTTATTTTCAAAGTGCCTAACAACTAGAATGAAACCAGAGAAGAAAACACCTGTCATTTTCTATTTTTGAATCCATTGCCCAATATATAGAAGGCACTGATCTGTCATGTCCCAGAGGATAGAATTCATTATAAACAATTTATTCAAAAAACCTTTCATTTGTGCAGTAGGAGTAGGAATAGGTGTAGTAATTTTATCTGTCCACTACCAATTTCCATTGTGGATAGATTGCTCAACCAGGAAATATATTTCAATCTGGATCATTCACATAGGTTCACCCGCCTTGGTCTAGTAGAACCTAAAGAGCAGAAGGTACAATTGCATCAATTGGCCTTGTACGTTGGCCAAAAGTGTAGTAAGAGCTTGGCAAACTCTTCTGGTTAAAACCTGCATTTTTGAGAACCAACAGATCCTACACATACCCAAAGGCATTCAAGAAATCTACCAAGAAGGTCCAAGAAATATGTTTGCTAATGTGTCACCAAAAAGTGTAGTATTTGGCACTTTTTCACTCATTTTGGCCTTTTCCCTTGGATTTTGGCTTGTTTTCCCCTTGATTCAGTCTTGAAAGCTTGCAAATCAACAACAATCTAACGATGATTTACTAAGATGTTGTGAAGTGTTGTAACACATTTCCTCAATTTTCTAAGACCCTTTCAACACAATTCACCTAAACGACACCCTTTCACCCCTTCCCAAGCCTTGTGACAAAGTGTTGTAAAATTTTGTAAGGCATTTTCACACTTTTCTAGGCTCATCATCACTAATTAACCCTTTTTCTTATGCTAATTTGTCCCCTTTATGTACTTTTAGTCCCGACTTAAGTGTGTTGCGGGAGGCAAAGCTAATAAACATCATTTAACATCATTTTATTCCCGACCACCACTTGAAATTTCCTAAGTGGACTAGGTTGCCACCTTGGGCGACCTAGTCCCTTTTGGTATAAATTTCAAAATTAAAACATAAATCTTGCAAGAATTTACCCCTAAAACCCTAAGGTCGGCCTATCATGTGTCGTTTTCAGGAAAATTAGGGTTTAGCATGTATAAGTAAGGGTTTTCATCCTCATTTTGACTTCTCCTAAGACCATTTTTCACCTTCATTCAATCTTCACGAGTAATCTTGCACTCAAGCTTCCCAAGCAAGAAATCAAGCACAAGGCATCTCAAGCAACCTCCATTGGAGCTGGTTCTTGCATGTTGCAAACAACTTCAACAAAGGATTTGGTAAGTGTTTACATTGCTTTATCATTCAATCATCCATTCCTTTCATTATATTTCATTGGGATTTAACTATCATCAAAGGGGTTTGACTAAGGCCAACCCCTAATCTCTAACCCTAACCCTTTGTCTCCTCTTTGCATGTGTGTTTGCAGACTTAGGTATTTTGTAGGTTTGGAAACCATTCAAGAATGGGTTGAAGGAATTTTAGGGAATTTACTTGACAACTAGGGCACAACATTTACAAAAAGATACCTATAGGCCGAAAATCAAGGTTTCTGGTTTGAACACTTGGAGGAGTAGAAAGTGCAGATCAAGAACTCCCGTTTCCACCTTTAGATTTTCAGAAAAGGCAAAAGGCACATTTCCTCTAGTTGTGGTGACCTAGTCCCAGTGTACCTATTTTCCAAAGATTTATGTGGATCCAGATACCCATTTGGCTGAAACAAGCCTCAGGTCAGTTTCTTGAAATCACCTCAAAAAATGACTTGGTCGCCCAACTTGGCACAAGTGTCCCGTCAGACATAAAAATTAGATTTTTTAGAGTTTCAGAGTTCCTTCAAGTCTGTGACACACTTCTAGGTACCCCCCTTTCATTTACAACTTTCTGTTTTGTTAAAGTTTATATTTTTTAGGTCATTCTAGTTTATGCTTACATACAACATTATGTTTTCAAACATAGTTCATCTTATAGAATTAGCATTAATAATCAGTCTCTTTTATAATTTCTTAGTATTTGGGGTTTCCATACCACACACCACAAACCACACACCCCACACCCCTAAACCCCATTAACATATAATCTTTGAATGTAACATAAGAATTTTGGCCCATCTTTCACATTTTAGGTGAAAAACCCTAGAAGTGTTAGAAATCATTAAGGTGCTAAAATATGTGTTACATTTTGGTGAACCCGATGTTCGCATCTCTTCCTTTCTGATCTAGAGTCCTTCTTCATCCTAGGTTTGCATTGCATTGCATTGTGCATTGTATTATTTGCATCCTAGGGTTTTAAATTTTACATTAGTGAAAGTGCATTTAGGTTACATTTTCATGTTAGGTCTGCATCATACAACCCATAAACCACCCAAATCCATCCAAAAATATTGAAAATTCTCAAAAAAATCATCAGGAGGACTAGGTCGCCACCTTGGGCGACCTAGTCCCTTTAGGCCTCTGAAACTATTATTTATAGGGTTGAAATCCTTGTTTTAAGGCTTCTATTTGCTGCCTTTAACTATCTACATCAGTGGGTTTTCTTTTTGTTACATGTATTTTACTCAATCTAGCTTAGATTAGCTCCTTTCAATTAGAAATAAAATAGAAAATGCAGAAACAAAGACATAATGAACAACAATAAAAAGATCCGGTTATTTATTCATTATCAACAATACATTTTTATACATTTAACAGACCCAAAAAATTTCCTATAATCATGCTAAATAGATTGATAGCTAATCTTAACTATTTGACAACAAACTAGATCTAGTGACAACAAACTAGACTTAACTAAACAGATTGGACACCTAAACATAACTCATGACACATGCACCACATATGTGCAGTTCATTATTGATTTATGTTGGAGCATTAATTCTAACACCTCCTCTTAATGCTACAACATTAAACTGATTGACTACAAAACAAAAGGAAATACATTATACAGAAGCTGATCTTTGAAAACAGTTCTCAAACCAATAAGAATTCTTCAAGCTGCTCCCAAGTATAGTCATCTAGCTATCATCCAAGTTCCCAACATCATTGGACACCATTTTCACATGAAATGTCTCATCACCTTCGTAAAGATATGATATTGAACTTCTAGATTTTGGACCCCCCTCTGAACTATTGGACACCAATCCTCACATGCATGTCTCATAACCCCAGTGAGGTATAGTTATTGATTCACAAAAACCTCAGACTATTGAGCATTTATCTATCCTCTACTGCATCCTTCACTGTATTCAAAGTTTTGACCTCTTCAAAATTAAAAAACTGCTTCATCTTCAATGAAATAATCATCACTACCAACATCTGGTGGTTCTTCATGAACAACTATATTTATTGATTCTTTAATTTTCCCTTTGAGAAGTTCATTAGCACAGATTTTACAATTAATTGCTGTATGACCAATTTTCTTACAATAGTAAAATTCAATCTCACTTTTACCTGGCATTCTCTTTCCCATTATTTTCTTTGAGTATAATGCAAGCTCTGGTTGAGTGTCACCTCCAGAATCTCCTGTTGTTCCTCTCTTTTCTTCAACTAAGAGTCCTAAGATCATATCATCTAAAGTCTGTGCAGGTATCTGACTGAGAGTAAAGACAACATTGCTATATTTTGAAGACAAACTATTTAACAAAATAGATTTAGAATCCTCTTTATCTATCAAAACACCAATTTTTTCTAGTTGTTTAATGAGAGATCTGAGATTGTTTATGTGGTTAGACATAGTAATATTATCAGACATCTTGAATCTAAATAATTGCAACTTCAGAGAGAATTTTGCATTTGTTGTTTTTTCTCCAAACAACTTATTTAATTCATCCCATATTTCTTTTGATAATTTTTCCAAATCAACATGATGTAATTATGAATCTGAAAGAGCAAGACCAATAATGGACTTAGATTTTTCATATCTACTTTCCCAATCAATCTTCTTTTTAGCATCTGTAGGTACTACTTCTGTACCATTCACTATACTCCATAGATTTTTGTTCATCAATTGCATTTGTATTTTCACCTTCCATGTGTGAAAATTATGACCAGTGAATATTTCTAAAGGTGTTTCCATTTTCAGATACTTCTGTGAAGAAAACAACAAAAAAATTACCTCTGTGAATATTTCAAAGTAGAAGGATTTTGAGCAGCAGTAAGTACTGGACGCCTCAAAATAATGGAACAACAACATAAAAATTCAATATTGTACTCCTCTACATTGTCATTGTTTTTTCAAAACATCTATAGATCTACGACAACTTGTCTCATCTTCAATTACAACTCCTTTTGATGGCATATGGATGGTGTGAAACATTCAACAATTTTTTGGTATTGCCTTCTTCACAACTGGTAAATTTACACAGAGTTCCCTTCACCTTTTAGACTAGGCACAAAAAAATGGAACCCAAATAGTGGCAGAAACTTTCTCTAATTGGGTATATAGCACAATACATGGGCCCTCATATGAAAAGCTCCTCCACAAAAATAGAAAATGAAGAAACACTCTCATGCTGCACCAATTTACTGGCTCTGATACCAAATTAGAAATAAAATAGCAAATGCAGAAACAAAGACATAATGAACAACAATAAAAATATTTGGTTATTTATTCATTATCAACAATACATTTTTATACATGTAACAGACCCAACAAATTTCTTATAATCATGCTAAATATATTGACAACTAATCTTAACTATTTGATAGAAAACTAGATCTAGTGACAATAAACTAGAATTAGCTAAACAGAATGGACACCTAAACATAACTCATGACACATGCACCACATATGTGCAATTCACTATTGATTTATGTTGGAGCATTAATTCCAACACTTTCATGCATTGCTTAAATTTCACTTTGCATTCACAACATTTTATTTTCAGTACAATCAGTAAATTACATTGTTTAAAATCAAAAAATTGCATTGCATTCTATGTCTTTACATTACATTTTAAGTTTACATAGATTCTATTACATTTCATAGAATTCATGGCAATTAGAATTTTGCAATTTTCATTTTCAAAATTAGTTTCTAATTCATTTAGATCAAATTCGTTACAAAATGAAAACACAAAATTAACATCACAAGCACCCTTCTTCAGCCCTTTAGTAGCGATGAATTGGAAATGTTAGATGAAGCTCTTGATGACTTCATCTCTCCTTGCTCATCCACTAAATATTTTCCATAAGAGGTTGCAAACATTGATAATCACGATAATCATAATTGTTCTTCTCCTGATACCTCTCCCATTGGTGACGAAGGTGTCTTGTGGAAAGGAGACACAATCATTGAAGATCATGATGGTCTTGCTTGTCTTCCTCTTACTCCTCCGTCTTACAAATACCTTATAAAACACAAAGCTAAAATCATGGTTACTACCTTACCTAGTCTTCAATCCTCTCCCAACACCTCCCCTATTTGCGATAATGCTTTAATAACTAAGGCTATGTTGCTATCAAACACTCCAATGATTGAGAGTTATAGAATTATTTATCTCCTTCCTAATATTCCTCACATTTGGAAAGGTTTATTGAACAAAATAGTCAAATCATTGGTAACCATATAATTCCTAGTTATCCTTCTCTTAATGCCTATCCTATGAGCGATGAAGCTACTTCACCAACTCTAATCATGTCATGTGATAAACCTATTGTTTGTCACTTTCCAAATGGCTCTCCTCTTAGGATAGATACTATGGCACAAGAGAATGAAACCTTAGAGGAAAAGAATGCAACGACCAACAATCACAACAATCCACTTTCCCCCTCTCCTAATATCTCTCCTATTAGTGAAGAAGATATTATGATGGAACAAGAAACTTCAACCATTGATGATTCCCTTACTAGCGATGAAGTCCATTGTGAAGAACCAAACTACACATGTCCTGAACATCTTGTTTTTTGTTCTCCTACAAACTCTCCTATTTGGGAAGGTATCATGGTTGAAGAACACAACATGGTTGCACTCCTCTCAAGAAATAGTCATATGTCTTCCTTGGGCACTAATACAAAGATGATACTCAATTGCCCTTTCCTAGAGATACATCAACCCAATCCCACCGAGGTTATGCATTTGCAAGTGTCCATTAGATCCCCATCTACTATTGGAACTCCTAAGAATCCTCTCCTCCTTCACCCACCTAAGAAAATCTCATATCACCCAAGTTACAAGGACATTACCCACATATATGACAAAGTGTATACCATCAAGGCTAAATTTGTTGAAACTTGGTTCCCTTACCCACATAAATAACATTAGTTGCTGCTCCTTACCATGTAATAGTTGTAGGATCATAGAATACTCCCTATTTCATGTTTTTCATCCCTCGCGAGGAGCAACATACCACCATCCATTCCAGGCTTACTTTGCCCTGCACTAAGTGGGGGAAAAGGGGTTGAGTAGCCTTTTCCCTCATATGTCACTTTTCATTGCCTCTTTTGACTAGGCATTAACCTCTCATGAACATATAAGAGAAAGCTTGGGATGTGGACGACATGTATTAAGCTAGCTTGCATGTGACATAATTACCCCCTCATACCTTCTTCTAATTTAAAGAAATTTCTCACAGTATGATGTGTAGCGATTCCTTGAAAGTGGGGGCATACACTAGCACTATTTCCTTTTGCATTTTTATTTTTCTTGGTTCTTAGTGCAGCCTTATCACTTCATACGATGAGTATCTCACTTGGTGGATGACATTGTGTGTAATGTCCTTCATGAAAGTGACTTATCTTAGCATATTACATTCCTCTTAGTGGCCTGATGCGACACACTGCATCCCCTAAGTTGCGATTCTTCTATTCTTTGATTGGTCCTCTCTTGAGACATTAGACACAATGTTCCCTAAGTTAAAGATCTCACATGAACAAAACAAGACTCCTTTGAACATCCCCTATTGTACTTTACCTTTTTACCTTTTTACACATTGCACCTATTGCATTTTTGCATACATGGCCACCTTGCATAACATAACTTGCATTTCTGTGGTACCATCTTGCACTTGTTCATGAGTTCTAAGAATCCAAGGCTTTACTTATATAATGAACCACACCCCTATCTTTTGTGGCGCCTTATCAAAGTTGTCAGGGAGTACAACTTTGGTATGGTTGAGTGGGAAGCCCAACTAGCGGCACAAATTTCCCCGTAAGCCACGTGTGTGTGTGTGTGTATACCAACCGAGTGTATATGTCTCTCACCTTTTTGGCATTCTTACCCGACGAACAACCAAAAGTATCATTGGCCTAGAGTGAGTACCACCCCTTTTCTTTCAGACAAATAGCCTAGATCTGATCCACAACTAGCTGGACAAACAATTGAAGATTGATCTAACCTTTTTCTCTCTCTTCACTCTTTCACATCACTCTTTGTGTGATCTTTTGTGTTTATGTTTGGTTTTCCATGGGATCTTGATCTTGGAGGCTTCATAATCCCTCTTGATCATAGTCATCTCACCTTACTAGCATGATTACATTGGATCCTGCTTGACACACATGATTCAACTACTTTAGTGTGAGTTTGAAGAAAGTTCATACTCTCACTAAAGTGGGGGATAAATGTGTCACCAAAGAGTGTAGTATTTGGCACTTTTTCACTCATTTTAGAATTTTCCCTTGGAATTTGGCTTGTTTTCCCCTTGATTCAGTCTTGAAAGCTTGCAATTCAACAACAATCTAACGATGTTTTACTAAGATGTTGTGAAGTGTTGTAACACATTTCCTCACTTTTCTAAGACCCTTTCAACACAATTCACCTAAATGACACCCTTTTACTCCTTCCCAAGCCTTGTGACAAAGTGTTGTAAGGAATTTTCACACTTTCCTAGGCTCATCATCATTAGTTAACCCTTTTTCTTATGCTAATTTGTCCCCTTTATGTACTTTTAGTCTTGAATTAAGTGTGTTTCAGGAGGCAAAGCTAATAAACATCATTTAACATAATTTTATTCCTGACCACCACTTGAAATTGCCCAAGTGGACTAGGTCGCCACCTTGGGTGACCTAGTCCCTTTTGGTATAAATTTAAAAAATTAAAACATAAATCTTACAGGAATTTGTCCCCAAAACCCTAAGGTCAGCCTATCATGTGTCATTTTTGGGAAAATTAGGGTTTAGCATGTATAAGTAAGGTTTTTCATCCTCATTTTGACCTCTCCTAAGACCATTTTTCACCTTCACTCAATCTTCACAAATACTCTTGCACTCAAGCTTCCCAAGCAAGGAATCAAGCACAAGGCATTTCAAGCAACCTCCATTGGAGATGGTTCTTGCATATTGCAGACATCTTCAACAAAGGATTTGGCAAGTGTTTAAATTTCTTTATCATTCAATCATCCATTCCTTTCATTATATTTCATTTGGATTTAAATATCATCAAAGGGGTTTGAATAAGGCAAACCCCTAATCTCTAACCCTAACCCTTTGTCTATTCTTTGCATGTGTGTTTGTAGATTTAGCTGTTTTGCAGGTTTAGAAACTATTCAAGAATGGGTTGAAGGCTTGTTAGGTATTTTTCTTGACAACTAGGGAACAAAATCCACAAAAAGATACCTATAGGCCGAAAATCAAGGTTTCTGGTTTGAACACTTGGAGGAGCAGAAAGTGTAGATCAAGAACTCCCATTTCCACCTTCAGATTTAAAAAAAAAAAGGAAAAATGGACATTCCCTCTAGTTGTGGTGACCTAGTCCTAGTGTTCCTATTTTCCAGAGATTTTTGTGGATCTGGATACCCATTTGGCTGAAACAAGCGTTCGGTCAATTTTTCGAAATCACCTTGAAAAAGGATTAGGTCACCCAACTTGGCACAAGTGTCCCGTTAGACATAAAAATCAGATTTTTCAGAAGTTCAGAGTTCCTTCAAGTCAATAATACATTTCCAGGTACCCCCCTTTCATTTACAACTTTATGTTTTGTTAAAGTTTACATTTTTAGGTCATTCTAGTTTATGCTTATATACAACATTGTGTTTTCAAACATAGTTCATTTTCTAGACTTAGCATTAATAATCAGTCTCTTTTATCATTTCTTAGTATTTGGGGTTTCCATATCACACACCACACACCACACACCCCTAAAAACCATTAACATATAATATTTGAATGTAACGTAAGCATTTTGGCCCATTTTTCTCCTTCTAGGTGAAAAACCCTAGAAGTGTTAGAAAGCATTAAGGTGCTAAAATTTGTGTTACAACTAACTATGCTCTTATGACTAGGGTGATGCAGGTTGACACTTCAAGTACATATGAGGAGGAAAAATGAAAAGAAGAATGGGAGGCAACAATGCAAGATGAATACAATTCTTTGATGAAAAATGGAACTTGGGAATTGAAAACTCTTCCAAAAGGAAAAAAATGTGGTTGGTTGCAAGTGGACCTATAGAACAAAGTTCACATTAGATGGAGATATTGAAAAAAAAAAAGAAAGGCTAGTGGCTAAAGGTTTCTCACAAATAGAAGGTATTGACTATACTGAAACCTTTGCTCCAGTTGCTAAAATGACTTCCATTCGTACAATAGTTGCTCTAGCTGCAAAATTTGGCTGGAAAATATTTCGAATGGATGTAAAAAGTGCATTTCTACATGGTGATCTAAAAGATGAAATTTACATACAACAACCACTAGGATTTGTTAAAATTAGTGAATAACATCTAGTGTGTAGATTAAAAAAGTCATTATATGGTCTTAAGCAAGCTCCAAGGGCATGGTACTCCAAAATAAATGAGTACTTTATTAATGCAAGATTTAAAAGAAGTAAAGTTGATCCAGATGTGTATGTAAAGCATAGTGATGATAAAGTTGTTATTGTATTATATGTGGATGAATTGATTATTACAGGAGATCACACACATAATATTGACATAAATAAAGATCAACTAAAACAAGCTTTTGAAATAACTAATCTAGGGTTGATGCATTTTTTTTTGGGTATGCAAGTATGGCAAGAACAAGAAAGGATCATGCTTTCTCAAACAAAATATACTCTTGATGAATTGAAAGAAAATAATATGAGTGATTGTAAACCATCCAATACACCATGTGAAGTGGGATTAAAATTGAGTGTTAACTCTACACAGAAGAAGGTGGATGGAAAATTGTATAGACAAATTGTTCAAAATTATTTGTATTTTACCATAATTAGACCAGATATTGCATATGCAGTTGGTATTATATCCAGGTACATGGTAGATCCACACATTGAACATTGGAAAGCAACCAAAAGAATATTAAAATAAATTAAGGGTACTTATCATCTTGGCATTGAATACAAATATGGAGGAGAGCCTACTCTAGTTGGCTATAAAAATTATGATTATGTAGGTGATATTGATGATAGAAAATAAACCTCAGGATACATATTTCATCTTGGGTCGGGACCAATTTCTTGGAGCAACAAGAAGCAATCAATAGTGTCACTGTCATCTACAAAGGCTGATATATTGGTTTGTCAAAGGTATCTCAAGAAGCATTGTGGCTTGGAAGACTACTTGAAGACACATACCATTCACAAGACTCTCCTACTATAATATTTAGTGATAATCAAAGCACTATCAAGCTAGCAAAAAATCCTATATATCATGCCAGGTCTAAGCATATAGAAGTGCATCATCATTTTGTTCGAGATATAATTGAAAGTCAAGTGGTGGAGCTAAAACTTTGTGGAACAAAGGATCAAATTGCAGACATCTTTACAAAAGAATTTACCGTTGCAAAATTTGTCAAACTAAGAAACTTGTTACATCTCGAGGAAGTTACTATTCTCTCCAAATAAACATTATGGGGGGGGGGGGGGGGGTTGGAATAATGTTTATTTGAGGTAGGTAAAACATTAATGATAGAACTCTCTAGCATCGTGCAAATTTCAGCTTCTCTTGAAGCTTCTGTCTTCCAGATTGTTCTGTCACCGACCTCCAACTTCTATCAATTATCTTCTAGAGATCTCCTAGAGATCTATAAATACAACATTCCCCTGACAAATCTGTGCGTAAGAAATAATAAGTATGCTGCTATATAAGTGAATAAATATATTTTGTGTTTTGTTTTCTGCTGTGCAAAATATGCTTTGTTTGTTTGTAAATTTGTTAATTTGTTTTTGTTAATTTGTTTATTTTTTTATTTGTTTATTTTTGTTTTTGTTTTTTCTGTGAGAGCATTTTTTTGTACTCTATTTTCCCTATTAGTTTGTTTGTTCAATAAGGACATGAAGCAAAACCAATATGAGGTGGGTTTAGGTATGCAACTAGAATTTATCTCCAGCAACTAAAGCTAGGTCACCATTCTGTTTGTCACTAAACCAATGGGGAAATTTTCTTGGAAGTTCCATCACCAACTCCTTAGAGACTAAATTCTGTATGGTCATGCCCAAGGCGAAGTCCAAAGCTCGTGCAATAGGCACTGCCACAATATTACCTACTTGAATATATATGTCCTTCACATCTCCATAAAGCTTGTAGTAGAGGAAAACCCTGTAATCTCGCATTCTCACAAATAGAGAAACTCGCAAATCCTGCTCTGGATGCATAATAGCCTGATTATGAGGCTCAACCCTGGTGACAACAATTGGCACTATTTCATCCCACCATAATCGACTAAATGGCTTTGTCGAATGACCTTTTACAAAATTTGTTGCATAATCTAGAACCAATGACTTTCCCGATGGCTACATGACTCTCTCCATTGAGGTATCCAATTCCACAACATTGTCTGGCCCAACAAGTACATGAGGAAGATCCCAAATTTTTTCCCTCTTTCTCTTAGGAATTCGGTCCGCATGCTGATAATCATCCTCATTCAACCTGTAGACATGCACAAATAACATCATTGATTAACACCATATTTGATCATTTTCTCCTTAATTAATTAAATAAAATTATTTAATTAATGTCCTAAGGTTCCTCTATTTAATTAAATAAACCCAAATGTTTAATTAAAACTCTAAATATTCATTTTCTTCTCATTTGGTTTAAAACAAATCCAAAAATATAAATCAAATATCATATTAGCTAAATCACCAGCTTAATTAATCAAATCCTTGATTAATGCTAAGCCTAACCCATGTCCCATCCTCTAGCTTTTCCCACTTGCACAAATAAATCATTTAATTAATTTATTAAATCTTCTAATTTCCCTCAACATGGCATAATATGGAATATTCCTCCAATTTGAATTTCCCTCTCAAATGGCTTGTCCCTTCCAACATGGCATGAACTCCCCTCTTACATGTCCTCCACTTGGCATTTAAGAACCTTTTTTCTCCCTCCAACAAGTCAAATTTGAAATTTGAAGGGCCACCTAATGCCATTTATTGGCACATTGATCAAAACTTGCACAACTTTGGCCCATTCACATGGTGACAAGTGACTCCTTCCTATTGGTTGAGGATTAGTCCCACATTCCTCAAATTTTCCTCTTCTCTTCTCAATCTCACCTATAGATCCAAGACCTTCTTTCATCATTTGGACACAACCTCATGCAAAGTTACTCTCTTCATATTTTGAGCTAATTTTGTCCATTATCATAACATTATATCTTCATCATTTATCTTGTCAAAGGATTGGGAAAGGGCTCCTTCACATACCCAAGGTGCACCAATCCAATATGGAATAGGTATCTAACATGATTTTGGTGCTCTCAATTAGTTTATCTTATTATTTTGTTTGTAATGTGAAACATGTTAGATTATTTCATAAGAATATTTCTTGTTTGCTTGCTTCAAACTTACATTATGCTAATATGGGTTAACAATTTAAGTTTGCAGATTTTGTGGTATCACATGTGGCGCTAGAAGGAGGGCCTATGCTCATTGGATGCACATGATGCTCAAATATAGGCTTTTATTATGATTTTAAGCATATATTGTTCAAATAATAACTATTGGCGTATATTTTAATCTATTTTTATTCCTTTTAATCTACTTTTAAACATACAATGTTCACTTACTGCAAATATGTGTTTTCATTTGCTGCAAATCTGCATTTTCATTATTTAACTATATTGATATAGATCCCTCTAGATTCGACATGTTTCATCCAAATTTTCTATCCTATACTATTTTCATTTCCTGCTATCAATTTAGTGCTTTGAGTTTGCTCCTTTTTACATACATCTGGTAGAGTTCTTGTAGCTTCAACATTTGACAATTTCTTAGTGTGTGTAGTGATTGACTAGACACTGTCTTTAAGGAAGATTAAAGTGAAATGTCTACTTTTAAAGTGTGGTTTGCATCTGTAGACATATTCACAACATTTACCACATTTTCTTTAGATTGTTGCATCATTACAATTTTCGTTCTCAGATTTACAACTTTCCATAGGCAACCTTCCATATAAGCAAGCATCTTGGTTGGATCTAGAAAAGTAGCTACCGGTTATAGAGGATGATATTTCTTGCTGATTGACACTATTGTGGTCATAATCCATTATGGTAAAATAGACTCTATAGAATCTGCACTTGTGTTTTATCCTGGGGATGGAGGAGGAATGTAGAGACTAAATCCTTCATAGAAACGCCAACTATAGTTCTCAACTTTTGTGACCAAATCTTCCTCCTTATAGACTTCCTTCTTATTATGGTGTATAGACTAGACCGAAGAGGTAAAATTTGTAGCAAGGTCCAATAAGTCTTTCCTTCTACAAGTGAAGCCATAAGCTGACACCATCTTGGAAATGGCACGGTGTCTAAATCCATTCACAACAATACTGGTAGTGATCATCTACCTACCCATGTATCATTTATAAATTTTCCACGCTTCCTTCACCAACCTCCCATGATCCCGTGGAAAATAATATTTCCTTCTGACGAATTTTAATTTCTCTTTGGGCCTTCAATGGAATGTCTGACAACCAGTGCTATTCTGCAAATACAAATCCCAAGATTCCCTCATAAATCCTTTTTCATCACTTCTATTTCAGCTGCCTTTTCCCATAAAACGTCTTATGAATACCCTCGTCTATAATTATTCTTCTATCTAATGAAAAAAAAAAAAGATTAAATTTTGCAATGGTCTGTAGTGGAGTATTTCAAGCATAAGTTTTCACGACAGTCCTACAATATGTGAAGTAGTTTAAGAAGATAATGGAAACAAGTCCGGGGTTCAACTCTCATAAGTGCTCTAGTGTAATTATCTCGACTATTTGTCATGATACAATGAGGATTAGGGATGACTACTTTATTTAAGGTCTTTGAATTTATAAGAATTGGAGAAGAAAGTTTTTTCTAACTATGGTTAGTTGGAATTGGTTTATATGAATGATCGATTATTTGAACAATATTGAAAATATTTACTTCAGTGTAAAAAATTCCATGATAGATAGTTATGCTGTAGCAAGGTGCAATCGTAATGAGGAGAGATATGAGTGTAGTTGGTGATGTTCTTGTCCTGTATTTGGACCTCTTCTAACTACATCATACTATTTCCTCTTGCATTTATGTGGAAAAATATCCCTTGATATCTTTGTGTAAATGTGATATGCACTTTGATTCATTCACACTACCCTGTCCAAATTAAAAATATTTTGTCTTTATTTTACAGCTCTGCCAGTACAAGTTCAACAGTTGATTGAACAGTGGGTCGATGTGACATCGATTTGAATGGTGGATTAAATTCTCTTTGCTGTTTTCGATATATATATATATGTCTGTCTCAGAAGATTTTTGTCATCTGAAAAATAGGTGGAAGATTTACATAAAAGTCTTGGGTGTTTATGAATTTCAAGTGTCTTGAGTTTAATGCCAGATATGGTGCGATTCAGTAGGTAGTACACTTCATTTAGTACCATTTTGAACGATCCTTTCAACACATGGATTACCCTATGCATGGCGTCCTAAATCTATGCTTGGTTGGTATTCTAAATCTCGTATTCATTGAGCTATTAATACATTTTGCATTAAATAATTTTGTCTATGCTTGATTGGTGTCATTGAATATATAGCTTAGCTATCTAGGTTATGAGATTTGATATTTGACTATGCAAAAAAAAATAAAAAAAATGTGTGGGAAACTACTTAAAATGCTTGTTCATTGTTGAAAATTTCTTTGAGGATTTTAAAGTGATATGGAGGTGTTCTTGGTGTACCATTTTGTATATTTCAAAGTTTGCATGTGGGGGGTTGGAGGAGTTTTTTTTAGAAAATTTGAAATTCAAATCAATGTGGATAGGTGAAAGAATAAAATCATTATAGGAAAAATGTACAAACAAAGGGATTATGTGCCAACTATTTGAAAAAATGACAAACTAATTGCAGAGACAAAATGAAAGTTCTAGGGGTTAAAATTCTCAAGGATGGGTAACTCCTTGAAGGAATTTTTTTTCACTTGCCAAGTGAAAATAAGAGTGTCAATGTGTGTTTTATAGGAAAGTAAAAGTGGCATAAGAATGAAAGTGAAATGTGAAAAGAAAAATAATTCAATTGCAAAGGATAGATAAAAAACCCCAATGAACAAAGAATAAATGACAATGCATAATGGCTACCACAATTTGTTTGGATATATGTTTTAGACATTATTGGGCCATATATTTTTAATTAAATCTTGAAATGGCTTGAGGATGTGTGATCTACAAGCAAGTTTCATTATGGACTGATGTGCATTAAAAATATCATCCATCAAAGCTTTATTATGTACTGACATTCATTTAAAAGATTATCAATGCATGATTTATACTTTTTTCATAAATTTTCAAGGAATATGAACTCTTGGATTAACATATATCATTGAATGTATCCATTTTGAAAGCATATCCATTATGATTAAATATCATTGATAAATCTCTTTTCTAAAATTTTACTTTGTAATGTTTATAGGTTTACATCCGTATGCATAAAGAAAGTTGGTGTTGAGTGGAGCATTTGAGTTTGAACAAAAGAAAGTGGAGTAAAATTGAAGAATGTTAATCTTGGAACTTCGAAATGAAGATTTGAAAAAACATTTTTTAATGCTTATTGCGATAGCTTGATGGCTCATGTTCCTACTTTCATTTTCTGTTTTTAACCAACTCACTTCCAATTTTGGGTTTAAAATTAACCATTGATTTGATCTCTTCAACTTGGTTAAAATTTAAGTTAGAAACTCATTAGATTTTTTTTGGGGCTAACAATTGAACAAGGTAACTTTCACATCTCGTTTGGGTGCTTTAAAATGAATCAAAATCATTGCTTTGTGGACTTAAAATGAACAAGTGTATTTCATGCTTTGCAATATTTTTCACAAATTAATATCATTTAAAAGGCGTATGCACTTCTCTCACGCTTCAAAGTGATCTAGAGAATCAAAAGTATTTTGGTGATATGATATTTTTTAAAGGATTGCCTCCGCACTTTGATTTGGGATATAAAACTGAACAAACTTGTCTAGTGTGAGAAAAAGGCATTGCGAGTGTTCTCTCTTTGTTCATGCAAGAAAAGATGATCGAACTACGAATGCACTTAATCGCTATTGTACACCTTTAGAGAGCTTGCCTTGGTGGGAAAAATTACTCACCCCAAGGGAATGACTCAAACCGGTAATGAGCTAAACGCCAAGCTATTCCCAACCGGTATACAAATTCGAATGGTGAGGAAAACTCATCATTACAAGAGCTCCTACAGACAAGCAGGTGATACTCTTTATATGGGTTTATCTTTCCTCTTGTGTGGCCTTCTAAATGGGTACCCTAATTATGAACCAATTTGTGTAGAGAAAAAAATCCTAATCTATTTGTTGGTGCAAAAGGTCATGTCCTTTGAAGTCGCCCCACATATACATGTGATTCTATTGTAGAGATGAAAAGTATGCCATGGGAGATTCATGGGTATTGATGCTTGGATGATTCGAAAAGCGAGTGCACTGTAAGGGGGAGCCTATGTGGTGAAGCATCTAATCATCCACACTAAATATGCGCATCTGGATTTATCCAAGTGGGAACCCAACAAATATTGTCTTTTCAACCTAAAGTTGTGCATGTTATTAGAATCAAAACACTTTGCTTGGATCTAAGACATTGGAAAACCAACATTCAACAGGAACTTCAAAATTTCAAGCCCTTTGGAGGAAACAAATATCCTTTGACAAATCTAAGTGCTCTTGCTTGCCCTAGGGATTCTATCCTTAGAGGTTTCTAAGTACTTGGGTTTAATCATCATTTGTTTTCACTAAAGCCACCTTAGGGAATTATGTTCTTGAAACCTTAATTTTCATATAATGGACCTTGTGGAATGAGAAGGAATTGAGACATAGACATTTATTTTGAAAATTTAATCAAAGAACTGTATGTGGTAAAAATAACTCATTAAGCAAAGTAAAAGACAATTGAACTCCACACGTGTGTCTTTCTAAATGATTTCTCGCAAGATCAAAATCCGGAAACCCAAGTTCAAAAGTCTTAGTCCAAAATCTCGTGAGGAGCGTCTTGAAAGACTTCTTGAAGTTAGAGAAAGATTGGCTTACATCTTTTTCAAGAAAGCTTCAAGAAACAACCCTGACTTGTACGAGTGCTATTATCAACAAAATCTTGAGCTTTTTGAAAGGTTTTCTTTTCTCACATAGGAAGTCAAACGTGTTCTTCAAAATCGAGGTCTTGTAAGAAGGAGTGTTATCTAGGTCAAGTCTAGGATCAAAATAAATCACTTTCATCCACCTCTCAACCATCAAAATCAGTCAAAAATCACCTCACCAACAACTCTTGGAAACTTTGGAAACATCATTTATGCTAAACTTCTAGGAAAAATCAAATCTCTTTGTTTGACTTAACACACTTAGTCAAACTACCATCTTGTGCATGATTTTGGTCTAGGATAACACAAATTCCTAGGGTTTACAAGTTCAATATCACTTTGTTTGGCTTAACACACTTAGACAAATGATCAAATCCATAATCAGCTCGTTTGAATTAACACACTTAGTCAAACCATCCTCTTATGTACAAGTTTACTCTAGGATAACACAAATTCCTAGGGTTTACAAGTGAATTATCACTTTTGTTTGACTTAACACACTTAGTCAAACTATCAATCAAGTCCTAAAATTTTAGCATTTCCCTCAAGGTTCCTCAAGAGTTTCATCATCCGGATCACCCATCTTTCGTTTATCTCATCCCCATCATCACTTTGGTCCTTGAACTATCCTAGTTCTTCACTTCTTCGAACCTAAGGTTTGGACCAATCTAAGGGATTAGAGGTTCATCTCTTACATTCTAGAAAATTGATCTTTATTTTATGGTTCAAACTCGATATCAACACAAGAAGAATATGGAGCAAAACAAAGAAACATATATTTCGAGCGATCTAAGTCAAACCAAAACAACATTCGGCCTGACAATAACCATTGACCTCCCAATAAATCCTCCTCAAGTACCTCAAAATTCTCAAGAGGAAGGCCATATAGAGGACATCAATGACAATGGGATGACACAATAAAAACTTCTAGAAATGGTGCAAAACCCTAAAAACCACCGAATTGTCAGTGCCATGTTGAGGTTGTATCCATCCCAATACATGTTAGAGTTAGAAAAAAAAGGGGCTAAACTCCCTTCTAACTTTGATGTAAGAACTATTGTGGAGAGGTCTCTTGATATCATGCCCTCACCTGCATCCACACTTCCACTTCAAAACATCACTTAGGACATCCCCCAAATCATATCATCTATCGCTTCAACCCCATCGGTTGTTAACAAGGGAATTGCCATGTTTCACGAACTTCAAAAACATCACCTTGTGAAAAACTGAGGGTTGAATGCAATCACAACATTGGATGAATCTATCCTAGTAAATTCATTACACCCTTATGTCTCGCTCACATTTCATAACCATACCAATTCATCCTCATTTCATGCAACACTAGATTATCCTCTGGACACGCAAACTTCTCTCCCTATCTCACAAGGAGAAGGTGACTTGTTTGGAGCAGGGGGAATCTTGGATCCATCATCATCATTTCAAGGGATTGCACCACCTATCTTTTCACTGCTTTCGCCCCTACCACTCGCATCTATATCATCCCTCAGGTTGGGTATTCCTTCTCTTCCTGCCATCAACCAATCAAGTCAGAACACCTTATCAAATCCATGGGCTGTGCCATCTGTATCGCAGCAATAGATGACAACCATCCAAACATCTGTGACAATCAATTCATCCACCATTCCTCAAAACATGGTTTCTTAGGGACCAAGCACCTCAATCACACCATCCGTAGCTCGAACCCTGATCATTAACATGACCGTTCCAATCATCACAACGGTCAGTGTTATTTCTAATCCATCACCATTACCACCAAGGAACAACACAACCAATTCATTTACCATGATGTTGCAAGATGCTCGACAAGCTGCTCAACAAAAAGCACTCCAAAATCAACAGGCTGCACAACTAGCTGCCCAACAAGCGCAAGCGCAACTAGCAACACAACATGCACAACAGGCTACACAAGCCCAAGCCTTGTTACAAAAACAACAAGCCACCCAAGCTACCCAGGCAACTCAAGCCGCCCAAGCTGTCCAAACTACACCAGTCGCACATGGTGCATGGATTGTGCAGGGAATCCAACAAGTGCACGCTCAGACACGAGCCCAATTCCAATCTCAACAAGCGCAATCGCAAGCATAATAGAAAGCACAATTGCAAGCACAACAAGAAGCATATTAGAAAGCCTTACAATACTATCAATTACAACAACAATACGACCAAAAACAAGCGTTGTTAGTGCAACAAAAACATGACCAACAACAAGCGTTGTTGGCACAATAGCTGCAGGAGCAACAACAAGCATTGTTGGCACAATAGCCGCAGGACCAACAACAAGCATTGTTGGCTCAACAACAAGTGCATGCATCACTTGCTCAACAAAGATTTCAAAAAAACCACACCAACATTCCACCCATCAATCCCGCACCCCATAACCTATTTACCCCACCTCCTGATCCGCAAGGTGATGTAACGACACAAATCAAATTGCTCTTGCAACAAGTGTTAGATCTTCAATCAGGAAAGATAGTCAGGACACTGAGCAACTTGTGCCCTTATCTATTTGACAGAAGATTGGAAATGGTACCATTCCTGAAGAGATTCGAAATCCTCAAATTTGATAAATATCATGGGATGGGAAACCTTGAAGATCACATCAGGGAGTTTCAGGTACATTTCATGAAAGTCGCCTACAATGACACATATCTAATGTGGATATTCCCTCAAAGCTTGGATGGCGATGCTATGGAATGGTTTTCTCATCTACCTACGAGAATCAAATTTTTTTAGGAAATTAAAGATGCATTCCTCCAAAATTATGCATTCAACATTTATGTGGATGTTAGTTTGGAAGAACTCTCAACGCTCAAATAGGGTAAGGGGGAATCATTCACCATCTTTCTCCAGTGATGGCGAGCCAAGGGCAATCGAAGTAAGCGGACCATGCCAAAAGAGGAACAAGTTTGTACCATCATTGCCAATACAGACAAAACCTTAGCATTCTATCTAAAGATGCAATGCATCACTATGTACGATTAACTGATCCCAAAGGTGCTCAATATTAAACGAGCTCTTGTTACACAAGGGGGCATGCCCACTTATCTTGAACATCACGACAGTCACCCATCCACCAATTACAATGAAAAACCTTGCACATGGGCAAAGAACTGAAATGTCACTAATGATGGAGTAGTGGATGCAAAGGTTGTCATCAATGCTCCCAAGAAAAATAATCAAACGCATCATCATCAATTGCATAACAACAACCAAAATAACACACAAAAAAATGTGGTGAACCATAAAACACCCCAAAATCAGGTCAACAATCTCAATAATGAAGGAGGACCACCTCCGCGAAACAAGTTTCCCCCTAAATGGAAATTCACAGCCCTTGGTGAGTCAATCAAATCCATCATGAATTTTTGGTCAATGAGAACATCATCAAGGTCCCCACCCATGATAATTACAGTGAACCCTAGGTGAATCCACCCTGGTACAATGAAAATATCCTGTGTGATTATCATAAAGTCAAGGGACACACGACCGCCAACTGTATGAAGTTGAAGAACATCATCCAAGATCTCTTTGAGGATAAAGTCATAAATGTCGAGCAACCCGCTGGAAATCAAGATCTCAAAATATACACGAATACGATGCCAAATCAAAATCAAGGAAGTAATCAAGGAAACAATCAAGGAAATAACCAAGGGAACAATAAAGGAAAATAAAAGTATGCCAGTGTAAACCTTATATACGAAGACATCGTTGCATGCATAAATGAAATGGTCACTGTCATTAGCGTCAAAGGAGCCAAAGCTGATTGTGGAGTCACCACACGTAGCGGAAAGGTTACTATTGCAGGGGCATCCCAACCATCTAAGACCCCCATTTCAAACCCAAAAGGAATTCCCTATGATTATAATGTCATTGACCAGCTAAAAAGAATGCCCTCTCAAATCTCCATCATGGAGTTATTAAATTTTTTTGCCACCCACAGGAAAATCCTTGATGAAGCATTAGCTACGTCCATCGTCTCTACTCCTCTTGATACAAAAAATTTTCAGGCTATGGTTGGTAACATCATCTCTCAAAATATCCTCACCTTCTCCGATCAAGACTTTCCCACCCAAATATCTCACAATCGTGCGCTTCACCTTCAAGTGTTGGTTCATGAGAAAAAGGTCAAAAGGGTCTTGGTGGATGGATGCGCAGGCCTCAATATTTTTTTTCTTAAACTCATAAAGAACTTGAGAATTTTAGAAGACTCCATCGACAAAACAAAGGCGTTACCATCAGAGCATATGATGACCAATAAAAAGTGTCTCAAGGCACTATCAAAATCGCAATCCAATTGGGGCTAGCCACTATGGAAACCAAATGTCAGGTCCTCAACCTTGATTTTCCCTACAACATCCTCCAAGGACGCCCATGGATCCATGGAATGAAGGCGATCGCATCAACATTCCACCAATGCATCAAATTCTTATACCAAAATGAGGAGGTCACAATACATGGTGATCCAGATCCATTCACCTATTGCAAACTTGGAAGCCAAGTTTTACAAAATTCCCCAAGTCCTGAAAAATGATGAAGGTCCCTCCACTTCATACATAGATCCATCTAACCTCACCTCCACTTCTACAATAGAGACACCCTCCATCCCTGATATATCCGACATCAAGCTCATGATCCAGGACAATGGGTATGGAGATTACAGAATAAATAAAAATGCTTTTGTTTTAGGAGAGTTACCACAATATCCTAGGTCACATGGGCAACCCCAACCAGTTGAAACACCTATCCACACTTTTAGGGCAGACCCTTCTAGATTCCGCCGTTGGGGGGATCTCAGTCGGAAAAATGTGGACGAAAGAGACATTGCAAGCTCACTATACCAAGATGAAAGACCCACACCCACCCTACCCATGCATGAAGCTAGCAGAGGACTACAAATGATGCTTGGTATGAGCTACAACAAAAATGAAAGCCTTAGAAGGAGCAACAATGGACGACTGGAGCCCATCATTATAGAAAGACGAATAAGAAATATTGGCCTTGGATGTACCCTCCGAGTATAACCATACGTGGCTGTGAACCCCTAAACCTGCAAATGCACATGAGCAACAAACATGTTTAATATGTTAGATCAAATACATTGAAACAAGCATGAGGGATTCCCCATGAAATCCATCTATTCAAACTACAATTAGGAAAAAATGATGAAGAACACAAACAAGAAATCAAACTAAATCCTAACGAAGCTAATAGATTAGTGATCCCATGGGGGAATTGGTCCCAATGATGTCTTGCAATTGACCCTTTCCCAATTCCTATGTTGCAATGTAGATTGATGAAGAAATGGTCAAATCTCCAAAGAGATTTGAGCATAACCTTGGTGCAAATATGAAAATGTGGTGGATGCTTGGATGGAATGAGCAAAATTAGTTCTCAATTGGAAAGAGTAAATTTGCATGTGAATTGTGGATGAAGATTGAGGAGAGGAGTCTCCAATTTATAGATTCCAATTTTGGAAGAGATAGTGGAAATAAGCAATGTGGGACAAAAGATAATCCAATGGCATTGTGCCACTTGTCCACATGTGATTGGATGAGGAATAAGCACATTTTGGCCAATGTGCATGATAAATGCATAAATTTGAATTTGAAATGGTGAGTTGACTTGTTGAAGGGGGAAGAGAAGTGGAGTAAATGTCACTTGGCTCAAGGTCAAGGACATGTAAGAGGCATTGAATGCTTTGTTGGAAGGACCAAGTCCACTTGGATTTTTTGAATTCAAATGAGGGAATATTCCCTTTTGATGCTTTGTGAGGGAAAATAGAAGAATTAATAAATCAAAGTATTTGATTTATTGTGCAACTTGCATTCTCTAGAGGATTTTAGTGAAAAGGATGAAATTAATCATGGATTTGATTAATTTAATGAAGAATTAGGTGATGTGACAATTTAGACTTAGATTTATGAATTGATTTTAGTCCAAAATTGAGAGGAAATGATTTATTAAATAAATGATTTGATTTATTTAATTAGGAAGGAATATGTTAGATTAAATCAAATAAAGTTTTAATTTATATAATTTAATAGGAGGACTTTAGAGATTTTAATTAAATAAAATGATTTATTTAATTAAATAGATAAGCAATGGTTAATTAAATTAATTGATTAATTTAATCATTGAAAGAGGAAGACCTAATCCAATAAGTAGTGATTTATTGAATTAAAAGATAGAAAGTGACGAAATGCTGAGAATGTGATTTAAGAAGAAAATTTGTTAGTAATCAGGATTAGGTGTGCCAAAACGAACTTGTACATTTTCCATGTCTACATTTTGCCCCTCTTTGAAGCAATGTATTTGTTGCATTGATTCAAAGAATAAACTATTGTGATCAAAGGTTTGATATTTTTTGAAAATTTCCAGATGCCCCACTGCTGCCCCAGCAGAAGCATATTATTGGATATTGCCCCCTCGAGAGATCGGACAAAAATTTTAAATTTTTTGGATGATCTCGCGAAAAAGATGACAAGGTGCCTGACAGGCCAGAAATGCCCCAGAATGCGAGAAAAATGCATGCAACTGTGAGAAGAAATGCATAATTAATGAATTAGTTAGGATGGAGATGGTGATTTGCATTGCTAGGAATTGAGATTTTCAAAGGGGTCAATTGCGTTATGTTTGATAACACACATAGGTACGATGCATCAAGGTATTAAGAACCAGGATGGCGTTTGTACCTAGTGTGATGGACTTTGACTCGACAATCAGATAGGAGTATTCTTGTTCACACTTAACATACATACTTTATTCAGGATGTAGTTCAGACATTCTAAGCATCTCGGACCAAAACACAGAAAAGCAAGCTTTCCTATGTGGTCAACAAGATACCTAAAATTTCCTCCCTACAAACAAAACAAAACATGCTTACCTAAGTTATTTTACAAAGATATCCAAAAAAGCATAGCAAAATAAAAGATAATGATCATTGCCCCATTCCTTTCTCTCTAAACCTGTTTTGTTTAGGCATCATCGAGAGGTCCTTGGAATGAGTGCAAAATAAGATAAGTCTAAAAAGACCAAGATAAAGTAAACAAACAAGCTAATGTTCTTCGTACCACTAGCCAAGGCTAAACTATTGTGAGGGGTACTTGATGCTTATGTCCATCGTAGGAAAGATTCATCCTAGGACATGTGATCGGGGTTTTGATGGGACTGATTGGGTGATAAGCTATTGATACTTCGAGTTGACCAACTTGCTTGCTTACTGACTTAGACTTCGAAGACTTTTGACGATTGGGTGCTGACTTTGGAACCTGCTAAACTTGCTTCCGACTGACTCATCGAAGGCTGAAAGCGATGATTGACTTTATTATGAGTGAGACGGTCACAGGTGAAAGCGAGATGAAATGGATGAACCATTTTGGTTTTTTCAAATGTTTTGAGGCTATTTTTGGTATTTTCCCATTTTTCAATATTTTTGGTATTTTCAAGATTTTACAACGAATAGACTAACTTAAAGACCTATCCTAGGGGTCTTGGGAGCTGATCCGTAGATTAGCCTTGCCTACGTTATATACGCAGAGACCACATAGTTCAACTGACAACAGACTTGACTCAATGATAGGATGGACAAATGGATTGCCATTTTATTGCTTAAAGGACTGACTCAAAATGCAGACCAAATGGGCAAACGGATTGCCAATGTGACGAACGCTTAAAGGGCTGACCCTAACTGTCTCGGGGGATGATCAAAGATCAACCTTGCCTACGTTCAAGCTCAGAGATGACGTAGTTCGATAAGGTGAAAGACTAACAAGACTAAATAATGAAATTTTTTGAAGATTTTCTGATATTTTGACATGTTTTTTTTTTTTTTTGAATGATTTGGATGTTTTTGGATTTTTTTGATGAATTTTTGAATGTTTTTGAATTTTTTTGATGAATTTTTGATGTTTTTGGACTTTTGCATGATTTTGACAATTCGGATATGGATATGTGATGATATCAGTGCTCTGTTTGGGATTTTGTTGAAAACCAAGCTTAATGTTGATCAATTGGATTGATGGATTGATAGTTTGACTAAGTGTGTTAAGTCAAACAAAAGTGATAATGCAATTGCAATTTCCAGGAAGTTGTGTTATCCCAGAGTAAACTCGTACAAAAAAGATAATTTGGCTAGGTGTGTTAAGCCAAACGAGGTGATTATGGATTTGATAATGAACTTGTAAACCCAAGGAAGTTGTGTTATCCTATAGTAAACTCGTTCACAAGATGATAATTTGACTAAGTGTGTTAAGTCAAACAAAGTGATGATCGATTGGATTTGATTGATCAAGATTGATGAAGCTTGATTTGGAACAAAATTGTTTTGATGATTTGATGTGATGCTGATGTGCGCATTAGACGCGACTGATATTGATTATTGGATTGATGTTCAACAAAAGATAGAGCATGATAAGGAATGTCTTCTTGTCAAAAATATGCCATGGGCTAGTGATTTGGATTTGGTGCACAAATGCTTTGACCAATTTGATTTAATGTTTGCAAATGTTTGGATCACCACATAAGTTTGAAGATATAGATCAAGATTTATTCCCGAAGAAAGATATAAATATCTGCCCCCAGTGTCTAGCAATGTATGGAATGCCATAGGTAGATGCTTGGATAGGTGTGTGAATGGATGGATATGGTAAACATGCAAAGGATTCCAAGGATTATCTTTCGATAAGATAAGGTGTTCAAAAAGTGGATGCGCCTTTGGATAATGGTTCAAGGTTTAGATAGCATCGGGTAGGATGGGATCAATGAAAATGACCCATGTCAAGATGTCTACAATAAGCAAGTGTAAAGTGTGCACCAAAATTTGCCAAGACCAAGATAACTTGGATTATGGATGCAAATATATGAACATGGATTGGATAAACGATTCATGGATGAATGGATGATATGAATGGAATACTGGTTTTATTATGGATGTGATAAGATGCTTTCCATTGCAATAGTGCACACAGATGCTTGATTCTACACATGATGCCTGTTTGCTAGGTTTTCATCATGGTACCTGCCCAAAGCACCACTGAAATGGTTTTCACTAGGGGATGATTTTTTTTTCTTTACTGTTTTCAATCCTTTTTTTGATTTTTTTGATTTTTTGTATTTTTTTTTTTTTTTGTTGTCACCAAGACACCTGTTTGCCAGGTTTTCATCAAGGTGACCAGTTTTTCAAGACATTTTTTTGATTTTTTGTATTTTCCAAGAGATTTTAAGCTGATGCTGAACCACCTAGTGGTGCTGATGTAGATGCTTTTGTCATAATGTGCCATCGGTAGCCTGCTTGAAGAAGTTGCTTTGCCAAGATACGTACACTTGAATTCAACTTTTGAGAGATTTATTCTATTTTTCTGATACTGGAGTTAACTCCATCTTTGTGTGCACATCATGATAGAGTGCCTTTGGAATCCTTATGATAAAGGGTCGCTGCCAATACATGGTCAATGCGAGACTTTGATATCATGCGTAGAGGCGTGGATGGAGTGTGTTTAGTAGTAAAATATGGATTGGTTGATAGTTTGGAACCTTTGACTCTCCAAACTTGGGAAGATGAGCAATGATGAGTGGATATGGAAGTGTGCATGGAATTAGGACCAACTGCTTGATACACTTTGTATGTTGCTTGAGAAGCATGCTTTTTCTTTTGTGGACATCTATGATGGATACTTGCCCCATTTTTATTTTGCCCCATAGTTTCTTTGACTAATGGAGTTTGATAGGGATAATCTTTCTTTGTATTTTTTGGTATCCACTTATATTTGATTTGTCCTTCATGCTTCAGCACTTTGTTCTTCGTTCTTTGATTCAAATATTTTTTTTGTTGCTGGTCCCAATTCATGGATGGGGTGATAGGTGGATGGAGATTCATGACGTGGTGAGTTGTACAATTGGTATTGGTTTCATCATAAGGATTCTTTGTGCTCCTTATGTTGACGATTGCTCGAGACGAAGTTGCCCCCAATTTTATAGATGTGTCCCTGATATGTTTATATCCCTTGATTTTTGAATAACCAAAGCCTTGACGCTTAGGATTACCAATAATCTACACTGGTTGTAGGATAACCTATTCATGTAGGCCTAATCCTCTACCTTGATAATTCATCTGCTGAAAAAACTTATTTGCAATAGGATATGATTTACCTTGGAAACAAGGTGCTAATCCTTCTCTGCTCTGTGGCGGATTTTCAAAAGTGATAGCTACTTTATTGATGAGGGATCTTGCCCTAAGAAAGGTAAGTGATCCAACTTTATAAGTGATAGGATCCTCCATAAGTGGGATGAATGCTTGATTGATATCTTCAGCTTGATCTTGTGAGATATCAGATTGTAGTGCTTCTTCAAGAAGTGTTGATGCTTCACTGTCCACACAAAAGTCTTCCTCATGACTCACTTCACAGAATGTTTTTGATTCACAACTTCTATAGAAGCCTTCTTCATGATTTGTTTTTGCTAGGTCTTTGGATTTCTCTATATCTTGATCATGTGTACAAATGTTAAGAGTAGGAGACTCTTGTTCCTTAGTAAGAGTATGAGACTCTTGTTTTGAATGATGGTCATCTACGTGTCCATCCAAAGAAAGCATCTCATGGGTAGATGGAGGAATATGTGCTATATGGATGTGATCATTATTTGTGACATCTTGTAGGAGAGTGGCCATCACCTCATTGTAGTATCTTGCATATAAAAATTCTTGATCTTGGTTAATGTCGGAATTGCTTTCGACATGCTTTGGATCAAGTTCTTGACATGGGTCAATTTCAAAGGATGGATTGCTTTCAAAGGGTTCTTGGACATTGTCATAAGGCATGGGAAGTGGATTAAAATCCACTTGTTCTTTGAATGGATTTGGATCAAGTGTAAATTCAAATATTCTTTCACTATTCTCAACCATGAGGTCAAAGGATGTCAATATGCCTTGGGAGGGACCATTGCTAGACCTTGGTGATAGATGTTGATCATGCTTTGGGATAAGTTCTTGAGATATGTCCTCTAACTCAGCGGGTGATGTCGAGACATTGTCAAAATGATCATTTATGGATGGATCTTGGTTTATGTCAATAGGATCAAATAACATCAACACTCCTTGAAATAGATCTTTGTAGGAGGGGTCTTGATCATGACTAAAAAATGGCTCTTGATGTATGTTGATTTGATCATCGGATGAGGTGGAAACATCTTCAAGGTGTCCATTGATGGGTAGATCTTGATCATTATTTTCCAAAATTGTGGTGGGAATCTGTTGCAAGATATTTTGAGCGAGTAATGCTTGTGTTTTCTGCTGAGCCAACAACACTTGTTGTTGGTCGTGTTGTTGTGCCAACAATGCTTTTTGTTTGGCTTGTTGTTGAGCTTCTTGTTGATGGATTGCGTGCAATAGTTCTCAGAATTGTGCTTGCACCTACCGAGCTTGGTGTTGGGCTTGAGCTTGAGCTTGTGCTTGTTGGGCTACTTGAGCCACTTGTGCATCTTGTTGGGCAGCTATTTGTGCAGCTTGCTGGTTTTGGAGCGCCTTTTGGTGGGTAGCTTGTTGAGCATCTTGCAACAGGATGGAGAATGAATTTGTTATGTTGTGTTTTGGTGGTGGTGGTGGTGGACTGGGAATGGTGTGGATTGTTGGGGTGAGTGGAAGAGTCTCATTTATTGCCAAGGTTTGAGTGGTGAACGGTGTGATTAAGATTCTTGGTCTTTGAGACATTTGAGGAATGATAGATGTGTTAACCGTTGGGGTTGCTTGGATGGTTGCCATTTGTTGTTGCGATATTGTTGAAAAAATGGGATGATTTGGTATGATGTTTTGATTTGGCATGATATATTGAAATTGAACATTGTTGTGGTTGGGAATCATATTGCCTTGATTTAGGTAACTTTGATTTTGCATGGTGTTACCTTCACTTGAATCAACATATGGAGTTGTCAATATACTGCCAAGATTTTGAACAACATTGGTTTGATTTTCAATCGTATCTATCCCAAAATTCACCAAGTATGGATTTGAAATGGTCATGTTTGGTAAAGTCCTACTTGGCATGTATGGATTTGGTGGGATAATGTTGTTTGGAAAACTCATGCATTGAGCGTTTGGTTGATAGATTTGCAAATTTGGACTTGGATTTAAATCTACCATTGGGAAAGGTGTTCCAAAATTTGGATTGGGCATACTCACATTCATTGTAGTTTTGAGGTTTGGAGAAGATAATGATTCCATGTATGAATGTGAGTTTCGATAATCAATGGGTGCTACGACACTTGGATAGTTTGGTTGGATTGGATCACTCATGATGTATGGATCAAGTTTATATTCCATGTTCTTCTTGTGTTGTAATCTTGTTGTGAGAGTGAACCTCTAAGGTGTTTAGGACCAATGATTAGATGAAGGATGAAAGGGGTGAATGATATGGGTGTTTGAACGTTTAGGAACTTTGGATCAATGCTAGACTTTTAGGAGTTGATTTGATTCGATTTGGAGAATAGTTTGACTAGGTGTGTTAAGCCAAACAAGATGATGGTAAACTTGTAAACCCTAGGAAGTTGTGTTATCCTAGGGAAAACTTGCATAAGAGAATGAATTGGCTAATTGTGTTAAGCCAATGAAAGTGATCATAAACTAGTAGAGCTCAGGAAGTTGTGTTATCCTAGAGGAAAATTTGTTCAAGAAGATTGATAATTTGACTAGGTGGATTAAGTCAAACAAGGTGATTTTGATTTTCCAAAAGTCTAGCATAAGTGATGTTGCAAAGTTCCAAAAGTTGTTGGTGAGATGGGATTTGATTGATTTTTGGATGGATGAAGTGATGATTTTGATCCTAGATGACCCTATGAGGACCCTCTTACAAGACCAAGATGATGAAGAACATGCTTTTCCCTAGAAGTAATTCAAACCAAAAGACCAATGTCTGCATAGAAAAAAAGGGACCAAGCACATGTGTGGTTCAGTTGTCGGTTATCTTGCTTAGATTCGGTTATTTTTGACACAAGCACTTTCTTGATTATGCTTTTCAAACTAAATGTCCAATACCTTAATTTTCTTTCATCCCACAAAGTGCATTATGTGGAAATCAAGGAAATCAAGGCAAAGGTTACCTAATGTTGACCTTAGTAAGCAAATTGAGATGAAATCCAAATGCTTAGAAGCCTCTAAGGATGAAATCCCTAGGGCAAGCATGAGCACTTGAATTTGTCAAAGGTATTTGCTTCCTTAAAGGGTTTCAAATTTTGGAGGTCTTGTGAATGTTCGTTTTGCAAAAGTTTTGAGGACCAAAAAATGTGTTCTTTTCTTTCAAGCACTTTTACAATCCTAGGATGATGAGGCAATATCTTGTTGGGTTCCCACTTGGATAAATCCAGCTGCGCATATCTTGTGCGAATGGCTAAATGCTTGACCACACTGGCTCCCCTCCACGACACACACTTCTCGGGTCAGCCAAGCATTAGTATCCATGAATCTCCCATGGCATACTTTCCATTTCTACAACAAAACCACATGTATAACATGGGGTGGCTTCAAAGGACATGACCTTTTGCACCAAAAAGATAGACAAGGTTTTGACCTTTTTCTAAACAAAAGGTTCTAATGCGGGCATTCTGTTCATGGGGGATTATCCAACATCGGCGAGAGTCCATTGCTGTCCATCTTGTCAGAATAATCCTCATGATTCTTGAACTTTCCTCAAGAATCCACACTTATATACCGGTTGGAAGTTGCTTGGCTTTAGCGTGTTCCCGGTTGGGTCATTCCCTTGGGTGATTACTTTTTCCCATAAGGTAGACCCTCTAAGATAAACAATAGCGAACAAGCATTATTCGTAGTTCGATCGACTTTTGTTTAAAAACAAAAGGAGAAAACTCGCAATAAGTTTTATTCACACTCGCATGTTTTGTTCAATTGTTAAGTGCCCAAATTGAAATGTGGAGGAAATCCTTTTAACAACCTAATATTACCAAAATGTTTTTGATTCTCAAGATCGCAATGAAGCGCGAGAGAAGCGCATACACATTTTAAATAATATTAACTTGTGAAAAGGATTGCAAAACATTGAAAAAATTTATTCATTTTTAAACTTTTCAAAGCAATGATGAGTTCTTTTTAAGCACCAAATGAAGTGTGAGATTGCCTTGTTCAATTTATTAACCTTTAAACAAAATCTAGTATGTTTGTCTAAGGTTATTTTTAGCCCCTTGGAAACTTTTGAAAGGAAATTTGTTTGTTTATTTTAGAACCCAATGGAAATTTAGTGTCCTAAGATCAAAGATTTTTTAACAAATTTCTTAAAGAGTGTTGAAGAACACTTTAGTGTTTAAAAAACACTTTGTACAACATAAGCATGGTGTCATGAAAATTTGATTGTTCTTTTTAAAACCCAAAGTAAAACTAGTGTTCCTAAGGTCAAAGATTTCTAACAAATTTCTCAAAGAGTGTTAAAGAACACTTTTAATGTTTAACAACACTTTGGTTTGGTACACATGATATCATGATGACTTATTCCTTTGCTCCAACTTGCAAAATGATAGAAAAATAGAAAGCAATAAAGACAGGAAATCAGATTAAAGGTTAAAAAATCCCAAATTAAAAAAAACATGTTAATTTAAAATTTTACTATCTTCCCATGGCGGAGATTGAAAAAGTGGTGGAGTTTGGAGAAGCGGCAGAGTTTGGAAGAAAAGGGGTGCTATATAGCGCCGCGCGAGTGACTTTGGGTTGCGCTCTGTAGAGATAGAGAGCTCAAAAGCGACGTGATAGAGGCCAGCGACGAAGTTTGACAAGCGGTCGAGTTTGGAAAAGTAGGAGCGGTGGAGTTTGGAGGAAACACGGTGCGATATGACGCCACAGAGCTGGACGCGGTGCAGTTTTGTGCCACGCAGTGAAGTTAGGAAATAAAAAAAATGACAGGCGGGAAGAAACGCGGTGAAGTTTGAAAGTTTTACGCGGTTTGATATAGCGTCGCGTCTATAAAAGCGGTGCAATATTGCACCGCTGCTCTGGAAGCAGCACAATATGGCACGGTGCGGCGTAGTTTTCCTGTGTCCTGCAAAAAAAAAAGTGATTAAAAGCTTGAATTGCCCTCCTTCTAGTGCCAAAATGTGAACCCCTAAACCTGCAAATGCACATGAGCAACAAACATAGTTAATATGTTAGATCAAATACATTGAAATAAGCATGAGGAATTCCCCATGAAATCCATCTATTCAAACTACAATTAGGAAAAAATGATGAAGAACACAAACAAGAAATCAAACTAAATCCTAGCTAAGCTAATAGATTAGTGATCCCATGGGGGAATTGGTGCCAATGATGTGTTGCAATTGGCCCTTTCCCAATTCCTATGTTGCAATGTAGATTGATGAAGAAATGGTCAAATCTCCAAAGAGATTTGAGCATAACCTTGGTGCAAATATGAAAATGTGGTGGATGCTTGGATGGAATGAGCAAAATTAGTTCTCAATTGGAGAGAGTAACTTTGCATGTGAATTGTGGATGAAGATTGAGGAGAGGAGTCTCCAATTTATAGATTCCAATTTTGGAAGAGATAGTGGAAATAAGCAATGTGGGACAAAAGATAATCCAATGGCATTGTGCCACTTGTCCACATGTGATTGGATGAGGAATAAGCACATTTTGGCCAATGTGCATGATAAATGCATAAATTTGAATTTGAAATGGTGAGTTGACTTGTTGAAGGGGGAAGAGAAGTGGAGTAAATGTCACTTGGCTCAAGGTCAAGGACATGTAAGAGGCATTGAATGCTTTGTTGGAAGGACCAAGTCCACTTGGCCTTTTTCAATTCAAATGAGGGAATATTCCCTTTTGATGCTTTGTGAGGGAAAATAGAAGAATTAATAAATCAAAGTATTTGATTTATTGTGCAACTTGCATTCTCTAGAGGATTTTAGTGAGAAGGATTAAGTTAATCATGGATTTGATTAATTTAATGAAGAATTAGGAGATGTGACAATTTAGACTTAGATTTATGAATTGATTTTAGTCCAAAATTGAGAGGAAATGATTTATTAAATAAATGATTTGATTTATTTAATTAGGAAGGAATATGTTAGATTAAATCAAATAAGGTTTTAATTTATTTAATTTAATAGGAGGACTTTAGAGATTTTAATTAAATAAAATGATTTATTTAATTAAACAGATAAGCAATGGTTAATTAAATTAATTGATTAATTTAATCATTGAAAGAGGAAGACCTAATCCAATAAGTAGTGATTTATTGAATTAAAAGATAGAAAGTGATGAAATGCTAAGAATGTGATTTAAGAAGAAACGTTGTTAGTAATCGGGATCAGGTGTGCCAAAACGAACTTGTACATTTTCCATGTCTATAGTGGCAGATGCATCCCTAGTAGAATAGTCAGGTCTCCTCCTTTGTTTTCGGCAGCCGCCCTTCAACTACCCGTATCCACAGGCTTGCCCCTAGACAATTTCACCTTCGACATAACTGATGTCTGTAGTAGTAGTGATGATGAGGATACCATAATGGGCGTTCCCATGCTTTTTGAAGATTCCTCCTTACTGATGATTAGTGCCTCATCCATTGAGTCAGACCACAAAACTCACAAAATAAACCTAGTTTACCCACAACTCATCGACTACGACCAACGACGACCATCGGTTCTAGACACATTCGAAAATGATGAGGCTCTCTCGGAATTCAAAGGACTAAGGGATACAGTACCATGCGAAGATCACAAAGTTGGATTCGAAATCACACTGGACACACATTCTTATTATAGGGAGATGATTGAGTCCTTCAATCGCAAAAGAAAAATAATGAGAATAATCTCAGGGTCATTGAATAGAATAGTAAAAATAAAGGAAACATCCAACAATGAAAAAATATTTGAGGTGCTGAAGGATGAAGGATTCAATCTCCCCCCTACTTTACTTCATCAAGAGAAATTGACAGTCTTAGTAGAACGGCGCAATCTTGTCAATTTGCAAACATAAGCAATCCCACACATCACCTTCTATGTTGAATCACTTCTGACTGAAGAATAGGAACTGTTGGCTGTATTTCTAAGAGAAATAAAGGTGAAATTCGCATGGACCTATGCTGACATGTCGGGTCTCGATCCGGAAGTCATGGCTCATCATTTAGTTTTCTATCTAAAGGAAAAGGTAGTAAGACAAAAGTTGAGAAAGGTGCACCCTCAGATAGCCTTGCTAGTCAAGGTGGAATTACATAAACTCTTGGATGTTGGCTTTATACGCCCAATTGATTATCTAGAATGGGTATCAAATCTTGTGCCAGTTTCAAAACCGAATGGAGGCATACGTATCTGCATTGACTTTAGAGACCTAAACAAAGTGTGTCCTATGAATGATTTTACCTTACCCAACATTGACATGATAGTGGACATGACGACCAGACACAAGATGCTATCATTAATGGATGGATTCTCGGGGTACAACCAGATTATGATAGCAAAGGAAGACCAACATAAGACAAATTTTACATGTCCATGGGGTACCTACTGCTTGGACATGATGCCATTTGGGCTAAAGAATGCGGGAGCAACATATCAAAGGGCCATGCGACTAATTTTTGATGACATGATTCACAAAATTGTGGAAGACTATGTGGATGATATATTGGCCAAGTCAAGGAAGAGACAGGATCACATAACATCTCTAAGTGCCATCTTTGATAGATTGGAGAAATACAAGGTTAGACTTAACCCCAAGAAATGCGTCTTTGGGGTGCAATCAGGTAAACTCCTAGGATATATAGTATCAATGAGAGGAATAGAAGTGGATCCCACAAAAGTTAAGGCGATCCTCGACATGGAAGCACCCAGGACACTAAAAAATCTTAGAGGCCTATAGGGAAGGCTCCAATCCATCCACAGATTCATAACACAACTGGTAGATAAATAGATCCCATACTCTCATCTACTCCACAAGGGAGTAATATGCAAGTTGAACGACAAGTGTGATCAAGCATTTAGTAAAATCAAAGAATATCTACTTACACCACTAGTGTTAATGCCACCTATTCTAGGAAAACCACTAATTCTATACATTTCAACAACCATGGCAGCTCTCGGGGCTCTATTAGCTCGACATGATGAAAATGGAAGAGAGCGAGTGATATACTACATCAGTGGGACAATGGTAGGGCATGAGCTCAACTACACACCAATAGAAAAAGCTTGCCTGGTAGTTGTGTTTGCAACCCAAAAGTTTAGACACTACATGCTGGCTCATCAGATCAAGCTGATTGCAAAGATAGATCCACTAAAATACCTGCTCTTAAAGGCCACTCTCATAGGACAGACAAAAAAATGGGTTATGATATTGACAGAACATGATATTGAATATGTAGAGCACAAGGCTATCAAGGGGGAGGTGATTGCATACCAACTGGTAGAGGCTCCAATCTATTTAGAGAATCCACTCATATGAGAGTTTCCAAATGAATTCATCTTTAATCTTAGCATAGTTGATCACTGGAAACTCTACTTCAACAACTCATACACACAACATGGATCAGGAGCCAGTGTTTTCTTCATCACCGCACAGGGGGGTTGTATTCCTAGATACTACAAATTGGCATTCCCCTGCACTAACAACATTGCAGAGTACGAGGCTTTAACCATAGGTCTCAAGATTGCAGTACAATAGCGGGTCAAGACACTAAAGGTTTATGGGGATTCACAACTTATTATCAACCAAGTCAATGGCGAGTACCAAACTAAGGATGATAAGTTGACTCCATATAAGAAGTTAGTAGAGAGCCTCAAAGAATAATTCATTGATATCACCTTTGAGCAGATACCAAGGGCTAACAACAGAGTAGCTAATGCCATGGCAACCATTGGATCCTTACTGGATATTCCTCGCAATGTCCCAAAACATGAATTCTTGGTAGAGAAGCTTCTTGGACCCACATTCAAGGTACCAGAGTTAGAATATGTGTGTGAACTTGTTGGTCCCGGTGATCCCTGGTATCACGACATCTACAACTAGTTGAGAATAAGGGTCCTCCCAGTTGACATAACCCCAAACATCAAATGAGCCTTTGTCAAAAGGTCCTTACATTTTGACATCCTAGGAGAAACCCTCTATCATAGGAGCATTGAAGGAACCTTGTTGTGTTGCTTAAATCCCAAGGAAGCCCTAACTGCTCTAACTAAGGTACACAATGGCATTTGCGGTTCGCACTCGAGTGGTCTGACCTTGGCTAAGAAGTTGCTGAGAATCAGGTACTACTGGCCAACAATGGAAAGAGAGGCACACGACTTTTACAGAAAGTGTTTACAGTGCCAACAACATGGAGACCTTATTCATGCACCAACTCAAGAGCTACATCCTATTGTTACACCTTGGCCCTTTTCGTAGTGGGGGCTCGGTCTCATCGGCAAAATCACACTCACCTCATCCAATGGCCACAAATTCATCATCACCGCCACATAGTACTTTACAAAGTGGGTCGAAGCAATTCCAATGACCTACATAACTGGAAAGCAGATATCAAAGTTCATCCTGAACTATCTCAATTTTTGATATGGTGTCTCCCAATCGATTATGTTTGATAATGCGACACCCTTCAAGAATCAGGATGTGCATGACCTTTGCCACAAATTCAATATCCAACATCGCTTTTCCACTCCATATTACCCGCAAGGGAATGACTAAGCATAAGCCACTAATAAAACTATATTGAAAATCCTTAAGAAAACAGTCAATGACTCTGGTCATGATTGGCATATACAGCTAAATCCCGCCTTATGGGCCTATCGTACCAGCATCCACACACCAACAGGTGCCACCCCATTCTCCTTGGTCTACGGATCAGAAGCCATCGTCCCAATCAAGATCGAGCTCCCATCATTAAGGATATCACTGCAAAACCTCATTACAGATGATAAATATCGAGTTTCAAGGTTAAATGAGATGGAATAATTAGATGAACGATGCATGGATTCCCTCAACCATCTACAAGTGTATCAAAACTGCTTAAAGCACAACTACAACAAGAAGATCAAGAGACGCACCTTCCAGGTCGACGAACTTGTGCTAAAATAACATCAGAAGAACCTGCCAAATCAAGAAAGAAAAGGAAAATTTGAGCCCAATTGGTTGGGACCTTTCATCATCACAACAAGCTATAAATCAGGGGCATATCAGCTGTCAACACTAGAAGGCGAGCCTTTGTAGGAGCCCCTGAACAACTCCCATCTCAAAAAGTTTTATGCCTAAAATCTTGTAAGGTATAGAATCGAAAAATACAAAAAAAATAAGAAAAATGTCAAAAAAAAATGGTCACCCTGAGGAAAACCTGGTAAACAGGCATCTTGGTGACAACAAAAAAATAATAAAAAAAAAAAAATCCAAAAATATTAGTAAAAAAGATTGAAAACAGTAAAGAAAAAAAATCATCCTCTAGTGAAAACCACTTCGGTGGCACTTTGGACAAGTACCTTGGTGAAAACCTGGCAAACAGGCGCCAAACGTAAATAAAGCACTCTCCATCCACCAAGATCTTCACAGCCTATTCCACACACTCACTTATCCATTACATTCCATCAATCCTTCCATCATCCGTTCGCATTTTGTACCATAGCCTAATCTTGTGCTCATATCATGTTCCACCATAGTACTACTTGGTATATTCCTGAGGTCAGTTTACTCTGCCTTCATCGAAGTAGTCTATCGCATCATGCTAGGGGCATGTTCTTGTACCTGCATCAGATCGGATTCGTGTATATTCTCGTGATCTTCCTAAAAATCAAAAATCCAAAAATATTCAAAAAATCAAAAAATAAAAAAAACATTCAAAAAATCAAAAACATTCAAAACATCCAAATCATTCAAAATCTAAAACATGTCAAAATCCAAAAAAAAAAAAAAAAATAGAGTCATCAACTGAACTGCGTCATCTCTGAGCTTGAACATAGGTAAGGTTGATCTATGATCATCCCTCGAGACATTTTAGTTCAGTCCTTAGGTGTCTGTTGCAATCTGGAAATCTGTTTGCCCATCTCTCTCATCATTGAGTCAAGTCTGTCATCAGTCGAACTACGTGGTCTCTGCGTGTATAACGTAGGAAAGACTAATCTATGGATCATCTCCCGAGACCCCTAGGATAGGTCTTTAAGTTAGTCTCTTGGTCAAAATCTCAAAAATACCAAAAATATTTGTAAAACACCTCAGAATTTAAAAAATAGCCTCAAAACATAAAAAAATAGTCTCAAAACATTTGAAAAAACCCAAAATGGTGCATCTGTCTCATCTTGGTTTCACCCGCAATAATCATTATTCCTAATAAATCAATCGTCGACTTCATCCATTGGTAAGGAACTCAGAAGCAAGTCTAGCAGGTTCTAAAGTGAAAGCTTAATCGACAAAGTCTCAAGTCTAGATCGGTAAGTCAACAAGTTGGTCAACTCAGAGTATCAATAGCTTATCATCCAATCAATCTTATCAAAACCCTGATCACAACATGTCCTAGGAATGTGACCTTCCTGCAATAGACATCAACATCAGGTATCACCGCAGTTTAGTCTTTGGCTAGTGGTACGAAGAACGTTAGCTTGTTTGTTTACTTTATCTTGGTCGTTTTAGACTTATCTTATTTTATGCTCATTCCAAGGACCTCTCGATGATGTCTAAACATAAAGATTTAGAGAGAAATGAATGGGGAAATGATCATTATCTTGTTGTCTACTGTGCTTGTTGGATGTTCTTGTAAAATAACTTCGTCATGCGTGATTTGTTTAGTTTATAGGGAGTATGTTTTAGGTGTCTTGTTGACCACATAAGAAGGCTTGCCTTTTTATGTTTTGGTCGGAGATGCCTAAAATATCTGAACTGTATTTTGAATAAGGTTCTGTTTGTCAAGTGTGAACAAGAGTATTCCTATTTGTTTGATGAGTCAAAGTCCATCTCACTAGGCACAACACCATCCTGGTTCTCAATACCTTGATGCATCACACCTATGTGTTATCAAACATAAATAAGGGTATGCTCTTTATTTCTCTCATCCCTGGATAAGCAATACATCATTATCATTCATCAAGTCTCGACGATTAGGGGACTTGTTGGACTTCTGCATCTTCTTGGATTCAAGGGTTGATACCTCTCATTATTCTATCCTCTTTCATGCTAACAATGCATCAATCTTGCATCCACACTCTCATCCTACATAATCACGTCATATCATTTGCATAATCATTTAAGATGTTTAAAATAATATAGATTTGTTATTCTAAGCATCTTGAAAACATCTCATTTACATCATCATTATGATATGGATCAGTTAATCATAGCTATCCATACATCCATTTTAAACCTCTTTGTCATGAGATCGACCTCAAATCAAATATTTTCGCTCGATCTTTCGAGGGGGCAATGTACTAATGTACTTATTTCCGCTGGGCATCCGAAAAATTAGATTTTTTCTTAATTTCAATGTCGGCGGTATCATTCTTTGAACCGATGCAACAAGTACATTGCTTCAAAGAGGGGAAAAATGTAGACATGCAAAATTAACATAATTGATTAACACCATATTTAATCATTTTCTCCTTAATTAATTATATTAAATTATTTAATTAATGTCCTAAGGTTCCTCCATTTAATTAAATAAATCCAAATGTTTAATTAATACTCTAAATACTCATTTTCTTCTCATTTGGTTTAAAACAAATCCAAAAATATAAATCAAATGTCATATCAGCTAAATCACCAGCTTAATTAATCAAATCCTTGATTAATGCTAAGCCTAACCCATGTCCCATCCTCTAGCTTTTTCCACTTGCACAAATAAATCATTTAATTAATTTATTAAATCTTCTAATTTCCCTCAACATGGCATAATAGGGAATATTCCTCCAATTTGAATTTCCCTCTCAAATGGCTTATCCCTTCCAACATGGCATTAACTCCCCTCTTAGATGTCCCCCACTTGGCATTTAAGACCCTTTTACCTCCTTCCAACAAGTCAAATTCGAAATTTGAAAGGGCCACCTAATGCCATTTATTGGCACATTGACCAAAACTTGCACAACCTTGGCCCATTCACATGGTGACAAGTGACTCCTTCCTGTTGGTTGAGGATTAGTCCCACATTCCTCAATTTTGCCTCTTTTCTTCTCAATCTCACCTATAAATCCAAGACCTTCTTTCATCATTTGGACACAACCTCATACAAAGTTACTCTCTTCATATTGAGAGCTAATTTTGTCCATTATCACAACATTATATCTTCATCATTTAGCTTGTCAAAGGATTGGGAAAGGGCTCCCTCACATACCCAAGGTGCACCAATCCAATATGGAATTGGTATCTAACATGATTTTGGTGCTCTTAATTAGTTTATCTTGTTATTTTGTTTGTAATGTGAAACATGTTAGATTATTTTACAAGAATATTGCTTGTTTTCTTGCTTCAAACTTACATTATGCTAATATGGGTTAAAATTTTAAGTTTGCAAATTTTGTGGTATCACACAACCAAAGTGACCTATGATCATACAAAACAGGCTTCCGTGTTGTCTTCTTGGAGGGTGCATAAGACATTTGGCCTTTCATAACTTCTATAGGCATTCTAATGTTTCTTTGAAACTCGGTGCAAGGGGCTTTCCCATGTGGCATTTCATCCTGATCTCCAAGTTTAAAATCGATGGAAGGTCAGAAATAGAATCCCCAAGAACAATCACTTTTTCAAGATTGCAACACTAGTTTATATCATAAGCAACCATGTTACACTCCCATTCATTCAAGACACCACCTCTAAAAACCACATCATGTGTTGGTAATGAATATTGTGGGAGTTTCGACTCAGATGGATTTTCTCTTCGGTTCTAGGAAAGTTCATCATCAACAATCTCTTCGTCTCTAGAAAAGTTCATCGTCAACAATTCACCACCATGGAAAATTCACTGACTTAAAATTCACCGCGGCAAAAAATATTAATTTTTCGTTGCGGTGAATTTTAATTGATAGTCATGCATTTTCCTGTGACGATGAATTGCTGACAGTGAATTTTTCATCGATAAATTATTGATGAATTTTCTGTTCTTGTTCCAAAAAAGAAAGCATGCATGCAAAATTGTGGGAGTCCATAACATCCAACTGCCATCATGCCAAGACTTGCTTGATAATTCATTTGTATCAAATGGATCAAGGCATAATGTCCAAGGAATCCATTAAAAAATTTAAGAACAACATTCTCCATCAAAACATATCATGGTTGCATGAAGTTTACAATCTCCATGTATACAACCATTTAACGATTTTTAGGATCATCAAGAGGAGCTTCACCATTTCTAAATCTGTTGAATCCACTAGCTCCTTGGCAAGGGGGGCCACCACAAATAACATCCACATTACGTGGTAGAGCCAAGTGCTTTTCTTTTGAACTTTTTAACACACTCTGATTTTTCGTCACATTCCCCCAACCCTGACAAGGGTTCCCATGAATCCTCACTCTCGTGATAGCCTTTCCAATGCACCTTGAATTCCAACCCAGATTCGTTCTCGTTGGTTGGATCAACATATCTAATGTCAAGAAGGCACTCTACTTCAAATTCACCATCTTGAATATTAGAATCAGATTCAAATTCCTCTTCTCTTTTAGTTTCCTTAGCCTTAAGAGGTGTTCGGCTGCCACGAGTGGTTGCCTTCTGATCTTTAGGTTCACAGTACTTTTGACACAACTTCTGCCATTCCCTAACAACTCCAAGAAATGATTAGTAGATTCATTGTGGACCTTTGTCTCCGGATGGTTATTCTTGAAACTCTTGCAGTGCATTGATGATCTTACTAGCCAATATATCTATGTTCTCAATTTTCTTTGGTGTGTGTGTGAGCACTTATCTAAGCCCATGAGCATGATTCCTAAATATTTTGTTTGTGTGACATAGTATAATGGTTTAAAGTGTAACATTGTGAGCTCAACTATTCTCTATTGGTCCTTTAGACCAATCTATGATATCATTATTGGTGACCACTTTTAGGACCCCTTAGTTCTAGTTTCTTTTTATTGTAATAATACCTTTGAACGCACATTTTTTCTAAGTCATCTCTTGAGATATTTTAACCGATTTCATATGCACTTCATAAATATTAGTTAGATTGAGTAAAATTAGTATAAATTTAGGATGTATGTTATTATCAATTAATTATATTTTATTTAGTGCTATTCAAATGAGCTTTCCTCTTTGAAGAGACAAATGATATTATATAACAAAGTTTCAATAAATTCAATACAATAATATATTTTATGTTTTCAATTTAAGGATTTATTTTTTATATTTTATGTTTGACTAATCTGTTGGAAGAGATTTCTCACATTTTGTATCAAATTTTTTTCTAGGGACATATTTGTTGTAGTGAAAACCTTATTTTTAAAAATATTTTTCCTCTCCAAACTTATATGAATATCCATCCTATTTTCTCACCTCATATTTTTGAGGATCTTGGTGACCAAAAAACGTTTACAATAGCAACACCATTTATTTTTGAACGTCTATTTTTAGTATTTTATAAAGGATATAAATCCTATATCGGGGGTTCTAAAATAAGCATAGAAGATATATTATTATGGGCATAATTGGTGTAACATTAAGGAAAAATAGAAATGCAAGATTAAGCCAAACTAATACAATAAACTCAAATCTAACCTATGCTGACAAAAAAGAACAATGAAATTAAAAAGCATAAATAAAAGAACAAAATGAATAATCTCACCAAATTCTTCATCCATTCCATGAATCACCTTTATTGCACTTCTCCATTTTTCCGTTGTATAGTAATTGCCCTCAAATTTATTAAGTATGCAAGTATGGCCTATGTGTTAATGATTTAGCAAAATATTAAGATTCTTAAAGTCGCTTCCTAAAATTATAAAGATTTTGGGAGATGGAATAATGACAAATGTTAAGCCAATTTATAGAAAATTGATTTTCAAATGATTGGCTCAGATTAAAAGACAAATCGATGACTGAGATTAATGAATTCCATGCAATAGAGATTTAGTGTCAGTAATAACACGAGTAAAAAAACATAACCGATGAAGATTAAATTAAATAATAATTTAATCTTTAGTCGAGACTGTTCAAAATTCAGAAGAATAATGATTGCATGTAAAAGATAAAGAAGAAACGTTGTGTTCAAATGCACGAATGAATTAATAATTAAATAAATAAAGTCATTTAATTAATAATGGTTTGCACGTAGAAGAATTAGAACTTAGATAATTGACTGATTAAATCATAAGGTCTGTTTGTAAAAAATAAGCAGATATTAAATCAAGAGATATTAAGTGGTAAATGATTAATTAGATAACTAAGTGATTATCTAATTTATTTAATTTTTAGAAAGAAAATATATTTAATTAGAGACACAATTAAAATTTATTTAATTAGTCAAGAAGAGATAAAGGTGAGAATAAATTAGTTAAATAATTAAAGTTATTTAATTAATAGAGGGTTGCATGTAGAAGATAAGATTGACATAGATAAAACTGTCTGTTAGAGAAAATCAAATCTTATCTAGACTTAAGTGACTAATGAGTAATTAAATAATTAAAAATATTATTTAATTATAAAAGATTGTGATAAGGAGGAATCATCATTTTGCATTAAATAAAAATTTAATTCAAGATTTAAGGATATTTGATTAAATTGAATAAATATAAATTTATTTAATTAAAGAGAGAAAAGACCAATGAATAATTAAATAATTAAAATAATTATTTAATTATAATGAAAAGTGACATAGGAAATTAAATAAATAAACATTTATTTAATTTTAGAAAGAAAATAGGTTTAATTAGTGACATATTTAATTAATCAAAGGGAAATAACGATGTGAATGAATGAATTAAATAATTAAAGATATTTAATTAATAGATGACATATGATTTTAGAAAATGATTAAATAATTATTATTTAATTATGAAAAATGAAGATGAATGAAATATGAAGAAATTAAGAGTCGTAGGCCTAAGACAATTTTTAGTGTTTACAACTAAATTTCCCATAAAGGTTTCCTATGAAAGAGGGAAGGGTTCCAAGCCATACGATTAGATATATTATGAGGGAAGCATGGAATTCATTTGGTTGAAGGTGACCTAGAGCTACTATCTATGACTTGGATATTGGTATCAACATACTCTTCAATTCTCTAGACCTTTTATGAAGAATCTATCTTAGTCAAGATTGACTGATCTTCTAAGGATATTTTAAAATCCTTGACATAATATTTCTATTATATATATAATTAATTGTATGAAAATTCTTTTGACAAAGCTTAAGAAGTAGATTTAGTGCAATTGTGGCTATAACCACTTTCTGATCACAAAGATCCTTCTAGGGCGAGGTGAGAACATATAGTGGACAAATAGAAATCACTCTAAATGGATAAAGCTACATATAGAAATAGCCCTAGAGATCTCTGATACCACTTGCAATGAACATGTAATATAAGATAAGATGAACATGCAATAATATATAAAATGACAGAAATAGAATGTTTTTATTATCTCTGCAATATAATTTTGAGGGGTAATATCTCAATATAACATATACTTCAATTACAAATATCCAAGAAACCTTCCATTTGGAAAGTCATTACAATATATAGTCTTGTTAAAGTAACTCCTACCATCCCACACATGTGAGATAATTACTGTATTCTAACTAACTAGTGAGATGATTAGCTACTTAAAATAATTACAATATATAAAATCATGTTTGGAACAACTTTTTCTACTCCATACATGTGAGACGATTATTTTAATCTAATCAGCTAGAGAAATGATTAGCTAGTTAGAATAATTACAATATATAAAATCTTATCAAAGACAACTACTGCTATCCCATACATATGAGAATTATTGAACATGATTTACAAAACATATACACCCATTAATACTATCATATATCTTATTTTTCCAATCACAAAACAATGCATACCTGTCACACTCATAAAGATTTAAAGAAATCCAAAACCAACATCAGAAAAATCCCAAAATGATTACCACCCTCCAAAACACCCCATCCGTTTCCTCCTCCACCTAAATTTAGACACAACTTACAAAACATATACACCCACTAATACTATCATATATCTTATTTTTCCAATCACAAAACAATGCATAACTGCCACACTCATAAAGATTTAAAAGAATCCAAAGCCAAACAGATATCCAACAACATCAGAGAAATCCCCAAAACCATTGAGGCCCTCCAAAACACCCAATCCGTTTCCTCCTCCACCTGGATTCATAAAAGATTGCAAAATACTCCCCAGTACTGTCTGCATGATGGCTCTGATCACTGGCCCCACAACCATATCACCCCTCGTGTTATATGGGTGTTGGAATGGCGGGCGTTGATGCTCCCAGAAACCTCTCTCCAAATGAACGGGGCCTGATCGTGTAGACGTATAGCCGCCCATACGCCCTCCACCATAATTCACATATCTCCGGTATATGTCTTGAGAAGTTTCATTCAGCAGGGATTCTCTGAGGGAAGGTATTTGTGTGCAGTTCACATGCGAATCGTAGTGGCACTCAGAACAGTGATAATGCCACGAATCTCCACGTCTCTGACAGACATTACAGATAAAAGCTCTGCTCGGATAGGGAGGAATGAAGGAGAGAGCCAACGTATGCTGCGGATGATGTGGATGATTAAATCTCATGGGTAGATTTGCACATGAAGGATGCAGATCTAATTGGCAAACATAGCAGTGGAAAGAGAAGCCTTGGCTAATCGGTTGCTCACATGCGTTGCATCTACAAGCTAAGGGTGCATAATTCCACGGCTGAGGCAGCAGTTGGAGAACGTGAGTATCAGCGGGATGATTGATTTGCTGAGGGATTTGCGAGCAGCTTAAGTGAAGGAGAAAATCACAGGGCTGACAATGATAGGCCAATCCTTCCCCAATGGGTCTCATGCACCCTCTACAATACTTCTCAATTGCCGCTCGCCCTCGCATTGTAGTGAGCTCCAGGATATGAGGATGGCAGGAATGCTGAATCTCTCTTGCGCTTGCAAAGTCGAATTCCGCCATTAAAAGCCGTCTGTGTTGGACTCAACTATCTCAAGCACTTTCGCCAAAGGTTTTAATTTTCGTCCACGAAATTTTCATGAACATGGAATCATAGTTATAGTTCTTTGTGACCTACGCGTAGAACTGGCAAACCACTAATTATTAACGTCTAAGATCCGCTCCCATCATTATCTAGAAAAGTTCAACCGTGTTGTAGGGTTCTTGGTAGCATCCATGAAACTCGTATACCAACATCGGATTTTTAGAGAAAGAACTAATAAGCTTAGTTGAGAGTGACCGCGAGCACTTTGATTTTCAAGGAAAGAACTGGTAGACCGCCGGTCCGTTCCTGTTTTCCAAGAGAGAATGGCAAGACTTTTCGATATGCAGGTGACGTATCACTTAAGGAGTTCGAAATTTCGAAACAGGTAATGAAGACTCATTCCGTTCCATGAAGTTTGACTACACCTCTCACTATTATTTTTTGTGATTCATGGTTGCCTATTATAATTAAAAGGTTGTAATAAGAATTTTTTTAATAATTTTAAAAAATATTCTTAAGTGAAATTTTATTATAAATTATTAAAGAAATATCTTTTTCAAGGCAATGATATATGAAATGTATATGAAATTCTTTATATATAAATCAGTGAATTTAAATATTGTTGTAATGATGAAATTTGTATATTTATGTCAATTTTTATTTAGTTTTGTGTATATTTTAATAGAAAAAAAATGTAATTATATATTTGATAAAATGATTGATTTTGTGTGAAGTTGGACTCATTCTTGTAGCCTTCACCTTTCCCCATTTACACCATACTTTCATACATTTTCTCTTATTCCATCTATAGCTAAACACCCTGCATTTATTGCACCTCCCATATTAAGACAATTATTCTCCACATAGAATTCATTGTTTTGTTACCTAGGACATTTCCAATAGTTTGGATTGACCTATTGTCCACATATTTGACCCCCAAATTTCTAAAATTCAAATTTAATTTAGCATACTCCCACCCATTTTACTATCCATTTAAGCCAACTAAACAAACATTTGCATGAATTATTGCTATGACAGTATTTAATGTAATTCAATTGCATTCATTTATCATTGTCTCATAATGTATCTCATCCTAGATCATTTGAGAATTTAAAGATCAATAATTATAAGAGCACTTTAATTGGTGCATAAAAAAACAACATTCACTTCAAGATCATCATCTATATGATTGGTCATTGTCTTTGATCCTTACACAACCATAAAGTTGGGTCTTTTCTAAGAATTGGTTAAGAAGAATGTGTGCTCTAATGATATGTTAGCACTCTAAATTTATTCTTAAATATTGCCAATCGTAAGAGTAGAACATAAAATAATGAATCATAAAAAAATAGGAAACAAGGTGATCAAATCCACATCTACAAAATTGAACTAAATAGAGGCACAATTTGATATAGAATTTGAGATGAAACATAGATAGAGACCTCATATACTTTCTAGTATTGAAAAAATTAGGTTCGATTTCCATATTAGTTTCATTCTTATTCATCAAGGTGAAAGCACATAAGTGAGTCCCACTTTTGCACCAAAAAAATAACATCTAAATTGAGACACTTTTTATCTATAAAAGAGGAGGTGGGCATATTTTTTCACTTTTATCGGCAAACCAAAAGAGAAACCTTCTTTTTGTTGTACACTTATAGATAGAAGTGGAACTAGTCAAGTTATCATACCTACCTAGCTAGCTATGTGAACCAATAAAGCAAGCAAGAGATCTTGATCTACTACATTATTATTGTATTTAAGATATTGCAGAGATCAAGGGTTTGATCAGACCTTCTTTTGATCTAATAAAAATTTGATCAAATAGATTTTAATCTAAGGTGCTTCAATTGAACCTATGTATGTGCAAACATTTTATTCTCATATTCATATATTATATTTTTCTAATTCAAAATAGTTAACTTCATGCCATGCATATGAGTTCAACCAAAACTAGCTAGAGATAATATTTTGCATGCACATAGCCCTTCAAGTAACTTTCTAAAATGAATAACATATAATTTGAGTTTTTGTTTTGTTTTTTTTATGTTTTTCATAATGCAAGTGCATTATAGAAAAAATAAAATGTAGTTTAAAAACATGTGATTTAGTATTTTTTTATAACACAAGTGGATTATGGTTTTAAAGTAAAGATTGATCCACTATTGAACCATAATGTGAGCACATTATAGTGCACTTGCACTATATGCATAATGGACCGGAAAGGGCTTTTGGTAATTTTTGGTCCCCCATCTTTGTACACTCACCCTTCCTAGAGATTCACAACATTTGGCTTTATCGAAAAGTGTATTTTCTTCATTTGAGATTTTTTTGATGTCATATACTTTGGTAGGCCTATAACAACTCTACTATGAGCGTTGTTATGAAAATATCTATTGATATGGGTGAAGGATCATTCAATAATATTCTTTGTATAACTTCATTGTCATATAATCTCCTTTCCATCTATTGTATTACACATAGTGAGATAGGTATGAGTGTTGGTTCACTCTTAATTTTATGGTTATTCAAATTTTGTGAAGTTATTATTATAATATTGCTGTTTGAGAGGTAGATGACAAATTTAGACTATAAAAATTCTTATGTTTTTCTCCTAATTCTCCCTCAGTTGATGTTGACACTTATACAATTGGTGTGGAGAGTTTTAAGGATGTGTATTATAGTCACTCAAGTCTTAACATCCTTTCATTGACTAAGGTTCTAGAATCATGTGTCGATATTCCATTTCAATCATCTCCTATTTCTACTATGTCCAACATTATCATTGAGTGATTTTCTTCAATATGATCCTCATTATTATTGAGACGAAATTAATCGGGATGAGTAATTGACATATCTTTAAGTTTTATTCTATTAATTTTATCATGCAAATATAGAGGAAACTATTGATGAATTTTCTATCCTTTTTGATGATAGTTCTATAGAATTTTTTGTCTCTAAATCTTTGGTACATTTTCTACATCTATTTATATAGTGTTTTGAGTTATCTCCATATCTAGTTAATCTTAGTACTCATAAATAGATTGAAAAACCTTTTAGTAGTTACTTGGAAAATAGTGATATTTTTAAAATATATTTATCTTGTTTTTTATTTCCCCATATTTCCTTATATTTTATTCTTCCCTAAGGGGATAAATGTTATATAGTGAGCTTAGATCATCATCAACGATCAATGTTCAAAATCCACCATTAAAAATATATACTACACTTTGAGGGGAGCTACATGGAATCTCTTCTTCTCTCCCATCTTAGGTGATTTTTCCATTAAAAATATATACTACACTTTGAGGGGAGCTACATGGAATCTCTTCTTCTCTCCCATCTTAGGTGATTTTTCATCACATGGTGTTTTATCTTTACGATTAATTAGAGATATGATTTCATACATGGGTACCTTACATGGCTAAATATTTACTAAGAGCCATCTATTCATACCCACCTAAGTTAAATTCTTATGGTTGTTGTTGGTACATACTTATTTTCTTATATTTATTTAATTAATTTATTATATTGTATGCAACTAGGATAGGAAAAGGTTACTTAGTTAGGTATATAGTTGGGTAGATAATGTATCCCTTTCATTTTAGTAGACACCTGCTTAGGTTGGTAGTATGCATTTAATATATGTGGTTGAACTTTCCTACTTTAGTGGAGATGTATAATACATGTAATTAAATATATTATTATCTCATACTTTTTGTACATTCATATTTCTTGGTGGTGTATATGATCATCCATTTATCTCTTGTATATTTCACTTTGCATAATTTTTCTTAGAACATAATTATTCTATTAAATTATATTTCTAAATTTTACATTATTGTATTTATGCATTCTCGATCCTAGGTTTCCACCTTCATAGAGAAATCTTGTAGGATAATATTTAATTAGATACTCTGGCTATGTAATATCACATTATACCTTTTCATTATGTGTATCATCATATAAATCTATATTATTTGTGTGAAAGGATTCATATATATTTTCAATTGAATACTTACAAGTGTTATCAAATGATTTATATTATTAGTGATACCTTCAAATTTTATCATGTGTTGGTATGTGGTGACTGATCATGCTATACTGTACACTCTTCTTGTATCCTTGCTGAGGTCTAGGGCCAAGTTAGGCCCTGGGCGGGGTTTGGAGATGACAACCCCTGAGAAAAAAAAAATCTCCTATTTTTTTGCTTCATCATTGATAAGATAAAAAATGACTATAAAACCCTTATTTTAGAAGCTTCTAAAAAGCTTGTTATAAGCGGTCAAGATGCGAGTTGTAGCATGAAATTATTCCCAAGATTGTAATATATTTTACACTAGACAATAAAATCATTGGATGGTTGTGGTTTTGTGGATGTAGCTCATATTGGGTGAACCGCATTAAATTATCTGTGTTGTCTTATTGCTACTATAATTTTTTTGATGTGTTTTTATTTCTCTATTTTATTGATCAAATCTACATTTAACTATTAGATATTTGCCTTCTAACCCTAACAAGTGGTATCAAAACAAGGTTGTATTCAGTTATCCTTTGCAGGAAAGTATCACATTTGAGTAGGAGTCTCATGATTGAGTGGGAGTAATGACAACCAAAGGTAAGTTGAAGGTTGAGAAGTTTAATGGGAAAAATTGTCAGTTATGAAAGATGCAGATGGAGGACCACCTCTATCAGAAGGATTTATAGCAGCCATTGGAAGGAAAAAAAAAGAAACCCTCAACAATATCTGATGAGGATTGGGATATTTTAGACAAAAAGGCACTTGGCTTGGTATTCATTTATGCTTAGCACAATCGGTGGCATTCAATATTACAACAACAAAGACAACTCAAGAGTTGATGCAAACCTTGGCAAAGTTATATGAAAAGTATTTTGCTTGGAATAAGCTATTTCTTATGAAGCATTTATTTAATATGAAAATGGTAGATGGTGGGTCAGTAGTTGATCATTTAAATGAGTTTAATATGGTCACCAATCAATTAACTTCTATAAATGTAAACTTTGATGAAGAAGTTAGGGTTCTTTTGATTCTGTGTTCTTTACCTAAAAGCTGGAATATCTTGGTAATGACTGTTAGTAATTCAGTTTCTAGTACGAATACATTGAAATTTAATGATGTTGTTGGTGTTATTTTGAGCGAGGAAATTCATAGGAAAAGCGCAGGTGGAACATCCACATCAGGTAGTGTTTTGAATGCAGAAAGAAGGGGTAGAACAAAGGAGAGAGGAAACAATTTTGGAAGTCATGAAGAAAATCAAAGGACAAAAGGTCCCACTCTAGAGACAAGAGGGATTGTTGGTACTATGGTAAGCCAAGTCATTTTAAGAAAGATTGTTGGTCTCAAAAAAATAAAGGAGACAAAAAGGAAGGATGTAAAGAGGAAAATGTGGTAAGTAATAAAACTGATGAGGATGATTTGATTCTTTCCCTTGATAATGCTGATGATTCTTGGGTGTTGGGTGATCCCACAATACCGGTTTACAATTTTTGGGCAAATTGGACATTGAACTTATTTTTTAAAACTAAATCTTCACTTTCTAGCTCCTATAGCGGCTAAACCATGAGGAATTTGAAGATGATGCAAACTAGCGATTTGTGAAGTTTTCTCTATAGATTCTAAATATATTTTTTTCAAAAATTTTGGAATTAGATTGCACTTTTTTTTTCATCTCCTTCGAAAACTAGTTTTTATCAGTAAACATCATTTTAAAGGAGTGATGCTCATCGTATACAACATAAATTTTTTGTATGAAGGATAAAATTCTAATTTTTTCAAATTTATATTTGTAACTACGATATCTAACCAGTTCATTTGTTTTCATAGTTTTTTATCAAATATGTTTTCCTTAATCAAGTTTCAAAGTCAAACCAATTACAATTTAGACATAGACAGACTGTATACAAAATAATTTTTTTGTATGTATCAAAATTCATTTTTTTTTTAATGGATCAAGGACATCAATACCCAACCTAAACATATTTTTCAAATTTTTATTTTGATAATCACTATTTTTTCACATGTATAGAACAAAGAGCTTGATTTTCGGTGAAAAACCTACATTCACAAGAAATAAAAAATAAATATAATAATCAAATTAAATTTAATTAAAATTATACTTTTTTGGAAGCTTATAATAAGGACTACATACTTACAAAAATAAATTTTAAATTAGTTCATTTGATCCCCCAAAAGGTAAATCAAAAGTGTTTTTTTATCAGCATTTTGATAGGTGTAAAGGAGACTGTGTTATAGGTATGGTTTAAAACTAGAGGGGTTCTATCCAAGGGGGTTTGGTCTAAGGTGGTTTGATCAAACCCTCTTCAATTGGAATCCTTTAAATGGAACTTTTCAAGGCTTAAATCACTATATTTTCTAAAAATATGTGATTTTAGCAAAAATCAGGATCTCCTAGAAAGTGTAAACCACTATTGTGGCAACACCCTGTTCGATTCAGGGGCTTCATTTCATGCTACACCCCATAGAAGTTATTTTTTTGACTATGTCCAAGGGGATTTTGGACTGGTTTATTTGGGTGATAATGAACCTTCTCAGATCGTTGGAAAGGGAAGAATCAAGATTAAGTTGCAGAATGGGAATCATTGGCTACTACATGAGGTAAGGCATGTTCCAAGGTTAGGCAAAAATTTAATTTCTATAGGGAAACTAGATGATGAAGGTTGTGTTGTTACATTTAGTGATAAAAATTGGAAGGTTATAAAAGGTGCCTTAGTGGTAGAAAAAGGTCTAAAAGTAGGCACCTTATATCTTTGTACAGGTCATACTGTTTCTTCTACTTTAATTGTTACAAAGAAAAGTAAATGTTCAAGAATAGTTGCTATAGTTCAGCAGGTAGAAGATCAAACAGTGGTCGTGGGTTTCAAATCATCACTGTGGCACAATAGACTTGGGCACATGAGTGAAAAAGGTATGAAATTACTTCATTCAAAGGAAGTTTTACCAGGTATAAAATGTGTTAATATGGATTTCTATGAAATTTGTGTATGGAAAAAAAGAGAGAGTTAGTTTTCTCAAGGATGGGAAGCAAAAGAAAAATGAGAAATTGGAGCTTGTGCATATTGATGTATGGGGACTAGCTCGGGTATCTTCTCTTGGTAGCTCTTAGTATTATGTTACATTCAATGATGACGCAACTAGGAAGGTATGGATTTATTTCCTTAGGTGGAAATCTGATGTATTTGAAACTTTTGAAAAATGGAGAAGCTTGGTTGAGAATAAGACAGGTAAAAGATTAAAATATCTCAGATCTGATGATGGTGGTGAGTATTACAGCAAAGAGTTTGAATATTATTGTTCCTCTAATGATATTCATAGGTAGAAAATGGTTCCAAGGACTCCACAACAAAATGGAGTGGTTGAACGCATGAATAGGGCAATAATGGAGCATGCAAGTAGTATGATGTTGCATGTTGGACTGTCCTTAAACATGTGGGAAAAGGCTATAAACACTATTTTTTATATAATTAATAGAGGTCTTTCTGCTCCTTTGGGTTGTGGTATTCTAGAGGAAGCATGGACAATAAAGAAGGTGAGTTATTGTTTTCTCTGAACCTTCGGTTGTGAAGCATTCACACATGTAGATTTTGAAAATAGAACCAAGCTAAAAGCTAAATTAAAGAAATATATATTTGTTGGATATGACATTGATGAATTTGGTTATAGGCTTTGGGATTTTGAAAATCAAAAAATTGTGAGAAGCAGGGATGTCATATTCAATGAGAAAGTGTTGTACAAAGATCAATTACATTAGCATGAGAAGAAATAAAATGATTATGTAGTGCTGGATGATACTCCAAACAATGATGTTCTAGTGGTTCCTCATGCTTTGTAACAAAAACAACAACAACAAATACCACAAACTCCAGCGAATTTTAGATGATCTCAGGGATAAATTTAAGAAACCCCCCCCTCGGCAAAGGTGTAAAATCATGGCAAATCTTTCCTTTTATTTGAAAAAATTTATTAATTTTCCTGGCGAATCTTATGCACAGTATTAAATTTTTTGTAAAATCTTAGTGAATCTTCATGAATAATTGGTAAAAATAATAATCAAAGTGGTGAATCCTAGTGAATAATCACTAAAAAGATTAATTACAATGGCGAATCTCTCCTTTAAAAATTTGCATAGTTGGTCGACATAGTTGCCCCATATATATATATATTTTTAATATTGAAGTAGGGGCTCGGGGGGGGGCAACCACCGACGGGGTCAAGAGGTAGCGCCCCTTGTGGGGGTCGAGGGGGCAACGCCCCCTCGCGGGGTCCGGGGACAGCGGCCCCAACGCGCTCCTGTCGCGATACAGGTGGGGTCGAGGGGTAGAGCTCCTCGCCACCAAGTATAAATTCACTATTGAAAATGCATTGGAACACACACAGATGAAGTGTTTTCAAAAAAGCTCACTTGAAAAGTAAGACTAAATGAAACTTGAAAATTTTACCATCGATTAGCTTTTAAATCGAATGGGTGCAAGTTCATTCCATGAGCAAATATCGACGTGAGTGAACACCATCAGTGGGACACTTAGGGATGTCCCATCAAAACAACGATGATGACGTATGTCATGAACTATTGGAAACAGTGAATGGTGGAGATCAAATAGAGCTTTTATTGGATGTCTTTCCGGGAGCTTCACGCGAATATTGTAGATTCCCTTCATGATTCTCTGGAATTACACAAGTGGTGTACTTGTGCCTTGGTGGACCCCAGGTGGAGTATGGAAGCCTTATCAACATGAGTGAACATCATTGGTAGGACACTTAGGGATGTCCCACCGATACAATGATGAGGATGTATGTCATGAACTATTGGAAACAGTGAACGGTGGAGATCAAACAAAGCTTTGATCAGATGTCTTTCTGGGAGCTTGGCGCGAATATAATAGATTGCCTTCTTGATTCTTCGGAATTACACAATATTACTGGTGAATATTATTAATATTTTTAAATTTTACTGTATAAACTACTAGCGAATCAGTACCAATGATGCATTGTTTACATGACGAATTAACTCATGCTGGTGAGCTAGAATGTTATGATGAAGCTATGTAGGTGGATACCAAGGTTTAGTGGGAGCATAGAATGGAAGAAGAATTGGACTCCTTCTGAAAAATCAGACTTGGGAATTATGTAAGTTGCCTGTAGGTAAAATGACTTTACCAAGAAAATGGGTTTATATGTTGAAAGAGGAGGATGGAGGTAAGAAAAGATTTAAATCCATGTTAATTGTAAAGGGATTTGCACCAAAAAAGTGGATTGATTTTGATGAGATTTTTTCTCTAGTTAAAACGACTTCTATATGCACTGTTTTAAGTATATTGTGGCTACTAAAGATTTGCATTTGGAATAGCTAGATGTTAAAATAGCCTTTCTCCATGGTGATTTGGAAGAGGAAATATATATGGAACAACCACAAGGATTTGAGGTCAAAAGTCAAGAGAAATTGGTGTGCAGATTGAAGAAAAGTTTATATGGCTTGACACAAGCACCTCAACAATGGTATATTAAATTTTATAGCTTTATGGCTAAACATGGCTACAGTCGATGTAGTTCAGACCATTGTGTTTATTTTAAGAGGTTAGATGATGATAGATACATTATTTTATGTTTATATGTTGATTATATGCTTGTAGTGGGGTCTAACATGGTTCACATTAAGGAGTTAAAACATCAGTTAGCAAATTATTTTGCTATGAAGGATTTGGGGGCAGTGAAAAAAATCCTTGGTACGAAGATTAGAAGAGATAGGAAAAATAAAAAAATGTTTTTATCTCAGGCTAATTATATTGATAAGGTGTTGCAGAGATTTCATATGGAGAATTCCAAAGTTGTCTACACACCTTTGTGTAGTCATATTAAATTAACAAAGGATATGTGTCCAAAGACAAAAGAGGAGGAAGAAAAAATGTCCAAGGTACCATATGCTTCAGTTATAGGTAGTTTAATGTATGCCATGGTATGCACAGGACCAGATATTGCACATGTTATAGGAATTTTTAGTAGGTATATGAGTCATCCTGGAGTTGAGCATTGGAATGCAATAAAATGCATTTTCAGGTACTTGAGAGGCACATCCAATAAATTTTTATATTTTGGGGGCTCTAATACTGATTTAAAAGGCTACGTTGACTCAGATTTGGTAGGGGATATAGATATTGGGCGGAGTACCACATGTTATGTATTCACAATTGGTGGGGCAAAAGTGAGTTGGATTTCTCAGTTGCAAAAGGTGGTTGCTTTATCCACCACACAAGTAGAGTATGTTGTTGCAATAGATGCAACAAAGGAGATGATATGGCTATAACTTTATATGGAAGAGTTGGGAAAACAATAGAATAAAAATCACTTTTTTACAAATATCCAAAGTGCTATACATCTTGCAAAGAATTTTTCCTTGCACTCTAAAACCAAACACATACAGTTGAGATATCATTTCATTCGACCAATGTTGGAGGATGGACAAGTAAAGCTGGAAAAAGATACATACAAATGTCAATCCAACAGATATGTTTACAAAGGCAATGACAAGGGAGAAGTTGAGCTCCTCTTCATCTTCGGTTGGTCTTCATGGTTAAAATTATAATAGAGTAGTAGGGTCCAAGGTGCTTATTTCTAGTGGGAGCTGTAAGTGCAACGGTGTCATCCATGATTAGTCTCCAAGTGGGAAATTGTTTGGTGTGGATCCTGATCAGTCTCCAAGTGGGAGAATGTTGGTATGTGGTGACTAATCATGCTATACTATACACTCTTCTTGTATCTTCGCTGGGGTCCAAGTCTAGGCCAGGCCCCAACATGGGTTTGAGGGTGGCAGCCCTCGATAAAAAACAATTCTCCTATTTTTTTCTTGTCACCGACAAGATAAAAAATGACTTTATAAAACCCTAATTCTAGAAGCTTCTAAAAATCTTTTTATAAGTGGTCAAGATGCAAGTTTCAAAATGGAATTATTCATGAGATTGTAATATGTATTACACTGGATAATAAAATCATTGGATGGCTGCGGTTTTGTGAATGCAGCCCATATTGGGTGAGCCACGTTAAATTTTCCATGTTGTGTTGTTGTTGCTATCATTTTTCTGTGTATTTTTATTTCTCTATTTATTGATCAAATCTACATTTAACTATTAGATATTTTCCTTCTAACCCTAACATCTGTTAGAGTAAAGGTTTTAACTTAATTGTATTAATTAAGTTACCTTTATTCCCTTCTTAAGATTTCACTTTAGTTTGCATAAAGTGACATTTAATAATTATATTAATTATTAAATGTTCTCCTTTTAGGGTTACACTTTAGGGTTTCTCGATCTCCTTTTATAAGGATTGATCTCATTGTATTATAAAATCAATTCATTCTCTCATTCTCTCTGATATATACATTTTCAGTTTTCAGAGAACCCTTGCTTGTTTGTCTCCATCTCTTCTTTTGTGATAGGTTATTTGCATGTAGGTGATCTTCAAGGTTTTGTGAAGTTGTATTTTTTCAACTTCTACATGGTATCAAAGCTCCAGACCTGTTGCTTCCTATTCTTGTTTTGAAGATTTTTGGAGCTTCAAGGGTTTGGGGTTTGTTTTTTTGATCCAGGGCACACCTGAAATTTCAAAGCACTTTCAGCTCAAATGGAACTTGTCATTGCATCCGTAGTGGTCCAAAACCCCTAAATTGACTGTTCATTCGTCGATTTTGGATAATGTCAAATTTTGGAGCAAAATTGTTTACAAGTACGGCCGTCCGTCTCCTTGGTAAAAAAAAGAATTCTGCATTTTATTTTTCGTCAAAAATTTGGATTCTATTTTGAATGGTTTTTTTGCAAAAATTTGTAAAATGCAATTTTGATTTTTTATAAAAAAAATAAAAAATAAAAAATATAAAGAAAAGCCTTTTTAAGGCTTGCTTAGGCCTGCGCCTACGGATCTGCCTGCAGTTGTAGGGACGGTACCAATGGTACCACCGCTTGCCTTTATGGCTGACGGTGGCCCTTGGGCGCCGCCCCCTACAGCGGCTGGTACCGCATGGGTACCGCCCTGCCACATTGGTAGACAGTGGCCCCATGCGGACCCTGCCATTTTTATTTATTTATAGTTTTTTTTCAAATAAAAAAAATAATGTTTTTTAATGGTTTTTTTTATATAAAAAATAATTTTTCATAAAATAAGTTTAGTTATGCATTTGCGGTGACAACCGTTTGGACATCAAATTTAAGCCAGTATTTTTGCTTCGACGGCCGTATGACCGTCAAATTTTATCCAGCGCTGGCTTTTTTCCCCTTTGGACCTATTTTCTTCTAGAGGCCGTAACTTGGGCATACGATATCATTTTTTGGCAAAAGAGATATCGTCGGAAAACTGATTTTCTCAACTTTCTAGTGGTGTGGGTTTCATTGCTTCATTTTTCTATTGGTGCATTCTTCAGTCAATTTTTTGGCTGTCCTTCATGTATTTCCAGCTTTGTCCTTTTTGGGCATTTAGAGCATCATTTGTAAGCAATATCTTTTATGTAAACGCACTGAGATAAAGTGCCACTCTATTGTACCTGTATTTTTTGGGGATTTTGCACATAAGGTTGTGGCATATTTTGTACTCGCACTGTATTATAAAGTGCCATGGGGGGTTGTGTAGTTTGCCTTTGTTTGCCATCACACCTTTGTCCGGTGAGTGTCCCTCCACAATGACAGTGGATCCTATAATTCTAGCCTCATGCATGTGTGCTTTGTTTTGCACACCTCTTTTTCAGTTGCAAGTGCTTTCTTGTGCACTTTCAGATGTTGTATCTTCTCCTTCATGCACTACAAGGTGTTACACACCATTTCAGTGGACCTGTTAGGCTCTCCCAGTTCAACATTATGGGGGGGTATTATACTGTTCGTGCTAATTCTTCCTTGGTTTCTCCTTGGAAGGAATCTTCCATTCTCAATTGATCAGTGTTTCAGACTATTGGTACTTGTGCCATTTGTATCTTCGTTCCAGGTGTTTGCCTTTGTTTGCCATCTGATTCGAGTAGTGTCATTTGGGGCACTCATGCAGATTGTTGTCTTCTTGATCTTGATCATCTTATCTTCAGCGGAGGTTCTTCAGCACCATAGCAGTCATCTTTCGACAGTTGTTTGCAGCTTTTTCTGCTTCAGTGATGTTCTTCTTGGCTTTTTGCATCTCTTTTTGGAGTAGAGATTTTTCCCATGAGGTTTTCTCTATTTCTCCTCTTTATAGAGAGTTGGCTATATTTGGGTACCTGATCTAGCCTAGTTGCCGGGACCCAAATTTTCCTTCTTGCATTGTAGTTACCTTTGCTTTCTTGCATTTGTTTGTAGCTGGACTTTTGCTCATCTTAAGGGGGGGTGTTAGAGTAAAGGTTTTAACTTAATTGTGTTAATTAAGTTACCTTTATTCCCTTCTTAAGATTTCACTTTAGTTTGCATAAAGTGACATTTAATAATTATATTAATTATTAAATGTTCTCCTTTTAGGGTTTCCCTTTTAGGGTTTCTTTTAGGGTTTCTCGATCTCCTTTTATAAGGATTGATCTCATTGTATTATAAAATCAATTCATTCTCTCATTCTCTCTGATATATACATTTTCAGTTTTCAGAGAACCCTTGCTTGTTTGTCTCCATCTCTTCTTTTGTGACAGGTTATTTGCATGCAGGTGATCTTCGGGGTTTTGTGAAGTTGTATTTTCTCAACTTCTACAACATCATGTTGTTATCAATAAGCTCATATACCTTATATTAAAGAATCTTATATAATTGAGTGTACAATGATCCTTAACTCTGTGGAAGTTCAAATTTTCTTGGTCATTATGTTTCCTAGCAAGTGTTGGCATCCAATGGGATGATCTAGGAGTGAAGGTTTTTAAGATATAAATCAATAGGATTTGAAAAGCATCACCAAAGAACTCTTGAATTCTATTGAGCATCCTAGGTACATGTTATCTAAATGAAGGAGTGGTAGAAGTACTAACAACTTGATAGACATTTTTTATCATGTCATTATTCTTTGAAATATTGTTTTATTTTTTTTGATTTGATGGATGTAGTGATCCATTTTATTATATTTAAAGCATCTATTCCTATAAATTTAGAATCAATTATTTTACAAGTACACACAAGTATATAACTAATATAAATTTATTTAAATACATACATTATTCTAAATTGGTTTGAGTAACCCCTTAATATATTTCTAAAAATTCTAAATCATGTAAGGGAGTAATTTTCTTAAACAATAAGGATTTAATAATAATAATATTATCATTATCATGTTCATTTGGTCCTAGGGCACACTCAAATAAATTAAAAAAGGTTAATTTAAAGCCCATATTAACCTTGAGTTTCATTTATTTAAAATCACTATATTTACTCTTTTGTGCTAATTTTTGGTTGGCATGTAGGCTTGGTTATGGTTTGAACTAGTGGCTAGGTGGCCTACTTTAACATAATTGTTGTTTTGTTTTGTTTGGGATCAAGGCCCTTTCCCTACTTTTATAATAAAAAATATCATTGTCAAATCATTACATGCTTGAATATAGTCTCATGGAAATGAAAAGAATTAATAAAATAATATTCTAGCCCGTTTATATATATAACTTATATTTTAGTAGTTTATCCTCATATGAGAAGTTTACACATGCAATTGTAAAGATCTCAAATGTGTTCTTATATCACCTTTTAAACACAATAGATTAAAAATCATGATGCTAGAAAGCCCATGGGTAGATGGTTCATAACAAAGTGGAGTGTAGGAAAAAGTATCCCTTTTTCACACTTAATTTGGGAATGAATAATTAATAATAAAATGAGCTTATTATGCCTTAATTTAGTGTTGTAATATGTATTTTACATATTCACATTAATTTTAGGGCCCTATTAATTAAAATGAGCTTAACTATGCCTTATTTTTGGTGTTTAAGTTGTACCTTTACAATTTCACACTAACCTAGGGCTTCATTAATTGATTGAGGTTATTTTTTCCCTTAATTAGCCCCTTTAATTCAAATCCATGCCTAATTAAGCATATTTTTTGAGGGATACAACCTGGCATTCATAAATTCCATAATATAAGGTTTAACAATGAGCAATGTGTGTCCTAGGAAAGTGGCCTAGGACCCATTCACCATAGGGCGAATGGGTCCTCACTTTCCCCTAGAACCTAAACTCAAATTATGTTTTTGGTGGTATTTTAATGATTTCAAATGCACAATTAAATGTCTTCTTGTGATATTTGAATTTCGGGAATTAATCTTAAGATATGTATAAATAAGAGGTCATTTCACTATGTTTCATCCTAAGACTTTCAAGCATCCTAGAGAATTTCAAGAGAGCATTCAAGAGAATTTTTAAGGAATTTGAAGTCATAATTATTGAAGATTATTGCAGAAATCTGATGGAACCCCTCAAAATTTTGGTTCCATCCTAAAAAATTGTGAAAGTCTGGCTTGGTCCTTTGTGCCTAATTTAAGGTCATGTCCTCCTCATTGTAATAGGGTTTTATTTTCATAAAAATTTCTAAGAATTGGCTTGTAAATCGAATAAACCCTTGGTCATTTTAAAACTGTATTGACCTATTTTCCCCCATTCCCAATCACCTAAGTTGTCACTTGTGCCATTAAGGTCATTGTTTTATTGGCCCTTGATCTTAGGTTTATCGACTGCCTTGATCCTTGTGAATAAGAAATTTCCCTGTAATAGAAGGCCTGATCTTAAAATTTTAAATCCTCAACCTTTGTTCTTATGGGTCAGCACCTCATTCACCTAGTCATGTCCCCCTTTTTTATGAATAAATTTTGTGGCATGTGCAGAATTAAAGCTTCATATGGGTCGTCTGATTGAAGGAATTAATCTCAGTCATTCCTTGTATGCCCGTGCTAGTTTATTACTTGTTATTTTATTCTCACGGGATGGCAAGCTTCGACCACATGTCTCATATAATGGTGGAACCAATCCCTTTGGTAAAGATGACAGGGGCATTCCAAAGAGGACCAACAACTGATTGATGGAAGACATTTCCATATCTGTACTACTCCCCGTGAGCCCCTCTTGTTTTATTTAATATTATTTTAAGGATGCGGGCTAGCAGGGAATAGCCATGTGGTATTGCTTTATGGTGGGTCCTAAATCCTCATAGGGTGGTGGAAGTTGTTCGAGACACAATCAAAGGTAGATGTCATGGCACGTTTTCTCATCAAAGTCATTCCCTGTGCACTCGTATATTTTCAACATTGAGGAGGAATGGTCACATGGGTTAGCGAGCGAAGTAACATCTATCATTATGTATGATTTGCTAGATCTTGGGAATTATGTTTTTCCTTGTATGAATTGAAATCGACGATTGATGGCAGGTGATGTGGCTCAATCCTGGCCACTCCTCGCCATCCCGTATGAGCCTCGCTCATGTCCTGTGTCTTTTGACGGGTACACGGGCAAGTGCCACATGGATTACTTCTACGAACTTAGAGAGTTCTAGTGAAGGTGGATGCAGTTGGAGATGTTAGTTGAGATCGTTCCAAGATAAAAATGATGCCAAAGTTAGAGATAATTCTTCAGCACGCTTGTGAGATTGGTAAACAATTTTAGAGTTGTCAAATCTGTTAGAGGCTGGTACATGTGGGAAGATAAAATTGAAGTAAGGCAGGGTATGGGCCGATATTCTGAGGGTAAATCATGATCATTCCCTGCTGTCCTGCTATGATGAATTACAATTGTTGATTTCTATGGGCAAGCGGGTAAATGTGACACGACATATGTAGTTGGGAAATTAAGCTTATGATTGACATGCAAGTTAAGGAAATGATTATCTCACTCGAGTCTTTTAATTTTGGACAAGTATCAAATGCATGCATTTAATTTTGTCATCATTAATAATCTGGAGTTTTTAATCATTGATTTGGTTCACATTATGATCAACAGTTGAGATTTAAAACCAGATTAAATGACTGCCAATGGTCTCACGCAAGATTTATTGGAAAATTAATGCAGATGCACACCGATTGCTCTATTTAATGAGGTTCACTTACTTGATTATTACCACCATTTGATTGCAAAAATCTGAAGTCTAAGAGAAGGTTGTTATTTTGAGTTAGTTATTTCTGAGTAGGGTGGTGACTTTGCTTTGTGAATTCTTTAAGTAACAAAGTGAGAGAATGGGGAAGGTAAGTGTGAATATCAGCCCAATCTATCGTTCCAAGAGGCTCAAATCCTTTAATTTCAAGACTCTCCTCCTCAAGGTGAGCAAGGTGGACCATACGTACCAGTAACACCAATGAAGAAGACAAGAGCTGCTAGAGATTTAACACAAGTTGTTCTTAAACATTCCTATCACCTAAGGGGTCAAACTATCTCTAAGGAATTACCCAAAGGAAAAGATAAGAAGGTTGAGAGGCTAGAAAGGGAAGCTGATAGAAGGAATAGATATCACCAGGCTTACATGGGATGCCATCATTCTCCCATTGAGGTCTCTGATGATTCTTCTGACAACAGAAACAAAGCTGATTTTGGCTATCATCAATATCTCATAGCCATGAAGGATTGGGATGATTCTGAGGACGAGGTGATGATGGTTACTCCATTTTAGATAAGGACACCGAGTGGACACACCTACTCTCCTGGTGAGAAGGTAAAGTAACACCCTATTTCTTTCCTTGGTTGGTGCTCAGAATTTTGGTCTTGTGTATTGATATGCTCTCTTTGGTCAGTGTGTTATGAAGTGGGTTTCCAATCTTTTATGCTTTTCTGCTAATGGTGATGTTTCAAGGGGTGAAGTAGATTTACATATTTTGGTACTGCCACAACTACACTTTTTGATGATTGGTGGGGTTGCTCTTATTAACGGTTTATTGGACTCTATTTTTGTTTTCACTTGAATTAAAATTATGGTTCCCTAAATCAGTTGGGAATATTCTCTTGTTTTTTGTTGAAATTCATTTTTGAAATGAAATGTAAAATGTAATTCAACCTGATGCTTATTGCTCCCTTGTCTTATAAAAGGGATTAGAACTACGACTGGTTACAAAGGGGGGTCAAGAGGTCGAGAAGTCAGGATGTCAATAGGTAGTTATTTTCAAAGGAAATAGGTGCAAGGGAAAATGGATACTAAGTTTTTCAGTAATACGTTCTAGAAAGGGATCAACCATTATGTATGGTTTTTGATTTAATATTACAGATAACTAACTAATACTTAATTTCTATACATTTCTCTCTTATGTAAAAATTATACAAGCTATGAATATGATAAACCATTGTTAAATTATTTGTTTATGTTGAATTCCAATAGATGTGTTGGGCATGTGCAGGATCATCATGGAAAAATCAAGCCCTTAAGTGGCAATAAAATTCAAAAAAATCAGAGTTAGGCAACTTGACGTAAAAATTCGAATAAGTTAACTATATTATTTCAAAAATATGTAAGAATAGAATTTGTTGAAAATTGAATGTAGTTTCTAAACTACTAGGTTTAGTTTTATTTTTAAAAAATCTATTTGGTGAAAATATGAAATTTCAATTGCACAGTAGTACTTAAATTTCAGGGAAACAATAAGAAGTAGGTGTCTGTCTAACCACCCTAACCACAATAAAATGATAATATTTTTTTATAAATTTTAGATATAAGTAGAAGACTCATGTACCAATGTGATGCATATTTTTTTGTAATTGTTTTCCAAGTAAATAATTAATTATGATTTTTTTAATTACAAAATTTAAAAAATATAAAAACTCGTACGTCTGACCACCTTAACTTGGTCAAAACTTCATGAAATTAAATTCTTTTTTCTTTAATCCTATAGTATGTGAAGCATAGAATGTGACACATGTTTTAGATTCAAAAAATGTGATACACTTTGAAAGCTATAGATATTTTTCAATAAGCCTATCCATCAGGACTTTAGTCGTAATTCAAATAGAAAATGAATAATAATTATTTATTAAATTCAAAGTAAAGCATAATTTATATTGGTGGAAAGCTAAGAATCTCCTTTAAAAAACCTTTTCATTTCATCAATTTTGGGTAAAGAAAGGTCATTAGCCACATGGGCCATCATATACTTACATATCGCCACTTTTTAGCCCATCATGATCTTGCACATACCCTGTTGTTTTATTATTGCTCGTCCATTCAAGGAATGTATGTAAATTATTCTTGAAATTAATAGTGATTTTGTTATAATATTTGTATAAGGATGATAGTAAGAAGTTAATATTAATTATGGAAATAATTGGTGGGAATATTCTAAGGCAGTGTTTCTAAGGATGTAGGTATTTTCTAAAATACAACATTGTTATATGATCATATAGGTTTGTGGTTTGACTCTGTTTTCTAGAATATGGCCCTGGCTTGGTTTAGTATTCATGCTCCATTTGGTAACTGACTTGACCAATGATCACATAAATATAATCAAATTACTTGCTAATTTCTTTTCTTGGTGTGTGGGAGTGTTAAGGGAATTATATCTTCTCTTGTTTAGGTTAGTCGCTATTGTGAAGGTTACCCAAATCTTCAAGGTAGGATGCCTTTAAAACAGTTAAGGAGAATCATCTATTTACTTTGTGTTTGATACTTAAGACACATCAACATCTAGGAACATAGGTTGTTTTGGGATTACCCTCCCTAGTTTTTAAATAGAGCCTAAAGTGAAGAAGTAAAGAGCTAAAAGCCTTTACTTATGTGTTGGCCAATCCCTTCCCTTACTGATAATTGTCCTTGAAAAGTTCATAGGTCTATGGTAAGAATAAGTTTGGTTCTTGAAAAAAATCAACAGAAATGGTGACTCTACTAGGGAGAAAATTGGAATTTGGTTGCAGACTGTCTTGTGAAAGAGTCATTAAAATATTGAACTATTACTTTTAACCAGAGGTTAGAAATTGTGGAGTCTTATTTGCCCATTCGAGTCACCAACAAAAATGGTAACTCCGCTGGGGAATAACTTGGAGAAGTACCTGCAATAGATCATCTTGCCTTGATAGAGTTTGCGAAGTTATGAATTAAAATTTCTCATTAAAATTTAGTGGTGACTCCGAAGAACTTTGAACCAGTGAAAAATACTATTGAGTTTTGGTCCTCTACAATGGAGGTGGCATCTCTATGAAAAGAACTTGCCGACTAATATATCCATGTATTTTCCCCTATTTAAACTTGCAAAAGAGAATAGATCTATATGGGTGCCATTTTTAAGAAATATAAAAGTAATGATGTGTTCCCAATTCAGTGAATTAAAGCACTAAGAAAGGGAATAGTGAAGATTGTTTTGCATGCTTCGTAGATTGAAACTTGTAATATCTAGAATAAGAAGCATATTTGTATTGAAATCCACCCATTGGAGAGATCTTCTATGTGTTTATATTTAAATCATAATAAAAGCATGAGATCGGGTGGTAATCAACTGTAGGAGCTGATGTTTTAAATTGTAAAAGGGTGTGAAAAAATGTATCATTCAATTATACATCCTTGTGGGGTGCATGATGTGAACATGAAGAATGTGCAACCCCTATCATGTCATCAAAGAAGTTTCTCTGTGGAAAGGTATAGACCATTGAATTTTAATGGTATTCAATGTTTCCCAAACCCTATTCCTAATGAAGTTAGAGAACATTTGCCAAAATTTAAAGGGAAAAGATTAGAATCAGCATCTCAACATCTACAAAGATTTTTTGATTTAATGGGAGATTATGAGATAATTCATGAGGATGTTGTTATGAAGTTTTTTGTTCAATCTCTAAAGGGAGATTCTAGAGATTGGTTTTCATATTTGTCAAAATGTTCTATATCTTCATGGAATCAGTTCATGACAGTACTCATGGAATAGTTTGGAGAAAGAATCAATCCATACTCAGTAAGAAAAAGATTTAACAACATCCAAAAAGAAGAATATGAGTTGGTCCCAACTTTCAATCTAAGATTTTCAAAATCATTAAGTGACATTCCAGAAAGTTTGAGACCAAATGATGCAGTATGTCTGATTGTATATTTTGATGCATTTGATGAAGAAATGAGCTATTTGTTAAGAGATAAGGAGCCTGCAACATTATATCAGGTGCATACCAAATCGCCATGGATATTGAGAACAATCTGAAATATTCAATGATGAAAGGATACATGGCTGCAAGTGTTGGTTATTCTAGAACCCTTCATACAAATGGAACTCATGGACCAGACAATAGAAATGATTGTCAAGATGATGGTGCTTCTACTATTCTGACTTTCCCATCACTACAACACACTGATCATAATGAATTCCAAGTTGAACATCAACAAAGTTTGAGTAAGGTTGATCAAATATCTTTTGTTAAATAATTGTCTAACATGAAGAGGCGCAAGGATGAATCAACCTATGATTTGTTCTCAAGATTCTTGGATACCTTGTTGGAAGTCCCCAAAATTTTCAGACCTAAGGAATCAACATGCATTGATTTATTTTGTGAAATCTTTGAGCCAGGGTTGAGTACCTTTCCAAAAGAATTGAAACCTCACAATTTTGATCAGATACTTGATTGGATAAAGGGTGTTGAAGGAACCAACTGTGACTATACAAAAAATATGATGCCTCAAGATGTTGGAAGAAATTGTCCCATTATGGAAAAGTAGAACATGACATCCAAAAGTGAACATGGTGTACCAGAAAATGAAAATTCACTCTATTATACAAATCAAGATAGTAATCATAATCAACACATAAGCAGCATATGTGAAAATCTATATACTAGTGATGGAGATAGAGATGCACTTGCAAGTGTTGTTGATTGTTCATCACAAGTTAGTGGTCAAGATATTGAAGATGAACATCTAATCTTTTACTCTAAGAGTTCTGAACATAGTTTATGCGGTGATGAATTTCTTTGTGATGAAGATCATGATGACACTGAACCTGATTATTCTTTGGAGGGTTATGAATGCTCCTATGAGGATGAGCTAGAGGTGTTTTCTTCACCTCAATAATATAATGATGTAAATGATAATGAGATTGCTTGTTCACAAGTAAGTGAACAAGTTTCACATGATGAATACTTGGAATATAGTTCAGGTTTGTTATCATTGGAGCATACTGATTCAATGGATGATGATCACTTTGAAAATAAGAACTTGTGTATTTAGTATCTTGAACCTAGACACAATGTTAAAAATGATAAATATCTTGATGGTGTAAACAATGGTGGATCTCATGTTAGTGAATGTGAAATTGAATTCTTTGCTGATGACCCTTATCTTCATAGTATAATTACGGACATGTTTTCATCTAATAAGGAAATCATTTGTGCTTAGGAAAACCAAGATACTTGTTCAAAGGCTAATGAGAAAATTTCAAATAACAGTGAGTCTTTGACACGAAGGGAAATATGCCTATCAATTGATGGTGCACATGGAAATGTTTTTGCTCGTTCTATTAATCCTGAAAGTGATGGCATTCAAAATGATTTTGATAAGGGTATTGAGGGTTTTGACAAATATAATTTTCAGAATTTTGAAGCTTGTGATGATGTGACTGATTTATGTTATTGGAATGATAATAAAATGACCTATGGTGCAATTCAATTAAAGAAGTTTCAAATGTATGAGCATTCTTTGTCCAACACATAGGAGAATTGCATATTGTCTGTGGTACATGATATTTTTACTAAGACTGACCACTATGAGAGTTTCGCATTCGATGTACAGATGAATGATGAGGGGAAGTCTCATAGTGACCTTTTTAAAACACATTGCAAAATTTTCGATTTTCCCATTAAATTTGATAGGAAAGTAATTGTGCATGAGAGTAATCTTGTTGATGGAAGCTTTAGTGATGAGATCAAGCATGCCAAGGGTGGTTTTGGTCTTCAGATAAACAAGAACAATATTTTCAGACTAGGCTTAATACAAACAATTGAGAACAATGTTCTTGATAGAGGTAGACATGGATTCTTCTTTCTCATTTGGTGGCTCAGGGCCATCAAATGTGGTTTAAATTTTTGAATAAAGGTCTCCCACTCAATGTTTTGGCACTTGGTCTGCTCTCCCATAGATTTTAGGATCTCACCATACCTGTGAGAGGCATGTGTCCCCAACAGGAGCCACTGATGGAACCCCTCAAAATTTTGGTTCCATCCTAAAAAATTGTGAAAGTCTGGCTTGGTCCTTTGTGCCTGATTTAAGGTCATGTCATCATCATTGTGATAGGGTTTTATTTTCATAAAAATTTCTAATAAGTGGCCTATAAATCGAATAAACCCTTGGCCGTTTTAAAATTGCATTGACCTATTTTCCCCGTTCTCGGTCACCTAAGTTGTCACTTGTGCCATTAAGGTCATTGTTTTACCAACCCCTAATCTTAGGTTTGTCAATCACCTTGATCCTTGCAAATGTCAAATTTCCCTATAATAGAAGGTCTGATCTTAAAATTTTAAATCCTCAACCTTTGTTGTTATAGATTAGTACCTCGTTCACCTAGTCATGTCCCCCTTTTTTATGAATAACTTTTGTTGCATGTGCATAATTAAAGCTTCGTATGGGTTGTCTGATCGAAGGAATCAATCTCAGTCATTCCCCATATACTCGTGCTGGTTTATTGATTCTTATTTTATTCGCACGGGTTGGCGAACTTTGACCACGTGTCTCATATAATGGTGACCCAGTTCCCATGGTAAAGATGACTGGTGTATTCCGAAGAGGATCGATAGATGATTGATGGAAGATGTGGCCATATATGTACCACTCCCCACAAGCTTGTCTTGTTTTATTTCATATTATTTTAAGGATACGGGCTAGCGGGAAATAGCCATGTGGTACTGCTTTATGGTGGATCCTGAATCCTCATAGGGTGGTGGAAGTTGTTTGAGGCACAATCAAAGGCAGATGTCATGGCACACGTTCTCATCAAATCCATTCCCTATTCACCCATATATTTTCAACATTAAGGAGGAATGGTCACACGGGTTAGCGAGCGGAATAACATCTACCATTATGTATGATCTGCCACATCTTGGGAATTGTGTTTTTACTTGTATGAATTGAAATCAATGGTTGATGGCAGGTGATGTGGCTCAATATTGGCCACTCCTCGCCATCTCGTATGAGCCTCGCCCATGTCTCGTGTCTTTTGACGGTTACACAGGCAAGTTCCACGCGGATTACTTCTACGAACTTAGAGAGTTCTAGTGAAGGTGGATGCAGTTGGAGATGTTAGCTGAGATCATTCCAAGATAAAAATGGCACCAAAGTTAGAGCTAATTCTTCAACATGCTTGTGAGATTGGTAAACAATTTTAGAGCTGTCGAATCTATCAAAGACTGGTACACATGGGAAGATAAAATTGAAGACAGGGTACAGGCCGATATTCTGAGGGTAAATCATGATCATTCCCCGTTGTCTTGCTATGATGAATTACAAGTGAGTTATTTTCTATGGGAAAGTGGGTAAATGTGACATGACATATCTGGTTGGGAAATTAAGTGTATGATTGACATGCAAGTTAAGGAAATTCTTATCTCACTCTCACTCGAGTCTTTAGATCTGGGATGAGTATCAAATGCATGCATTTAATTTTGTCATCATTAATAATTTGGAGTTTTTAATTGTTGATTTGGTTCAAAGTATGATCAACAATTGAGATTTAAAACCAGATTAAATGAATTCCAATGCTCTCACAAAATATATCCTATAAAATTAATATAGATGCACCAATTGCTCTATTTAATGAGGTTCACTTTCCTGATTATTACCACTATTTGATTGCAAAAATTTGAAGTCTGAGAGAAGGTTGTGATTTTGAGTTAGTTATTTCTGAGTAGGGTGGTGACTTTGCTTTGTGAATTCTATAAGTAATAGAGTGAGAGAATGGGGATGGTAAGTGTGAATATCAGCCCGATCCGTCGTTCTAAGAGGCTCAATCCTCTTGAATTTCAAGACTCTCCTCCTCAAGGTGAGAAAGGTTTACCAAAAGTACTAGTAACACCAACATAGAAGACAAGAGCTACCAGAGATTTAGCACAAGGTGCTCTTAAACATGCCTATCACCTAAGGGGTTGAACTATCTCTGAGGAATTTCCCAAAGGAAAAGATAAGAAGGTTGAGAGGCTAGAAAGGGAAGCTGCTAGAAGGAATATATATCATCGAGCTTACATGGGATGTCATCATTCTCCCATTGAGATCTCTAATGATTCTTTTGATAGTAGAAAGGGAACTGATTCTAGCTATCGTCAATATCTCATGGCCATGAAGGATTAGGATGATTCCAAGGATGAGGTGATGATGGTTACTCCATTGCAGATAAGGACACCAAGTGGACACATCTACTCTCCTAGTGACAAGGAAAAGTAACACCCTATTTCTTTCCTTGGTTGGTGCTCAAAATTTTGGTCATGTGTGTTGATATGCTCTCTTTGGTCAGTGTTTTATGAAATGGGATTCTGGTCTTTTATGCTTTTCTATTGATGGTGATTTCTCTAGGGGTGAAGTGGATTTACATGTTTTGGTACTACCACAACTACACTTTTTGAGAGGATGCTCTTATTAATGGTTTCTTGGACTCTTTTTTTGTGTTCACTTGAATTAAAATGATGGTTCCCTAAATCAGTTGGGGAATATTCTCTTGTTTTCTATTGAAATTCATTTTTGAAATGAAAACAAAATGAAATGTAAAATGTAATTCAACCCAGTGCTTGTTGCTCCCTTGTCTTATAAAAGAGATTTTATGGCTAGTTACAAAGGGGGCTCAAGAGGTCGAGAAGAAAGGATGTTAATAGGTATTTATTTTCAAAGGAAATAGATGCAAGGGAAAATGGATACTAAGTGTTTTAGAAAGGGATCAACCATTACGTATGGTTTTTGATAATATTACAAATAACTAACTACTACTAAATTTTTGTACATTTCTCTCCTATGTACAAATTATACAAGCTATGAATATGATAATCCATGGTTATCTTATTTGTCTCTGTTGAATTCTAATAGATGTGTTGTTTTATTCTTTCTTGTCCATTCAAGGAATGTATGTAAATGCTTGAAATTCACAGTGAGTTTGTTATAATCTTTGTATAAGGATTCTAGTAAGAAGTTAATTATGGAAATAACTAGTGGGAATATTGTAAGGCAGTGTTTCTAAGGATGTAGGTATTTTCTAAAATACAATATTGTTATCTAATCATATAGGTTTTTGGTTTGACTTCATTTTCCAGAATATGGCACTAGCTTGGTTTAGTATTCATGCTCCATTTGGTAACTGACTTGACAAATGATCACATAAATATAATCAATTTACTTGCTAATTGTTTTGTTGGTGTGTGGGAGTGTTAAAGGAATTATATCTTCTCTTGTTTAGGTTATTCGCTACTGTGAAGGTTAGCCAAATCTTCAGGGTAGGATACCTTTAAAATAGTTAAGGAGAATCATCTATTTACTTTGTGTTTGATACTTAAGACACACCGATATCTAGGAACACGGGTTGTTTCAGGATTACCCTCCCTGGTTTAATAGAGCCTAAAGTGAAGAAGTAAAGAATTAAAAGCGTTTACTTATGTGTTGGCCAATCCTTGCCCTTATTGATAATTGTCCTTGGCAAGTTCATAGGTCTATGGTAAGAATAAGTTTGGCTCTTAAAAAATAACCAACACAATCAAGATTCCATTGTCATCTAAAATATTTATTGCATCGTGTATTTTGTTTGAGCTAATATGTTGATGTATTGTTCAAGATCTATTCAAGTGTTCAAAGGAATTGTTTCAAGACAAGTTTCATGATCAAGATCTACATCCATTGAAGCCAATGCATGCTAGTTTGTAGATTTTTAATACAAGGTTCAAATAAGGTTTGGTGAGTTGTTGCATAGTATTGTTCATTCATCATTCCTTCATGCTTTTCTATTTCATTTCAAGGATTAATTACCAAAACATGGTTTGACCAAGGAAACCCCCCATTGTGAACCTAAAAAACAACAATTTTCTCTCTTTGATGTGTGAGTGTAGATTTTAGGTTGAAGATCCTTTGAAGATAAAAATTGGATAAAGTTGTGAAGTTGTCAAAGTTGCAAGAAAAGTTGTCAAATAACTGAAACTCCTCTAAAAAATTTATTTCTAAATTTTTGACAGTGAACATCGAGAATCTAGGAGTGCAGACCTAGTAGAAGAGAACCTAGAATGCATTTTTCATGAACCCTAGCCAGGACCCATTCGTCATAGGGTGAATGAGTCCTCAACAAGCTTCAAAAAAGTGATTTCGGTGAAAGGTGCACATCAATTTCCCCTTTGTAGATCTGCCTTTTGATTACTATTTTAGTTAGATTTAATTCCTATTCTTCATTTACATTTTATAGCTTGCATTTTGGAGTTTGTTTGATGGTTTTGATCTTTCTCTCCAAAGTGTTATTTAGCTTTTACCCCCGTCCTTGCATAGATAGGAAATTTTTTGATTCATAACTTGATTTGACTCACTTAAGAGTTGTTAGTCACTTCATTGTTTGGATCTCATTTCCTTGAATGAAATTAGGGAAATAGGTTTTTATGGTGAACCCCCCTTTCATAACAATTTTCCATCATCACACCTCTTATTTTCCATTGTTTCATTTTGGTGAATCTGAGTTTGATCCTTGCATTTTCTGATTTTGGAGTTCTCTTTCACCCTAGGTTTAGATCTTGCATTCATTTGCATCTCTTTGCATTAAATTGAGTCACATTTAGGGTGTCTAGTTTGCATTTAACTTTGCATTTCATTTAAGGATTTTTTTAGGATTGTATCTTTGCATTCTTTCTATTTAAAAAATAAAAAAAGAAGAAGAAATGAGTCATCTCTCATATCATTTACATAGCATTAAATCATATTCATTTGCATTATAAAATTGAAAAAAATCGCATATCAAATTAGGTGTTCTAGGTTTTCATTTTGTTACATTTCGCTTTTGCATTCAATCCTCATTTCATAAAAAATTAAAAATAAAACTTGCTATATCAGATCAAAATCTAGAAACCATTGAAACTTAGAAATATGTAATGTAAAAAAAAAAAAACTCATCTAGGACCCATTCACCCTAGGGTGACCGAGTCCTTGATCAGACCATATTCTGATTTTCTAGGTGTGTCACAAAAAGTGTAGTCTTTGGCACTTTTTCACTCATTTTGGCCTTTCCCTTGGATTTTGGCCTTGTTTTACCTTCATTCAGTCTTGTAAGCTTGCAATTCAACAATAACCTAATGGTGTTTTACTAAGGTGTTATGAAGTGTTGTAACACATTTCCTCACTTTTCTAAGACCCTTTCAACACAATTCACCTAAACAACACCCTTTTACCCCTTTCCAAGCCTTGTGCCAAGGTGTTGTAAAGTGTTGTAGGGAATTTTCACATCTTCCATTAATTAACCATTTTCCTATGTTAATTTGTCCCCTTAATGTACTTTTAGTCCCGACTTAAGTATGTTTTGGGAGGCAAACTTGATAAAATTCATTAAACATTATTTAATTCCTGACCACCACTTAAAATTGACCAAGTGGACTAGGTCGCCACCTTGGGTGACCTAGTCCCTTTTGGCATAAATTTCAAAATTAAAACAAAACCTAATGGGAATATTTCCTCCTAAACCCTAGTGTCAGCCTATCATGTTGCATTTCGGGAAAATTAGGGTTTAGCATGTATAAGTAAGGGTTTTCATCCCCATTTTGACCTCTCCTTAGATTATTTTTCACCTTCACTCAATCTTCACAAGTACTCTTGCACTCAAGACTTCCAAAGCAAGAAATCAAGCACAAGGGTTTCACAAGCAACCTCCATTGGAGTTGTTCTTGCATGTTGAAAACCTCAACAACAAAGGATTTGGTGAGAATTTACATTGTTTATCATTCAAGAATCTCTCCTTTGATTTGTTTCTCATTTGGGTTTAGTTACCATCAAAGGGGTTTGACTTAGGCAAACCCCTATTGCCTAACCCCAAACATTCTCTTGGTCTTTGCATGTGCTTTGCAGGTTTTGTACTTAGATTTGGTGAAGTAAAAAGTGTTGGAGAAAGTACAAATATTCTATTCAAGGCACATCAAAGCATCAAACCCTAGGAGGAGCAAAAGGACAAGTTACAAGTCATTTTCGGGAGTTTCAAACAAAGATTGTTACAGAGGAAGAAAGTACCAACCAGGACCCACATAATCAAACCCTAAATCCTCAAAAAGCATCAAGAGGACTAGGTTGCCACTATTGGTGACCTTGTCCCTATGCTAAGCCTAAAAAAGGGCTTTTGCATTTTTGGGTACCCTTTTCCTCGAAACCCAATCCAATAGAATTTCCAGATAGGAGGACTAGGTCGCCCAACTTGGCATAAGTGTCCCTCTACTAATTTCAGACAGTTCCTAGAATATTTTGGGGCCTCTCATCTGCAACATTCCATTTCCAGGTGCACAAGTTTTGAATCCTCCAGTTTACTTTTTGTTTTGCATACATTTAGGGCATATAGTTTAGTTTGCATTTAGTTCATATTTTCTTTCATTTACATTTCTTAGTTAGGACAAGTTTCATTCAACCACACAACATGCACACATATCATAACCTTCATCAATCAACCCTTCCTTTGAATGCAACCAACAAAAACTATATAACCACTAAGCGGAAAGAGTGCCATTCCTACAAACCAAGAGCTCCTAGGGTGAGAAACCCTAGGGGCATAGTAAAGGGAATCCTCTTTCCGTATGTCCAGTGTTATATTTTTGGTGGTTCACTAGGCATCAAAACATTCATTTCTACATTCATGTTTGCTATTGTCAGATTTTTGTTTATGTTTGTAGAAATTATTTTCCTTAATTTGGTCATATTTAGCTTCATTTGATAAAATTAGCGAATTGTGTGATTTCAAAATTGCATTTACAAGATATTTTTTTCAATTTTTTACATAGTCTAATCATAAAATTACCTTGTTTAGAATCTAAAAATTATATTTACATATTGCATCCTAGGTCATTGCATTGCATTTTAACCTCTTTCCATTTTGGGTTGACATTGAGTTTTTGAAACTTGTATGAGCTTTAAAACTTGGTGTCCTATTAGAAATACTATTTTGAGACGTAGTTAAAGACTCATGTCATCCCTCGATACACAATTCACCATGGATCTTGGGTTTTCTAGCCCTCTTTCTAATAGTGTTGATAATTAGCCCCCTATGGATCATAGCTTGCATACCTTATTTCTAATCACTTCCTTGCCTACAACCAATGTGCGTGATTTTATTAATATCCCAAAAGAAAATGTAAGAAAAATGGATGAAGGCCTAGAAAAGTTACAAGACCAGTGTGCTTACTGAAAAAATGGATATTAGTATCATTCATACTTTACAAAATCTAAGGAAATTGCTTAAACTAACACGAAATACAATTTTTTTGTAGCCTCGGTTGCCTCCTTCACGAGAACTTAAACAATCAAGATAATGCTAGCATACATGCCTCGATCAACTTTATTGAAGCTCAACCTCGTAAGGACCTAACCAAAATGCCGCTTGACATTGCTTTCTCACAAAAAGACATAATCAAACATGCACCCAATGGTCGTCTTTACATAGCTGGAAGAATCAATAACAAGCCTGCTAATGGGATATTAATTTATCTCATCTATGTAGAGAACGTGATCACTGAAGAATTCCTATTTGTGCATGACCTTTACCAAGATACATGTACAAAAGATCAAAAGCATGGATCAAAACACATAATGGTTTTTCTTTCCCTACGCTGATCTTGATAAATCTCCCTATAAAAGTTTGACCAAAAAAATTAAATATCTCATTCACCATCATCCCAATGTTAGACCAATTTCATTTGAAGTTAGTTTATCCATGGCTTTTCTCCATGAGTTTCATCATGTCAGATGTGCATAAATATTTAAAGTTTCCCTTTGACAATGATAGCACAGATTTAATCGAGTGTCTTCCTGTGGGAACTTTTCATTCAATTCCTTTTGGCCCGAGACTATTGAACCTATTAGACCTCGTGAAGACTTCTTTTTCAAATCATATCAAAATTTTAAGATAAAGAACATAAGAGAATTATCCCTTACAAATATGCCTCAACTCACAATTAAGCCACCTATCATTGATGAAATTATGATCAAACCAAAAGCCCTTCCAAATATCCAAGAGCATCCTATTACACATCCTCCTACCATTTCCTATAAGAGACCACGAGATAATCAAAAAAATACCATTGTGCCTCCTAAAATCAAACAAGTTTACAAAGCTAAAGTGAAAGTGGTTGAACAACCTCCTATGATTCCTTTCATTCCTCCATTAAGGGAAGAAAAGAAACCCATGGTTGAAAAACCCTCTCCTACATAATCACAAATTGAAAATAGAATGAGAAGAAATAGAAATACTAGACAACATGGGCTTAGATGTTGTGCTATTGCTTGTATGTTACAACTAAAGAAGAACCGAGCAACACAAAATGTCAAATTATGAACTTGTCTCCAACAAGGCATAATGTCTCTTCGCCCTCGCTGCAACATAAACATGAAAAAAATTCTATGAACATTATCATTCGACCTCCTAAAAACTGTGATTAATTTAGATCTGATGACATTGACATTACAAAGATTGATGAACAAGTGCGTACTGAGTTCAATTCATTGTTCTCCTCTTCTATGCGATTAAATGAAAATTCTCCTAAAAATATTGTTGAACTTGGTTCTTTTCCTATTTTGGAACTTGACATTTTCCCTTTGGCTAGTTTTCTGCCTTCCGTATATACTGAACAAGATTGGGATGTGAATGACTTACTATAGGTTGAATCACATGTTCCTTACTAGTCTTTTTCTTTATTTTCTTTTTCATGTTTCTTTATGTGACTGTATGTGTGTAATGTGATCTCTCATACTATTTTGTTTGATGTATCTCTCTCTTTTTGTGCATTCCTCTATTTGTATCTACATTATCCTCTATGTCGTAAACATTTTACCTTTTTTTTTTGTCTTGTGTTTTCCTTTTGGGGATGACGCAAGGTGTAGAGACATTTAGGTCTCTTCCATGTTGACCCAAAAGGTGTTTTCTTTGTTTTTTCTTTGTATGTGTCATTCTTCTAGTTTTATGAGTATTTCAGGAATGACGAAATTTTTGAGCTCTATAATAACATTGTAGCAAAGATATATTGACTATAAATCCATAGACCTCTTAGTTTTTTTAGGGGGTAACCCCTCCTTACTTTTTCATGGTGTACCTTTATATCAAAAACATATGACTTGACATAGGGATTTCCGAGGAAGCTCTCATTTCTTAGGATTGAACATTGGCTAATTTAAAGAAATTGCGCATGACAATGGTGTTAGAAACCGATTTAAAGTGGGGGCATACATTGATAATATCTTTTGACACTTCCTCATGTTTCATGGTGTGATTTTCATTTTTATTGTGATGCATCCTTTTCTTGGTGGTGTCATTTGGTTTTATGCCCTCCAAGAGTGTGATATTTCTTAGCATATGACTTTCCTCTTAGTGGTGATGTGACATACTGCATTCACTAAGTTGTGAACCTTTTACTCTTGACTTATGAAAATAGGGTGCCCCACCTTTTAGGAGATGGAGAACAAGGGATAGGGTTCCTATTTCACACTTTTTACACTCAAGGAAACCTTAAAGATCTCAATTCGAATGTAGAAAGGGGGAAGAGAACTTGAAATAAGGTATCCTCGAGTTGGATTAGAGACTAAAAGGGGGTTCACCACCAAGCTAGGGCTTGGAAAGATAAGAAATTTAAATGACATACAAAGTACCATACAAAACCTAACTAAATGAGCTAGGAAATGAAATTGAAATGCAAAATAAAAGGCTAAGAAAGTACAGAGGTGCACCTGGAAGAAGGATGAGATTAGAAAAAGCTTCAAAACCCTAAAATATTGCTATGTAATTCCCACTAGGACTCATACGCTAGTCTAGGCGATTTAGTCCTAGACTAAGGTTTCTGTGCAAAAACTAGAATCTCACAGTGGTTGATTTGAAATAACTAATTTTTGGAAAATATGTTGTACTGGGACTCATATGCCACAAGTGGTGTATCAATACCACTCTAATTTTTCAGAGGGTTAAGACCTGAATGTGCTCTCCTATCTTTGCTCTTCCTTCCACACTTCGTTTTTAGATCTAAAACCCTGATTTGCAACCTGTAGTTGAATTTCTGTGAAGATAGAGAACTTGTGACTAATTGAAAATTCTCCTCAATATTGTAATTCAATCTTCAAAGGATCTTTAAGCCTCAAAGCACCTAGATCTATAATCACACATGTAGAGAGAGGAAAACTTGTTGATTGTTAGGGAATAGGGATTTTCCTTGGTCAAACCCCTTTTAGGTAATTAAACCAAATGATGAGATAATGAAATAAGTACACGAAACATGAAACCTGAAACATGAATAATGATACCTTGAATGATGTCTTGAGATGCAAATCAACAATCTAACATGAAGTGGCCATGTAGAATATAGATCTTGATCTTGAATATGGGTATGAAACAATGCCTGCAAATGGATCTTCAATGCTATATCACAACACTAGATCAACAACATGATTGATGCATATTGATCTTGAAATGATGAAGAATTTTGGTCCCTTAAATGCCTTAGAAATGCTCTTGTAAACTCTCTTGATGATCTTGTGAAGTCTTGGAATTCTTAACCCTTGATAGCTTAGGTTGATATCATGAAGGATTAGTGAAATAATGATTTAAGACCTTGTTTATATAGGTAATCCATCCAACTTACCATTTATTAGATCCCAAAGGCTAACATTAATGAAATTCGAACTTTAAACCCTAATTTCCCGCTCAAAACCCTAAAAAGGGGCCAAATGGGACTCATACACCACTTGTGGCATATAGGTCCCATTTGGATGGGACTTGTATGCCCAATGTGGCATATGGGTCCCACCAGACCTTTTCATGTGGGGGAAATGTCGATGAGTTAAGAAATTAAGTATATTTGACGTCTATGTCAAGATTTTGATTGAAATAAGCCTCAGGATGCACAATATAGGGTCTTAGGGGCCTATTAATGATGATATGAAGGTCATATTTATGCAAGAGGGTTGGACTCACTTAGTGTGAATGTGCAAATAAATACACTGTAGAACATTAAATTAAGGAAAAATCAGGTCTATTTAGCTTAAAAGGGCCCTAAATCCAATGTGAATGTGTAAAACACATTACAACACTAGATCAAGGCAACTTTAGGTCCATTTTAATGTTAATCATTCCCAAATTAAGTAAGGAAAAGGGATACTTATTTTGTTTCCACACAAACTAAGCGAAATCCCTTTGAACAAAAACTTTTACTAGCATTATTATTCATAAGTGTTTAGCATAAGATAGATTGTTAAGCCTTATGAAGATTGAAACCCTAAATTCAAGGCCACCAAGCATAACACACCTTGCTTTCCTATGTTCAGCCTTGTCTTACAGTTCATAGGTGTTTACCATAACACAACTTGTTAAACCCTATGAAGCTCGAACTCTAAATTCAAGGCCACCTAGCATAACACACCTTGCTTGCCTATGGAGCCTTGCGTTGTCTTCTGGCACCTTATTGAATTTTTCAAGAGGATAGACTTGATATGGTATGAGAGCCTAATATGATTCTCACATTTTCCACCCTTTTGGGATACTCACCTAGTGGATGGCCTGAGCTTTCACTACCTTGAAGTGAGCACATGAAAAAATAAAAAGTGATGGCTTAGATGTGTTCCACTTCGATTGGACCATCTAGGCTTGATCTTCCTAGTCTTTGATGTTGTATGATTATGTATCTTTTTCATTGTTGCATACATAAGTGTATTGAATGTCTACTTTAGTGTGAGTTTGACATGGGGTCATCCTCTCACTAAAGTGGGGGCTAAATGTAGTGTAGGAAAAAGTATCCCTTTTGCACACTTAATTTGGGAATGAATAGTTAATAATAAAATGAGCTTCATTATGCCTTAATTCAGTGTTGTAATATGCATTCTACATATTCACATTAAGTTTAGGGCCCTATTAATTAAAATGGCCTTAATTATGCCTTATTTTTGGTGTTGTAAGGTGTACCTTTACACTTTCACACTAACCTAGGGCTTCATTAATTGATTGAGGCTAATTTTGCCTTAATTGGCCCCTTTAATTCAAATCCAAGCCTAATTAATTGTATTTTTGAGGGATAAAACCTGATATTCATAAATGCCATAATATAAGGTTTAGCATTGAGATATGTGTCTTAGGAAAGTGTCATAGGACCCATTCACCATAGGGTAAATAGGTCCTCACTTTCTCCTAGGACCTAAATTCAAATTATGTTTTTGCTTGTATTTTAATGATTTCAAATCCACAATTCAATGTCGGCTTGTGATATTTCAATTTCAAGAATTAATCCTAAGATATGTATAAATAAGAGGTCATTTCACTATATTTCATCCTAAGAATTTCAAGTATCATAGAGAATTTCAAGAGAGCATCCAAGAGCATTTTCAAGGCATTTCAAGGCAAAACTATTGAAGATTATTGCAGCAATTAAGATTCCATTGTCATGTCCAAGATTTATTGCATCATGCATGTTTTTTGAGCTAATATGTTGATGTAGTGTTCAAGATCTGTTCAAGTGTTCAAAGGCATTATTTGAAGACAAGTTTCACGACAAAGATCTTTATCCATTGAAGCCAATTCATGTTAGTTTGCAGATTTGTACTCCAAGTTTCAAATAAGGTTTGGTGATTTGTTACATAGTATTGTTCATTCATCATTCTTTCATTCTTTTCTATTTCATTTTAAGGTTTAGTTATCAAAATAGGGTTTGACCAAGGCAAACCCCCATTCACCTAACAAACAACATTTTTCTCTTTGATGTGTGATTGCAGATTTTAGGTTGAAGATCGTTTGAAGAGAAAAATTGGAGAAAGTTGCAAAGTTGTCAATTTGCAAGAAAAGTTGTCAAATCATGGAAACTCCTCTATAGAATTCATTTTTGGCTTGCTAACAGTGAACATCAGGAATCTACGAGTGCAAACCTAGTAGAAGAGAACCTAGAAAGTAGTTTTTAGGAACCCTATCCAAGACCCATTCGCCATAGGGTGAATGAGTCATTGGTGAGCTTCAAAAAAGTGATTTTGGTGAAAGGTGCACATCAATTTCCCCTTTCCATATCCGACTTTTGATTACTATTTCAGTTAGATTTAATTGTTTTCTTCATATGAATTTTATAGCTTGCATTTTGGAGTTTGTTTGATGGTTTTGATCTTTCTCTTCAAAGTGTTATTTAGCTTTTACCCCCGTCCTTGCATAAATAGGAAATTTTCTAATTCATACCTTGATTTGACTCACCTAAGATTTGTTAGTCACTTTAATGTTCGGATCTCATTTCCTTGAATGAAATTAGGGAAATAGGTCTTTGTGGTGAACCCCCCTTTCATAACATTTTTCCATCATGACACCTCCTATCAATTTAAAATTAATATCAATTATTATTTTTAAAATTAAATGTGAATAAACACTTAGCTCTAGTGTTGATGGGTGAAAGAAAAATATTGTATCTCACTTTTTATCCTTATTAGGCCAAAAAAATAGAATTTTAAGTATTCAACACATTTTATTGATTGTACTCTAAACAAACTATCAATAATTTAAAAAGGATCTACAAACTTGTGATTTGTGCTATTTTATCTATAAATTTAATTTATTATTTTTTAATCTATTACGTTTTGTTTTTGATTGAGGAAAAAATGGGTTTTACAGGGACCTGAATCCACAAAGTTTACAAATCAAGAAAAGATAGATCAAAAGTAAATACCGAACAAGATAGGTTGCATATTAAAGATAAACAGAAAAGACCAGCAACTAGCTGCAAAAATCCAGTAAAATGAAAGAAAAAGACCAACGACAACAGAAACACAACCAAGACTAACCTAGAGACTTCAAGGTCTCAGCCACTTCCGTTTCTAGGATGTCCATATCCTGGGCCACCATCCTAAGATCTTGGGTCTCCAAAGGTGTAGTTTCCTATCTTTTCTTCATGTTGGCCCTGGTTCTCTTTAAAGGGCCCAAATCCCCAACTTTGTTTTTGTTCTTCTCAACGTCCAGATCCACAATTAAAAGTCCTTGCTGAGTGCTGTCCTTTTTTTTGCCAAATCTCTCAAGACAATAGAGTTATTCTTAACTATTTTGTGGTTGTTTTCTATCGTGGCTATCAGAGCTTCCCTGATCTTCTCAATCTCTCTTCCAAGGATCTCCCCATCCTTCTTAAGGATTTTAGTAAATTCTACCTCTTTCTAGAGGTAGTTCGTCATGGCCATCTTCTCTTCCGCCATCCACAAAGCCTTAGCCGAGTTATGCTCTGCCATCTTGGTTTCCATAATTTCTAGTTTGCTAGACATAGCTCTATTTTTCAGGTTTAGGTCCTTAATTTCGTGAAAGGCCCACTTCAAAATTTTCAAATTATCAATTGCACCATTTCTAGCTAAAGGCAGAATGTCGCCATGAAAGTTGCTATCAGGTTCAAAAGTTGGGTCATCTGGATTCAGGTCCCTGTGAGGGTTGGGCCTATCTTCTCCGCCAACATAATGGAAAGAAGCAGAGGATAAATCTTTTCTAGAAGGTTCTACAATGTCATCCTCCAGAGAGTCCTCTGAGTAGGCCACCAATTTATCCACAGGGGGTTCTTCCCTACTTTTTTCCTTCGACACAGACGCTTCAGGAGGAAGTTTCTGAGGATAATCTTTCTTGTTTGAAGGCTTAGTAGTAGGTGTATTCTATCTTTTTTTACTAGGAGGAGGAGTAATCTCTTCCACCCAGTCTAGGTCCGAACCCTTGACATCCTTAGGCGAGCTTGACTCAGTGTCATAACCCTCTGAGGTAGAGGCAGAGATGGGGTTAGAAACCGTCGACATATTTTGAAAGTGCTCATAAATGAGCCGAATTAGGCCAGCATGTAGGACCGGATTCTTATCAAGATTTTTCATATTCTCCTCAATGCTAGGTATGTGTAGGATCATCATGGAAAAAACAAGCCCTTAAGTGGCAATAAAATTCAAAAAATCAGAGTTAGGCACCTTGACGTAAAAATTTGAATAAGTTATCTATATTATTTTAAAAATATGTAAGAATAGAATCTGTAGAAAATTGAATGTAGTTTCTAAACTACTAGGTTTATTTAAAAAATAATAATCTATTTGGTGAAAATTTGAAATTTCAATGCAGTAGTACTTAAATTTGAGGGAAAAAATAAGGAGTAGGTGTTTGTCTGACCACCCTAACAACAATAAAATGATAATATTTTTTTATAATATTTTAGATATAAGTAGGGGACTCATGTCCTGATGTGATGCATATTTTTTTGTAATTTTTTTCCAAGTAAATAATTAATTATGAATTTTTTATTACAACTTTTAAAAAATATAAAAACTCGTATGTCTGACCACCTTAACTTGGTCAAAACTTCATGAAATTCAATTCTTTTTTTTGTAATCCTATATTATGTGAAGCATAGAATGTGACACATGTTTTAGATTAAAAAAATGTGATACCGTTTGAAAGCTATAGATTTTTTTCAATCAGCCTATCAATCAAAACTTTAGTCATAATTCAAATAGAAAATGAATAATAATTATTTATTAAATTCAAAGTAAAGCATAATTTATATTGGTGGAAAACTGAGATTCTCCTTTAAAAACCCTTTTTGTTTCATCAATTTTGGGTAAAAAAAAAGTCATCAGCCACATGGGCCATCATATCACTTAGATATCACCACTTTTTGGCCCATCACGATCCTGCACATACCCTGCTATTATTCAAAGAGAATAACAGGTAATAGGGGAAATAAACCCTAACCTTATATCTAAAATAGTTGAGTAAAACAAAATGATACCCGTATACTCTGGTAAATCTCCCATCCAATGTAATGTACTCCATTAGGACTCTAAGCACCTCCCTCCAAATTTTATTTATCCTTCTCGAATCAAAATAGCTATTAGAGACTTTAAAAAGTCTCACCTTCTCCTCCTCAATATTCAGAAAACTGATCACAAATTCATCCCAGAATTTCCTGTCACGGTAAAATTTCACACCATCCATAGGGAGACTAGTAACTTCTCCAATAAGCGCCTCATCCACAATCACCTTTATTCCAGTGCTTCACAAAATAATCAGTTGCTTTGAGTTCTGGCCTGTGAAGTCTTTCAATGAATAGTTGAAGCCCTCCTTTCTCAATTTTCTTCCACACCTTTGAATTTTCTTTATTCTTAGTGTACGCAGTAGGCTCAACTCTTTTCCTGCCTATTACTTTTTGTTAATTTTCATAATATTTTAAATTATTTTTCTATTATTCTATAATGAGTTATATTTACCATAATTCCTAACTCGTACAAGTAACACATTTCCAATAATTCTTGGAATTGATGTTTTTTATAAAAGGCCAAAGGGCTAAACTATTACATTAATCTGAAAGTAGAAATACATTCTTATAAGTTCAAAGAATCTGTGCTAGGGGAGTTGGAATTAAATTGTTAACTCCAATATTTAGTGCATTTAGTGCATGTACATATTTTTTGATAACTTTTCATTGAATATTTTTCTTTTTAAAATTGTAAAAATGAAATTTCTAACTTATATTTTACCATATCACATTTCTCATTGCCTATTTATTGAATCATTTTTTTTTGAAACAAGGACATTTGATGTGGAATATAATACAAATTTTAAGTTTTTTGACATAGTTTTTTGTTTCATAGTTTCTTGAATAGATGTGGTTTTTGCAATGGACATGTCTTTCTTAAAATAAAATTAAAAAGTATAATATTAAAAAATCTCATTATATGTCATACATTTTAGAAAGTTGACTACAAGGGCTATGTACATGCAAAATATTATCTCTAGGTACCTTTTTTGAACCTGTTAAAGCAAGCTTCCACGAACGTTTGTAGAGAAAAACAACACCTTCACAAGAGAGAAGCAACACACGAAGTGGCTATTTCACTAGAAGTGAAAAATAATGAATTGAGATGATTTACAATGTACAAGATCCTTGCTTATATAGGCAAGGTGAGAGAAAGGATTAGACAAAGTCATTAAAAGTGTCTTAATCCTTTCTCTCACCTTGCCTATATAACTAAGGCTCTTGTAAATTGTAAATCATCTCAGTTCATTATTTTTCACTTCTGGTGAATAGCCACTTCGTGTGTTGCTTCTTTCTTTTGTGAAGGTCTTTTTTTGGTCTATGGACATTCCTAGAAGCCTGCTTTAACATGGTATCAGAGCTATATCTCAAATATTAACATTGGTATCAGAGCTTGGATCACAAGTTCGAACCCCTTGCTTTCGCTAGGGGGATTGTTATAAGGTGTGTGCCCTTGGTCTCCTTTTGTTGTGTACCACAATGCTTGGGTTTGTGACATGGCTTAATCACCTCCCATGCATTCATGAACTCTGGTGATTGTATCGAGCATTAACAGGTCGATCTGTTGGTGCAAGGAAAATCATCTTTGAGTTCTTAGTGAGGACCTATTCACATCATTAATAAGTTTACTTAGAAGTTAAGTTTCCTAGTTTGCATTCTAGAAACTAGTATTAATAGGGCCATGTCTCATTAATTAGCTTGTAGTTAGTTATCTAGGCATTTAATATTTCTCTCATGCATTTAATATTTGCATTGAGGTTGTTATAACTTAGTTGTCTCATGTGATAGGATTAAGACACTTGTCATGATCTTATCTAATCCTATTTCACTCCTTTCCTATAGAACCAAGGCTCTTGTACATTATTTTTCATCTCAATTCAATTTTTTTCACTTCTGGTGAAATAGCCTCTTCATGTGTTGCTTCTCTCTTTTGTGAAGGCATTTTTTTGGTCCGTAGATGTTCTGGAAGCTTGCTTTAATAGAACCCACATGCATAAAGTTAACTATTTTGAATTAGAAAAATATGCTATATGAATAGGAAGAAGAAAATTTTGGCGCATACATAGGTTCAATTGAACCACCTTAGATTAAAATATATTTGATAAAACATTTATTAGGTTGAAAGAAGATTTGATTAAACCCTTAATCTCTTCAATATCTTAAATAAAAGCATCATGTAGTAGTAGATCAAGATCTCCCACTTTCTTTATTGGCTCACATAGCTAGGTAGGTAGGCAGGAGAGCTTAGTTAGTTCCACTTCTATCTACAAGTGTACAAATTATAGGTTACTCTTTTGGTTTGCTAAAAGAAGTGACAAAAATTTCCCCCTCTTTTTTAGACAAAAATTGTCTCATTTTAGATGTAATATTTTTTAGTTGAAAAGTGGGACACACTTATGTGCTTTTACTTTGATGAATAAGAATGAATATAATGTTGCAATTGAACCTAATGTTATCAAGGTTAGAAGTATATCCTCTCTATCTATGTTTCATCTTAAACTCTATCTATCAAATTTGTGTCTCCTTTTAGTTCAATTTTGTAGATGTGGATTTGATCACCTTGTTTCCTATTTTGCATGATCATTATTATCTATTCCACTCTTAGGATTGATAATATTTAAGAATAACTTTAGAGTGCTAATAGATCACTACAGATCACATTTTCCTACATCAGTGTTTCGAGAATACAAAATTTATAGTTGTGTAAGGATCAAAGAAAACAACCAATGATATAGGTGTCCTAGATGGTGATGTTGAAGTGAATGTTGTTTTTTTGATGAACCATCAAAGTATTCAAGTTTAATAATTGATCTTTGAATTTTAAAATGATTTAGGGCATGAGAGACAATATGAGAGGATGAAAAATGAATGCAATTGAATGAATTTAAGCACTATTTCATAGTACAAATTCTTCTAAATGTTTATTTTCTTGGCTTAAGTGGTTAGTGAAATGGGTGAGATTATGCTAAATTTAAATTTAAATTTTGTAAAGTTGGGGATCAAATATGTGGACACTAGATCAATGCAAACTACTAGGAATGACTTAGGTAACAAAACAGTAAAGTCTATGTGGAAAATAATTTTCTCAAGATGGGAGGTACAATAAATGTGGGATGTGGAAAAAAAGTGTTTAACTATAGATGGGATAAGATAAAATGTATGAGAATGTAGTGTAAATGGAGATAGATAAAGGCTATGAGAATGATTCCAACTTCACACAAAATTCATCCCTTTATCAATGTATAATTATACTAAAATTTCTATCAAAATAAACACAAAACTAAATAAGAACTAGCATAAGTATACAAATTTCATCATTAAAATAATATTTTTTAAAATACTTAAAAATAATTAATAACAAAATTAACCAATTTATGTATAAGAATCCCATATACCTTTCATACATCATTGACTTGAGAAAAACATTTCTTTAATAATTGATAATAAAATTTAGAACAACTTTCACTTTTCATTAATTTAATACTTATCAAAACAAAATATTATAACAAACAAAATTATAAAATATTGTTAACTAATTATTAATATTTATACACTATTATTTTTCACACCTAAAATAAATTTTTATTTTCTGCCTAGGGGAGAGGGGCCAGTAGTCGTGCGGGGTCCAATAGTCGCATAGTCAATTGTGATTATTCATATCAATACTAGAATGAATTAATATTATATCTTGTATATATTCATTTCACATATTAATCAAAATATTACCAAATATGTGACATTACGAGACCAATAGTTGTTCAAGTAAAACAAACATAAATGCATTCATGAACAAGTGAAATAAGTATTTTTTGTCTCAAATAAAACATCTAAACTATCCACTATAAGTGTGTCATTTATAAAATTAAATGCTCATTTGATAAAATAAGACACTCATTTAAACAAGTATTGTTATAATAGTGAACAAATATTGTTCTTATGTGTACAACTATTGGGGTAGCAATGTACAAGCATTGGAATATTTAATATTAATAATTTGTCCTATCACAAATATAAAAGGTGGGCACAATAAATACCATGTATTTTTTCAATAAATGTGAAGGATTTTCAAAAAGTTTTAGTGTTCAACTATTGGTCCATTTTTGTTTGATATAAGTTGTAATTTAAATAATGGAGTGTTGTTTTTATAACAACAAATAGTTTTTATGTGTTCAACTATTGGTCCATTTGTGTTGAATATAAAAGCTAGAGATAACAAAGATTTATGGTTACCAATAGGTATTTGGTCCATTTAGGTTGCATATTAGTTTCATTTTAAATAAAAATATAATATTCTACAAGCAACAAATGATATTTTTTTGTTCGACTACTAAGGGTATCATGATTAAGTTTTGGTCAAACCTTTAAAAATTCAAATTTTGAACACTTCTCAGTAGATGTGCTGATGTGGCAAGTTGCATGATGAGTCACACCTCCAAACCTTAGTTATAGATAGATAAGAGGCTAATCCACATTTCAAAAAAAAATGAAGGTCCTACAATATTCCAGTCAATCGCTACAAATTGGTGAAGTTAGCCCACACAACTACGACTAATAAACATAATTTTTAAATAAAAAACATTAAAAAAATCATTGAAGAAATTCTTACTACAACCTTTAAATTAAAAAAGACAACCCTGAATAACACAAATCTCGTGAGAGGTGTAGTCAGACTCCAGTGGAACGGAATGAATCTTCACCTTACCTGTTTAGAAAATTCCTACTCCTCGAGTCATCCTCATTCTCCACCTCAGCCGCGTATGGAAAAGTCTTAAGACGGCAATGGAGATTATATCATGTTAACATCCTTTCTTGTGGTTATTTGGGAAGATTACTCATCAAAATTTATGAAAGAAAAGTCATGATCACTACAGAAATAGTAGGACTTGAAATCCTTTGACTAGATCTCTAGAAAATGATCGTGCAGTTTCCAGTCTTTGATCCCTATCGACACCATTAAAGCAGCAGACTGGCGGTCTACCAGTTCTTTCCTTGAAGAAGAAGATGCTCGCGGTCACTGTCAACTAAGCTTACTACTTCTTTCTTCCAAAAAAAACGATGTTGGTATACGAGTTTCATGGATGTTACCATAAACCCTACATCACGGTTGAACTTTTCTAGACAATGATGGGAGCGGATGTTACACGCAAATAATTAGTGGTTGCCAGTTCTACACGGAGGTGACAAAGAAGTATAACTATGATTCCATGTTCATGAAAATTCCCTAAACCCAAATCAGAAGCTCAGGTGAGATTGCTTGAGATAGTTGAGTCCAACACAGACGGCTTTTAATGGCGGAATTCGACTTTGCAAGCGCAAGAGAGATTCAACATTTCAGCCATTCTCACATCCTGGAGCTCAGTACGTTGCGAGGGCGAGGGCAATTGAGAAGTATTGTAGAGGGTGCATGAGACCCATCGGGGAAGGATTGGCCTACCATTGTCAGCCCTGTAATTTTCTCCTTCACTTAAGCTGCTCGCAAATCCCTCAGCAAATCACTCATCCCGCTGATACTCACGTTCTCGATCTGCTACCTCAGCCGTGGGATTATGCACCCTCAACTTGTAGGTGTAACGCATGTTGGCAACCGATTAGCCAAGGCTTCTCCTTCCACTGCTCTATTTGCCGATCAGATCTGCATCCTTCATGTGCAAATCTGCCCATGGAATTTAATCATCCACATCACCAAGGCATAAGTTGTTTCTCTTCTTCATTCCTCCTTATCCGAACAGAGCTTTTATGTGTAATGTCTGCCAGAGAGGTGGAGGTTCGTGGCATTATCACTGTTCTGTGTGCCACTACGATTCGCATGTGAACTGCACACAAATACCTTCCCTCCGAGAATCCCTGCTGAATGAAACTTCTCAAACCATAAACCGAGCATATGTGAATTATGGTGGAGGGCGTATGGGCGGCTATATGTCTACAAGATCAGGCCCCGGTCATTTGGAGAGAGGTTTTTGGGATCATCAAATGCAGCAGCAGCTGTTGAATATAATTTGCAAAATTAAGTGAAAAATAAATTGCAGAAAATAAAAGATTAACAGCAATCACAAAACAAGAACACCAGATTTATCGTGGTTGACCATTAATTTAATAGCTACGTCCACACTCAGGGATTATCTCTTATTATTATCAAATTCCGAATTAATTACATATTCAACCAGCAGTTGTATTTATAAATCAATCTCCACTCCAATAATTGGAAAAATCCATTCGAAACAGACAACTTTTAAATTGGCGAACACATGCCAATAGAAGTTATTTCAAAGAAATAAACTGTTTCAAATTGTGAGAGAAACTTGCTAATTTAGGCTTCACAGAACCCAACAATCTCCTACTTGAAGACCAAATTGCTGCTCAGAGATATCCCCTCTATTTCCAATCATTACTTTGAAAACTCCATAGGCCTATCCCTAGGCCTGCCAATCTTAAGCATCTTATCAAATTGCTCATCTGCCCCTTCATAGATTCTTGTATCAGCATCTTCTAAATCAACCTTCCAATACTCTGCTTCCAATTTTGCAGTCATGTACCCTATGCTAGCAACAGTGACTAATGCCTGGATATCAAAGTTCTTTGGTGCTAAAAGGTAAATAAAAATTAAAAAACAGAAAATCAAGAACAAAACAATTTGAACAATTCTACCAAATTCACTGCCAATTTTGAAAGCAATCTTCTTAGATTTAGCTACGCCATCTTCCATATTGGTTGACATATTTCCAAATGTACAAGTGTTGCTACCAGCACCATTACAAACTAATTCCAAACTTTCACTCTGATCACCATTACAAACGATCTCATCTTTGATCACCTTCAAATTGTCACTATCACCGCCATTAATTTCATTTGCCCCAGGTTCTATGGCATCAACCTTCTCATCATCATCTAACTGATCCCCAAAAGTGTCACTGTCAAACATACTAAGAAAATTATTAATAATAGAATCAGTTTCAGCATCTAATTGATCCAAAGACCTTTGCTTGGTAGTCAATAATGACGAATCTGAAGTAGGATGAACAACTCCCACTTCAGCATGACTCTCTATGACATACAAGGTGCCTAATTTTCTACCCCTTGCAATTACCAAGGCCCCCTTTTTAACTTTGCATTTATTTGATTCAAAACTAATCTCACAACCTTGAGAACCCAATTGTCCAGCCAAGATTACATTTTGTTTAAGCTGGGGAACATATCTAACATCATGTAACAACCAAGTATAACCATTTTTCAATTTTAATGAAATATCCCCTTTTCCAACAACATCACAAGATTCATTGTTACCAAGAAAAACCTTACCAAAATCATCGCTTTGCAGATTTTTGAAATACTCCTTGCATGGAGTGACATGAAACGATGAACCTGAATCAAGCACCCAAACATTAGTTGGAATTTCTTCTTCGGTTAAAATAAGAACATCTGCATCTTCTTGATATGCTGTGTTGGCTTCGTTATTGATCACATTATCTTGTGCTTTTTATAGTTCCAACAGTTCTTTTTTATGTGACCCGGTTTGCCACAAAACCAACAATCATTGTTTCTTCCCCTGGACTTCGATCTTCCTCTGTTCCTATTTCTGCCTTTATCTTGACCCCTTCCTCTATTGTCAATACTTACAGCAGTCAAGGAATCACCGGATGAGGGCTCTTGATTTTTCCTCCTCATGTCTTCACTGAGAAGTGTGGCTGCAACATCATCGAATTTCAATTTGCTTTTCGCAGCTACCAAAGTGCTCACTGCCATCACCACACCTTCCCAACTATTTGGTAAAGAACACAGTGATAAAATAGCTTTGATTTCATCATCCAAATTAATGCCTACATAAATCAATTGAGTGACTAATGTATTAAATTCATTTAAATGATTTGACATAATCCCTCCTTCTCGCATTTTTAAATTATATATTTTTTTCATAATAAATACCTTATTGGAAGAAGATGCCATCTCATACATTGAAGACAGTTTCTCCCACAACTCCTGTGTTGTCAGCTGAGACATTAAATAAAACATTACTAGACAGTGAAAGGAAAATTTTAGCTCTTGCCTTTTTGTCCAGCTTCTCCCAATATTCATCAGATAAAGATCCTTGCCCTTTGGCTTTGCCAGCCAATGCATTCGAAAGGTCTTGCTTGATAAGCAATGATTCCATCTACACTTTCCAGAGACCGAAATTTTGTCCTGCAAACTTTTCTATTTTCCACTTGTTTGCATCTTCCATGGCTGCAAAAGTTCTTCACAATTTCCTACACCAAATTTCTCCAACCTGCTTTGATACCAATTGTTGAATATAATTTGCAAAATTAAGTGAAAAAGAAATTGCAGAAAATAAAAGATTAACAACAATCACAAAACAAGAACACCAAATTTATCGTGGTTCACCATTAATTTAATGGCTACGTCCACACTCAGGGATTATCTCTTATTATTATCAAATTCTGAATTAATTACATACTCAACCAACAGTTGTATTTATAAATCAATCTCCACTCCAATAATTGGAAAAATCCATTCAAAACAGACAACTTCTAAATTGGCGAACACATGCCAATAGAACTTATTTCAAAGAAATAAACTATTTCAAATTGTGAGAGAAACTTGCTAATTTGGGCTTCACATAACCCAACAGCAACAACGTCCACCATTCCAACACCCAAATAACACGAGGGGTAATATGTTTGTCAGGCCAGTGATGGGAGCCATTATGAATACAACACTGGGGAGTATTCTACAACCTCTTATGAATCCAGGTGGAGGAGGAAACGGATGGGGTGTTTTGGATGGACTCGATAGTTTTGGGGATTTAGCTGATGTTATTGGATCTTTGTTTGGCTTTGGATTCTATAAAATCTTTGAGTGTGCCAGGTATACATTGTCTAGTGATTGGAAAAATGAGATATACGGGGTGTATGTGTTTAGCAAGTTGTGTCTAACTAATTCTCATATGTATGGGATGGTAGAAGTTGTCTTTGGCATATTTTATACGTTGATTTGTGATAAAAAAAAATGATATGTATCTTATTGTGATATGGGATATTTAACATTGATGGGGTGAATATGTTTTGAAAGCTGTTTCTAAGTAATATTTATATATTTGGGATGGTAGTAGTTGTCTTTGGGGAGATTTTATATGCTATAATTATTCTAACTAGCTAATCATTCGGATAGTTAGTTAGAGTAAAGTAGTTATCTCAAATGTATGGGAGGGAAAGTGTTGTCCTTGACATGATTTTATATATTGTAATTAGTCTAAGTAACTAGGCATCTCACTAGTTAGTTAGAATAAAGTAAGTATCTCACATGTGTGGGATGGTATCAATTGTCTTTAACAAGATTATACATATTGTAATTACATTTCAAATGGAAGGTATCTTAGCTATATCTTAGCTATTCGTAATTGAAGTATATGTTCTATTGGGAGGTTGCCCCTCAAAATGACACTACAAATATAATAAAACATTTAGTTTCTCTCATTTTATATATTTTTGCATGTTCAACTTATCTTGTCTTGCATGTTCATTGCAAGTAGTATTAAAGATCTTTCTATGGTCAATTTTATAAGTAGATTTACCCATTTAGAGAAATTTCTGTTTGTCCATTGCAAGTAGTATTAAAGATCTTTCTATGGCCAATTTTATAAGTAGATTTACCCATTTAGAGAAATTTCTATTTGTCCTCTATATATTCGCACCTCACCCAAAAGGGATCTTCATGATCCAAAAAGTGGTTATAGCCACAATTACACTAAATTTATTACCTATATTTTTCCAAAATAAAAATCCTTGCAATTAGTTTCCTTTCTTTACAGTGGAAATCTTATGGTAGAGATTTTTAAATATTCTTAAAAGAGCTATCATTCTTGACTAAGATAGATTCTCCACAAAAGGTCTAGTATAATGAGGATTATTTTGACACCAATACCCAAGTCATAGATAAAATTTGTATATAATTGTGAGCTTCCATTTACCTTTGGTTACATAGAAAAAGCCCTAATTTTTTTTTACAACATAACTCTAGGTTACCTTCATCCATATGAATTTCACAATTCCCTCATAATTTACTATCCCTAGTAAGCTACTCACTACAGACCTTCAATATGGGATGGTGGGCTATGGGTATGGTCCTAATCCTCTATAGTTAGTACTCTAAATATTGGGTCAAAACTATTTAAGAATATGATAAGCATATTATTGATTTCACAAGCTAGACAATGTGATATAGTCCCTTCCCTATTTAAGAATATGATAAGCATATTATTGATTTCACAAGCTAGACAATGTGAATTAGTGCTCTAGACAATGATGGGAGCGGATATTACACGCAAATAATTAGTGGTTGCCAGTTCTACACGGAGGTGACAAAGAAGTATAACTATGATTCCATGTTCATGAAAATTCCCTAAACCCAAATCAGAAGCTCAGGTGAGATTGCTTGAGATAGTTGAGTCCAACACAGACGCGGGCTTTTAATGGCGGAATTCGACTTTGCAAGCGCAAAAGAGATTCAACATTTCAGGCATTCTCACATCCTGGAGCTCACTATGTTGCGAGGGCGAGGGGCAATTGAGAAGTATTGTAGAGGGTGCATGAGACCCATCGGGGAAGGATTGGCCTACCATTGTCAGCCCTGTAATTTTCTCCTTCACTTAAGCTGCTCGCAAATCCCTCAGCAAATCACTCATCCCAATGATACTCACGTTCTCGATCTGCTACCTCAGTTGTGGGATTATGCACCCTCAGCTTGTATGTGTAACGCATGTTGGCAACCCATTAGCCAAGGCTTCTCCTTCCACTGCTCTATTTGCCGATTAGATCTGCATCTTTCATGTGCGAATCTGCCCATGGAATTTAATCATCCACATCACCAAAGGCATAAGTTGTTTCTCTTCTTCATTCCTCCCTATCAGAGCAGAGCTTTTATGTGTAATGTCTGCCAGAGAGGTGGAGGTTCGTGGCATTATCACTGTTCTGAGTGTCACTACGATTCGCATGTGAATTGCACACAAATACCTTCACTCAGAGAATCCCTGTTGAATGAGACTTCTCAAGCCATAAACCGGGCATATGTGAATTACGGTGGAGGGCGTATGGGCGGCTATATGTCTACACGATCAGGCCCCGATCATCTGGAGAGAGGTTTTTGTGATCATCAAATGCAGCAGCAGCAACGTCCGCCATTCCAACACCCAAATAACACGAGGGGTAATATGTTTGTCAGGCCAGTGATGGGAGCCATTATGAATACAACACTGGGGAGTATTCGACAACCTCTTATGAATCCAGGTGGAGGAGGAAACGGATGGGGTGTTTTGGATCGACTCGATAGTTTTGGGGATTTCTCTGATGTTATTGGATCTCTGTTTGGCTTTGGATACTATTAAGTCTTTATGAGTGTGCCAGGTATACATTGTCTGTGATTGGAAAAATGAGATGCACGATAGTATTAGTGGGGTGTATATGTCTAGTAAGTCTACATAATTCTCATACGTATGGGATGAGATTTTATACATTGATGATTAGTGATAGGAAAAGTGTTAATGTATTTCATTGTGATATATGATATTTAGTATTAGTGGTGGATATGTTTTGAAAGTTGTTTTTTAAGTAATATTTATATATATGCAATGGTAGTATTGTCTTGGAGAGATTTTATATGTTATAATTATTCTAACTAGCTAATCATTCCACTAGTTAGTTAGAGGAAAGTAGTTATCTTCCAATCCAATCATAAATTGTTAGTTTTAATGGAAAATTTAGCCCAGATAATATTAGATAGTTTAAAAATATTAAGTCTAATTTTTACTCTTTCTAGTGGATTATCCCACTTTGAGTGTCTTTCCCTCTTCATCACCTTTCTATATATTTCTAATCACTTTTTTCTACTATCTTTGGTTTGTATTTAATTTGGTAGGTCAATGTTACATCCCATTGTGTATATACCAACTACTATTACATTTTATGAATAAATATGTTTTAAATTCATGATTATGTTTTACTGAATTCTAATGAATGATTGAGATGAATGAATACGTATTATGAAGTGATTGATCTTTAGAAACTTTAATGATGCAAATGATATATGATGAGTATGATTTTCATTTTATCAGCTTTCACTTATGATAAACTAAGTTGGATGCAGGAAAGAATCAAGCCCTCCAACGAGGAGAGGGGGAGTATCACCCAACAGAGAAAATTAGTGTGGAAACTGTAGTGTGTGAAATGTAAAGTATGCAAATTAGCAAATAACAACACAAAACACTCAACGAAATATTATATCAGAGAATTCAAATGACAAATCTAACTAAATTGAAATAAACAAACTCTCTAAAACCATTCCATTGTCCTCTATCCTCAAGGATTCATTAAATCACAATGGCTTTCAGATTGTGTATGCACTACGACTGCTAGAATGACAACCTGAAGAACGAGATGCTAAAAATGTAGTAAATCTATTCCTACATGATGATTGATAAATTATATGATGTGATGCTATGATAATGGTGTTGCTATAGAAAGATGCTATGCTAATGATGAAATGAAACTATAGAAATCAAAATGCAGCTAAAACTAAGCTAAAGTCATGATTCTAAACTAATATGCTTCTAATTGCTAGATGCCCAAATGTTCTTATGGAATTTTTGTTGAGTAAGTTTGCTCAAAGTTGGGATCCATTTAGTATAGAATGAGGTTGTATTTATAGATTTTCCAGGGCATATTGTGATGTGGCAACAACCAATGGTCTTGATTTAATCTGGATAGATGAAGGATGGAGGATGAAGAAGTTAGAGAGAAATAAGGAGAGTGTTCCCTTGCATGAAAACAATCTGCTAAGTGTAGAGGAGAAGAAATGAAATAGAAGAGAAAAGTGTCTCAAGTTTGTTTCAGCATTTGTTGAGGATAAATATCTAAATTAAATATTTGAAATATTCAATTTGTTGAGACACATACTGAAGTGTAAAGGGGAAAAGCTATAGACATGTGAACAAATTTAAATTTAGAATTTAAATTTAATGAGAGGAATGATAATAAAATAAAATAAAATATTTGAATTTGTTCATTTAATTAAAGATTAGAAGAAGTAAAGAATGTGAACTATATAAATAAATTTAGAATTTATCTATAAGCAGATGAATTAAAGGGGGTTTATTAACTAAATAATTTTTATTTAATTAATTAGATTATCCAGACCAATTTTAAGTGTATACATTTTGCCCCTCTTTGAAGTGACGTGTTTACACATTGCTTCAAAGAAAAATATGTTGTTAGTGTTGACAAAAAAATTCAATGCCTCAGACGTTGATTTTTCGAGTGATGATGGATATATGCCCCCTCGAGAGATAAATCGATGAGTTTTTGAATTTTTTGAAATTTTTATGATTTTTTGATGATTTCAAATTTTTATGATGCCAAGAAAATTTATCTCCTGAAAATGATATTAAACCTACCAACTTTGATGAATTGATTAATTAAGGACCTTATTAAAAAATAAAATAAATTAATCCCATTAAATTCCCACTTAATCACCCCTTTAAAAGGTTAAAACAATGTGATTTGAATTTATTTGTGCATTTGCACTTTGAAAAAATTGGAGTGATTGAGCAACTTTGTGCATATTGAGAAAGATGGTGATTCTAATCCAAACCCACCGATTCAAGCGTGTGCGACATCACAACTGCCCGACCGCATATGGACCTTTGGTACGTACCCCAAAAAACCTTCTTGTAAATTTTGAATCTTGTTTTTCACACTTTTTCATATTTTGAATTTTTCCTTTTTATGTTTTAGCACATAGGGAACCCAATGTAATGCACAGGTAGATTGTTCTAGCACATATAGTATATTAGCACATAGGTTCATATTTTTAGTGCATACAATCAAAGTTATAGTGCATGTAGGAAAATTTTTAATGCATCCATAGAATCTTTTAGCACAATGATAGTTTTGATGCATAGATGACAAGATTTAGCACATTAAGTCAAAGTTTTAGCGTATATGTCATTTAGCACATTGATAGAGCAGAATGGCACATTGATGAAATTTGATGGCACATTTGGTTATTCGACGCATTGAATCCCTATTGTGGTGCATTGGTAGAATTCTTTGGCGCATTCATTATTTTTAGAGCTTTGAGACACTATTTTAGCGCATCCATGTTAGATTGATGAAATTTAGATTAGATTCCTTGAATTTCATGATTCTTGATCGCGCCAGCCTTCGATTTGATGATGTTTGATGATGTTGATAGATTACATGATGATTGATCTCATGCTAGGTGAGGATCAATGATAGATTGATGATAATTGACCTCATGATAGGTGAGGATCAATGATAGATGCTCACAAGATTTGATCAAAATCTCATCAAAGCTGATTAGATTGATAGGTCGATTGATGTTGATTGATTGACAATATTGTTGATTTGTGATATGTTATGATGATAGAAGCCTTTGACAGTCCTTGTGTCATAGGATAATTTCTCGAGGACCTGGAATTTGATTCCACATCTAGATCAGGCTGATCTAAATGTGATTGGATGATGCGGATTGAATTCTTTGCTTGGCATACCCCAACATAGGATTAACAGGGGAATTTTGACTGCTTTGGTAGAGAGGTGACATAGTGATCATAACACCTTTCATTTGGCCATTGGTGAGATGACAGTCACACTAGAGGATGTTTACAAGATTTTGAGGATTCTTGTTGTTGGCAATCTAGTTGTGTATGATTCCATTGAGGAGGGAGGGATCGATGCACTATAGAGAGTCTTTGAGGATGATCATATTTGTGGTTATGAGATCCCATTATGAGGATATGGTTGATGCATACGTGACATTACCATGTGTTCTGGCTAGATTTATTGGAGGATTTTTATGTCCTGACCATAGGTCGAAGGGACTCTTAGCCAGTTGGGGTCAGACACTAGAGACCATGATCACATAAGGGACCAGATATGCTTGGGGTTCCTGCATGCTAGCACATTTGTACCATGATCTTCTCCAGGTGGTTTATTTGAGAGCATCTAGTTTATCCATCGAGGTTACATTGTTACAAATATGGGCATGGGAGAACATAGCTGTCACTTGACCTGTTGCAGAGAGACAACACCCAACTAGGAGGCCTTATGTTCATGGATATATAGGTCCAGTTGTCTAGCATAAGTTGGTAAAACTAGAGTACTAGATGAGGGTTCTGGATGATTTGGATACACTGACATGGAGGCCTTACCTAGGTTGTGAGCAGTGGCCAGAGGATGACACGGAGATGACATATGTTTGCACTGTTAGATATTTGATCGGGAGGACAACATTAATTATTAAGAGATTCCTTCTTGGGAGAGTGTTGTGACAGTACAAGTGAGTACAGGGTATGCCCCAGGGAGTTTCTCTATATGCACAAAGAGGACAGTACATTCCGAAGTGGGGGCCTATTTTATCATACGATCCTGCCTATCAGGAGTACTTTGGATTACAGCTAGTGGTATGGGAGTACCATCCAAAGATCATAGAGGTTTCCTTATCATAGGAGTATGCACATTACTTCTTTGCACATCCTTTTTTGTGGATATCCAGTCTGGATGAGCTGGTACCTTTATTGGATGATGAGAAGGCACCGAGATGGAGGAGGGGTGGAGGAGGTGATGAGGAGGAGGAGGGAGAGATCAGTGATGACAGAGATGATGGAGATGGGGATGGTGGAGGTGATGGTAGTGGTGCAGGAGGTGGAGGTGGACCAGTGTTGGATGTACAAGACTTTATGGTACACTAGAGGAGGAGATCACTAGTGGCTACAACACAACAACATGTGCAGATTCAATTTCCCTTGCAGCAACAACAGACACAGATAGCTACGCTATAGGTTCAAGTGCAAACTTTGCAGGGTCAGCTGGCACAGGTATAGGATTTTCTAGCATAGGTATAGGGACAAATTGCCACCTTAACGATCAAGAGATACAACTAGATAGCAAGGTGAGAAGGCAGAGGCCTTGGTTGATAGGTTGCAAAGAGTGGCCAAGGGTACTACCACAAGTGATATGCTCAAAGAGGTCACACGGGTTAGTAGAGAGGCCGAGTACTATAGGGGACACTATCATGAGTTAGTGCCTTCGGAGCGACGGGTCAATTATCGATGTAGTCAAGATCAAGCAGGAGTCAGTCTTGAACCACCAACATGGGTGTGACTCAACCACCTTACAGAGATCCAAGTGCGGACCCAGGTGTAGATCTAGGTGCAGGTCCATCAGGTGTTGCGACAGGAGGCTTACCGAGGCTAGTGATGTCTGGGGGGAGCACCTCATAGCTCCATGATCACATTTGATGTACTTGAGACATTGATGTAGACATTGATTTAGTTGGGATATTATGATACTACCATTTTTTATATTGTATCTCTCTACATGTTTGGATATCCTTATACACTTTGACATTATTATTTTGAGATTATATATGATATACAATGATGATTTAGTGATCTATTATGATTTCTCTATGTGTTTATGATGGATTCCTATGATGGATGCATTTAATTTCCTGTTCTATATGTTATGTGATGTTTTAATATGATGTTTTCATGACTATGTATGGATGCAATGATTATATGATGATGATGTATAGATGATGATCTTATGACGCTTTAATGCTTATATGAAATATGAGATGGATTTTATTATGCAAATGAAATGTGATGTATTTTATGATTTTTATATTTTTCCAATGCAAATATATGATATAATGTATGAACAAATGAAGTTGATTATGCAAATGAGATGTAATGCACTTTGTTTTATATTTTTCTAATGAAGATATATGATATAATGTATGGATGGATGAATCAAAGTGCTTTATAATTCATACATGATATGCAAATGATTGTGCAACTATATGTATGAATGATTTGTTTTTGTTAATGTCAAATGAACTTAACCCATTAATGAGAGAGATAACATCATTTCCAGCCTTGGAAAATCTATACTGCAGATGCAAAACTAATATGAAGATAGGTTAAAGTACATTTGACATTAACAAAAACAAATCATTCACACACATAGTTTCACAATCATTTGCATATCATGCATACATTAGAAAGAACTATCATTCATCCATCCATGTATTATATCATATATTCACATTCGAAAATTACAAAAATAACAAAGTGCATTACATCTTATTTGCATAATCAACTTCATTTGTTCATACATTA
>CM021108.1:605933564-605976075 GCA_007115665.2 Sequoiadendron giganteum | reverse complement strand
AATTAATTATGAATTTTTTATTACAACTTTTAAAAAATATAAAAACTCGTATGTCTGACCACCTTAACTTGGTCAAAACTTCATGAAATTCAATTCTTTTTTTTGTAATCCTATATTATGTGAAGCATAGAATGTGACACATGTTTTAGATTAAAAAAATGTGATACCGTTTGAAAGCTATAGATTTTTTTCAATCAGCCTATCAATCAAAACTTTAGTCATAATTCAAATAGAAAATGAATAATAATTATTTATTAAATTCAAAGTAAAGCATAATTTATATTGGTGGAAAACTGAGATTCTCCTTTAAAAACCCTTTTTGTTTCATCAATTTTGGGTAAAAAAAAAGTCATCAGCCACATGGGCCATCATATCACTTAGATATCACCACTTTTTGGCCCATCACGATCCTGCACATACCCTGCTATTATTCAAAGAGAATAACAGGTAATAGGGGAAATAAACCCTAACCTTATATCTAAAATAGTTGAGTAAAACAAAATGATACCCGTATACTCTGGTAAATCTCCCATCCAATGTAATGTACTCCATTAGGACTCTAAGCACCTCCCTCCAAATTTTATTTATCCTTCTCGAATCAAAATAGCTATTAGAGACTTTAAAAAGTCTCACCTTCTCCTCCTCAATATTCAGAAAACTGATCACAAATTCATCCCAGAATTTCCTGTCACGGTAAAATTTCACACCATCCATAGGGAGACTAGTAACTTCTCCAATAAGCGCCTCATCCACAATCACCTTTATTCCAGTGCTTCACAAAATAATCAGTTGCTTTGAGTTCTGGCCTGTGAAGTCTTTCAATGAATAGTTGAAGCCCTCCTTTCTCAATTTTCTTCCACACCTTTGAATTTTCTTTATTCTTAGTGTACGCAGTAGGCTCAACTCTTTTCCTGCCTATTACTTTTTGTTAATTTTCATAATATTTTAAATTATTTTTCTATTATTCTATAATGAGTTATATTTACCATAATTCCTAACTCGTACAAGTAACACATTTCCAATAATTCTTGGAATTGATGTTTTTTATAAAAGGCCAAAGGGCTAAACTATTACATTAATCTGAAAGTAGAAATACATTCTTATAAGTTCAAAGAATCTGTGCTAGGGGAGTTGGAATTAAATTGTTAACTCCAATATTTAGTGCATTTAGTGCATGTACATATTTTTTGATAACTTTTCATTGAATATTTTTCTTTTTAAAATTGTAAAAATGAAATTTCTAACTTATATTTTACCATATCACATTTCTCATTGCCTATTTATTGAATCATTTTTTTTTGAAACAAGGACATTTGATGTGGAATATAATACAAATTTTAAGTTTTTTGACATAGTTTTTTGTTTCATAGTTTCTTGAATAGATGTGGTTTTTGCAATGGACATGTCTTTCTTAAAATAAAATTAAAAAGTATAATATTAAAAAATCTCATTATATGTCATACATTTTAGAAAGTTGACTACAAGGGCTATGTACATGCAAAATATTATCTCTAGGTACCTTTTTTGAACCTGTTAAAGCAAGCTTCCACGAACGTTTGTAGAGAAAAACAACACCTTCACAAGAGAGAAGCAACACACGAAGTGGCTATTTCACTAGAAGTGAAAAATAATGAATTGAGATGATTTACAATGTACAAGATCCTTGCTTATATAGGCAAGGTGAGAGAAAGGATTAGACAAAGTCATTAAAAGTGTCTTAATCCTTTCTCTCACCTTGCCTATATAACTAAGGCTCTTGTAAATTGTAAATCATCTCAGTTCATTATTTTTCACTTCTGGTGAATAGCCACTTCGTGTGTTGCTTCTTTCTTTTGTGAAGGTCTTTTTTTGGTCTATGGACATTCCTAGAAGCCTGCTTTAACATGGTATCAGAGCTATATCTCAAATATTAACATTGGTATCAGAGCTTGGATCACAAGTTCGAACCCCTTGCTTTCGCTAGGGGGATTGTTATAAGGTGTGTGCCCTTGGTCTCCTTTTGTTGTGTACCACAATGCTTGGGTTTGTGACATGGCTTAATCACCTCCCATGCATTCATGAACTCTGGTGATTGTATCGAGCATTAACAGGTCGATCTGTTGGTGCAAGGAAAATCATCTTTGAGTTCTTAGTGAGGACCTATTCACATCATTAATAAGTTTACTTAGAAGTTAAGTTTCCTAGTTTGCATTCTAGAAACTAGTATTAATAGGGCCATGTCTCATTAATTAGCTTGTAGTTAGTTATCTAGGCATTTAATATTTCTCTCATGCATTTAATATTTGCATTGAGGTTGTTATAACTTAGTTGTCTCATGTGATAGGATTAAGACACTTGTCATGATCTTATCTAATCCTATTTCACTCCTTTCCTATAGAACCAAGGCTCTTGTACATTATTTTTCATCTCAATTCAATTTTTTTCACTTCTGGTGAAATAGCCTCTTCATGTGTTGCTTCTCTCTTTTGTGAAGGCATTTTTTTGGTCCGTAGATGTTCTGGAAGCTTGCTTTAATAGAACCCACATGCATAAAGTTAACTATTTTGAATTAGAAAAATATGCTATATGAATAGGAAGAAGAAAATTTTGGCGCATACATAGGTTCAATTGAACCACCTTAGATTAAAATATATTTGATAAAACATTTATTAGGTTGAAAGAAGATTTGATTAAACCCTTAATCTCTTCAATATCTTAAATAAAAGCATCATGTAGTAGTAGATCAAGATCTCCCACTTTCTTTATTGGCTCACATAGCTAGGTAGGTAGGCAGGAGAGCTTAGTTAGTTCCACTTCTATCTACAAGTGTACAAATTATAGGTTACTCTTTTGGTTTGCTAAAAGAAGTGACAAAAATTTCCCCCTCTTTTTTAGACAAAAATTGTCTCATTTTAGATGTAATATTTTTTAGTTGAAAAGTGGGACACACTTATGTGCTTTTACTTTGATGAATAAGAATGAATATAATGTTGCAATTGAACCTAATGTTATCAAGGTTAGAAGTATATCCTCTCTATCTATGTTTCATCTTAAACTCTATCTATCAAATTTGTGTCTCCTTTTAGTTCAATTTTGTAGATGTGGATTTGATCACCTTGTTTCCTATTTTGCATGATCATTATTATCTATTCCACTCTTAGGATTGATAATATTTAAGAATAACTTTAGAGTGCTAATAGATCACTACAGATCACATTTTCCTACATCAGTGTTTCGAGAATACAAAATTTATAGTTGTGTAAGGATCAAAGAAAACAACCAATGATATAGGTGTCCTAGATGGTGATGTTGAAGTGAATGTTGTTTTTTTGATGAACCATCAAAGTATTCAAGTTTAATAATTGATCTTTGAATTTTAAAATGATTTAGGGCATGAGAGACAATATGAGAGGATGAAAAATGAATGCAATTGAATGAATTTAAGCACTATTTCATAGTACAAATTCTTCTAAATGTTTATTTTCTTGGCTTAAGTGGTTAGTGAAATGGGTGAGATTATGCTAAATTTAAATTTAAATTTTGTAAAGTTGGGGATCAAATATGTGGACACTAGATCAATGCAAACTACTAGGAATGACTTAGGTAACAAAACAGTAAAGTCTATGTGGAAAATAATTTTCTCAAGATGGGAGGTACAATAAATGTGGGATGTGGAAAAAAAGTGTTTAACTATAGATGGGATAAGATAAAATGTATGAGAATGTAGTGTAAATGGAGATAGATAAAGGCTATGAGAATGATTCCAACTTCACACAAAATTCATCCCTTTATCAATGTATAATTATACTAAAATTTCTATCAAAATAAACACAAAACTAAATAAGAACTAGCATAAGTATACAAATTTCATCATTAAAATAATATTTTTTAAAATACTTAAAAATAATTAATAACAAAATTAACCAATTTATGTATAAGAATCCCATATACCTTTCATACATCATTGACTTGAGAAAAACATTTCTTTAATAATTGATAATAAAATTTAGAACAACTTTCACTTTTCATTAATTTAATACTTATCAAAACAAAATATTATAACAAACAAAATTATAAAATATTGTTAACTAATTATTAATATTTATACACTATTATTTTTCACACCTAAAATAAATTTTTATTTTCTGCCTAGGGGAGAGGGGCCAGTAGTCGTGCGGGGTCCAATAGTCGCATAGTCAATTGTGATTATTCATATCAATACTAGAATGAATTAATATTATATCTTGTATATATTCATTTCACATATTAATCAAAATATTACCAAATATGTGACATTACGAGACCAATAGTTGTTCAAGTAAAACAAACATAAATGCATTCATGAACAAGTGAAATAAGTATTTTTTGTCTCAAATAAAACATCTAAACTATCCACTATAAGTGTGTCATTTATAAAATTAAATGCTCATTTGATAAAATAAGACACTCATTTAAACAAGTATTGTTATAATAGTGAACAAATATTGTTCTTATGTGTACAACTATTGGGGTAGCAATGTACAAGCATTGGAATATTTAATATTAATAATTTGTCCTATCACAAATATAAAAGGTGGGCACAATAAATACCATGTATTTTTTCAATAAATGTGAAGGATTTTCAAAAAGTTTTAGTGTTCAACTATTGGTCCATTTTTGTTTGATATAAGTTGTAATTTAAATAATGGAGTGTTGTTTTTATAACAACAAATAGTTTTTATGTGTTCAACTATTGGTCCATTTGTGTTGAATATAAAAGCTAGAGATAACAAAGATTTATGGTTACCAATAGGTATTTGGTCCATTTAGGTTGCATATTAGTTTCATTTTAAATAAAAATATAATATTCTACAAGCAACAAATGATATTTTTTTGTTCGACTACTAAGGGTATCATGATTAAGTTTTGGTCAAACCTTTAAAAATTCAAATTTTGAACACTTCTCAGTAGATGTGCTGATGTGGCAAGTTGCATGATGAGTCACACCTCCAAACCTTAGTTATAGATAGATAAGAGGCTAATCCACATTTCAAAAAAAAATGAAGGTCCTACAATATTCCAGTCAATCGCTACAAATTGGTGAAGTTAGCCCACACAACTACGACTAATAAACATAATTTTTAAATAAAAAACATTAAAAAAATCATTGAAGAAATTCTTACTACAACCTTTAAATTAAAAAAGACAACCCTGAATAACACAAATCTCGTGAGAGGTGTAGTCAGACTCCAGTGGAACGGAATGAATCTTCACCTTACCTGTTTAGAAAATTCCTACTCCTCGAGTCATCCTCATTCTCCACCTCAGCCGCGTATGGAAAAGTCTTAAGACGGCAATGGAGATTATATCATGTTAACATCCTTTCTTGTGGTTATTTGGGAAGATTACTCATCAAAATTTATGAAAGAAAAGTCATGATCACTACAGAAATAGTAGGACTTGAAATCCTTTGACTAGATCTCTAGAAAATGATCGTGCAGTTTCCAGTCTTTGATCCCTATCGACACCATTAAAGCAGCAGACTGGCGGTCTACCAGTTCTTTCCTTGAAGAAGAAGATGCTCGCGGTCACTGTCAACTAAGCTTACTACTTCTTTCTTCCAAAAAAAACGATGTTGGTATACGAGTTTCATGGATGTTACCATAAACCCTACATCACGGTTGAACTTTTCTAGACAATGATGGGAGCGGATGTTACACGCAAATAATTAGTGGTTGCCAGTTCTACACGGAGGTGACAAAGAAGTATAACTATGATTCCATGTTCATGAAAATTCCCTAAACCCAAATCAGAAGCTCAGGTGAGATTGCTTGAGATAGTTGAGTCCAACACAGACGGCTTTTAATGGCGGAATTCGACTTTGCAAGCGCAAGAGAGATTCAACATTTCAGCCATTCTCACATCCTGGAGCTCAGTACGTTGCGAGGGCGAGGGCAATTGAGAAGTATTGTAGAGGGTGCATGAGACCCATCGGGGAAGGATTGGCCTACCATTGTCAGCCCTGTAATTTTCTCCTTCACTTAAGCTGCTCGCAAATCCCTCAGCAAATCACTCATCCCGCTGATACTCACGTTCTCGATCTGCTACCTCAGCCGTGGGATTATGCACCCTCAACTTGTAGGTGTAACGCATGTTGGCAACCGATTAGCCAAGGCTTCTCCTTCCACTGCTCTATTTGCCGATCAGATCTGCATCCTTCATGTGCAAATCTGCCCATGGAATTTAATCATCCACATCACCAAGGCATAAGTTGTTTCTCTTCTTCATTCCTCCTTATCCGAACAGAGCTTTTATGTGTAATGTCTGCCAGAGAGGTGGAGGTTCGTGGCATTATCACTGTTCTGTGTGCCACTACGATTCGCATGTGAACTGCACACAAATACCTTCCCTCCGAGAATCCCTGCTGAATGAAACTTCTCAAACCATAAACCGAGCATATGTGAATTATGGTGGAGGGCGTATGGGCGGCTATATGTCTACAAGATCAGGCCCCGGTCATTTGGAGAGAGGTTTTTGGGATCATCAAATGCAGCAGCAGCTGTTGAATATAATTTGCAAAATTAAGTGAAAAATAAATTGCAGAAAATAAAAGATTAACAGCAATCACAAAACAAGAACACCAGATTTATCGTGGTTGACCATTAATTTAATAGCTACGTCCACACTCAGGGATTATCTCTTATTATTATCAAATTCCGAATTAATTACATATTCAACCAGCAGTTGTATTTATAAATCAATCTCCACTCCAATAATTGGAAAAATCCATTCGAAACAGACAACTTTTAAATTGGCGAACACATGCCAATAGAAGTTATTTCAAAGAAATAAACTGTTTCAAATTGTGAGAGAAACTTGCTAATTTAGGCTTCACAGAACCCAACAATCTCCTACTTGAAGACCAAATTGCTGCTCAGAGATATCCCCTCTATTTCCAATCATTACTTTGAAAACTCCATAGGCCTATCCCTAGGCCTGCCAATCTTAAGCATCTTATCAAATTGCTCATCTGCCCCTTCATAGATTCTTGTATCAGCATCTTCTAAATCAACCTTCCAATACTCTGCTTCCAATTTTGCAGTCATGTACCCTATGCTAGCAACAGTGACTAATGCCTGGATATCAAAGTTCTTTGGTGCTAAAAGGTAAATAAAAATTAAAAAACAGAAAATCAAGAACAAAACAATTTGAACAATTCTACCAAATTCACTGCCAATTTTGAAAGCAATCTTCTTAGATTTAGCTACGCCATCTTCCATATTGGTTGACATATTTCCAAATGTACAAGTGTTGCTACCAGCACCATTACAAACTAATTCCAAACTTTCACTCTGATCACCATTACAAACGATCTCATCTTTGATCACCTTCAAATTGTCACTATCACCGCCATTAATTTTATTTGCCCCAGGTTCTATGGCATCAACCTTCTCACCATCATCTAACTGATCCCCAAAAGTGTCACTGTCAAACATACTAAGAAAATTATTAATAATAGAATCAGTTTCAGCATCTAATTGATCCAAAGACCTTTGCTTGGTAGTCAATAATGACGAATCTGAAGTAGGATGAACAACTCCCACTTCAGCATGACTCTCTATGACATACAAGGTGCCTAATTTTCTACCCCTTGCAATTACCAAGGCCCCCTTTTTAACTTTGCATTTATTTGATTCAAAACTAATCTCACAACCTTGAGAACCCAATTGTCCAGCCAAGATTACATTTTGTTTAAGCTGGGGAACATATCTAACATCATGTAACAACCAAGTATAACCATTTTTCAATTTTAATGAAATATCCCCTTTTCCAACAACATCACAAGATTCATTGTTACCAAGAAAAACCTTACCAAAATCATCGCTTTGCAGATTTTTGAAATACTCCTTGCATGGAGTGACATGAAACGATGAACCTGAATCAAGCACCCAAACATTAGTTGGAATTTCTTCTTCGGTTAAAATAAGAACATCTGCATCTTCTTGATATGCTGTGTTGGCTTCGTTATTGATCACATTATCTTGTGCTTTTTATAGTTCCAACAGTTCTTTTTTATGTGACCCGGTTTGCCACAAAACCAACAATCATTGTTTCTTCCCCTGGACTTCGATCTTCCTCTGTTCCTATTTCTGCCTTTATCTTGACCCCTTCCTCTATTGTCAATACTTACAGCAGTCAAGGAATCACCGGATGAGGGCTCTTGATTTTTCCTCCTCATGTCTTCACTGAGAAGTGTGGCTGCAACATCATCGAATTTCAATTTGCTTTTCGCAGCTACCAAAGTGCTCACTGCCATCACCACACCTTCCCAACTATTTGGTAAAGAACACAGTGATAAAATAGCTTTGATTTCATCATCCAAATTAATGCCTACATAAATCAATTGAGTGACTAATGTATTAAATTCATTTAAATGATTTGACATAATCCCTCCTTCTCGCATTTTTAAATTATATATTTTTTTCATAATAAATACCTTATTGGAAGAAGATGCCATCTCATACATTGAAGACAGTTTCTCCCACAACTCCTGTGTTGTCAGCTGAGACATTAAATAAAACATTACTAGACAGTGAAAGGAAAATTTTAGCTCTTGCCTTTTTGTCCAGCTTCTCCCAATATTCATCAGATAAAGATCCTTGCCCTTTGGCTTTGCCAGCCAATGCATTCGAAAGGTCTTGCTTGATAAGCAATGATTCCATCTACACTTTCCAGAGACCGAAATTTTGTCCTGCAAACTTTTCTATTTTCCACTTGTTTGCATCTTCCATGGCTGCAAAAGTTCTTCACAATTTCCTACACCAAATTTCTCCAACCTGCTTTGATACCAATTGTTGAATATAATTTGCAAAATTAAGTGAAAAAGAAATTGCAGAAAATAAAAGATTAACAACAATCACAAAACAAGAACACCAAATTTATCGTGGTTCACCATTAATTTAATGGCTACGTCCACACTCAGGGATTATCTCTTATTATTATCAAATTCTGAATTAATTACATACTCAACCAACAGTTGTATTTATAAATCAATCTCCACTCCAATAATTGGAAAAATCCATTCAAAACAGACAACTTCTAAATTGGCGAACACATGCCAATAGAACTTATTTCAAAGAAATAAACTATTTCAAATTGTGAGAGAAACTTGCTAATTTGGGCTTCACATAACCCAACAGCAACAACGTCCACCATTCCAACACCCAAATAACACGAGGGGTAATATGTTTGTCAGGCCAGTGATGGGAGCCATTATGAATACAACACTGGGGAGTATTCTACAACCTCTTATGAATCCAGGTGGAGGAGGAAACGGATGGGGTGTTTTGGATGGACTCGATAGTTTTGGGGATTTAGCTGATGTTATTGGATCTTTGTTTGGCTTTGGATTCTATAAAATCTTTGAGTGTGCCAGGTATACATTGTCTAGTGATTGGAAAAATGAGATATACGGGGTGTATGTGTTTAGCAAGTTGTGTCTAACTAATTCTCATATGTATGGGATGGTAGAAGTTGTCTTTGGCATATTTTATACGTTGATTTGTGATAAAAAAAAATGATATGTATCTTATTGTGATATGGGATATTTAACATTGATGGGGTGAATATGTTTTGAAAGCTGTTTCTAAGTAATATTTATATATTTGGGATGGTAGTAGTTGTCTTTGGGGAGATTTTATATGCTATAATTATTCTAACTAGCTAATCATTCGGATAGTTAGTTAGAGTAAAGTAGTTATCTCAAATGTATGGGAGGGAAAGTGTTGTCCTTGACATGATTTTATATATTGTAATTAGTCTAAGTAACTAGGCATCTCACTAGTTAGTTAGAATAAAGTAAGTATCTCACATGTGTGGGATGGTATCAATTGTCTTTAACAAGATTATACATATTGTAATTACATTTCAAATGGAAGGTATCTTAGCTATATCTTAGCTATTCGTAATTGAAGTATATGTTCTATTGGGAGGTTGCCCCTCAAAATGACACTACAAATATAATAAAACATTTAGTTTCTCTCATTTTATATATTTTTGCATGTTCAACTTATCTTGTCTTGCATGTTCATTGCAAGTAGTATTAAAGATCTTTCTATGGTCAATTTTATAAGTAGATTTACCCATTTAGAGAAATTTCTGTTTGTCCATTGCAAGTAGTATTAAAGATCTTTCTATGGCCAATTTTATAAGTAGATTTACCCATTTAGAGAAATTTCTATTTGTCCTCTATATATTCGCACCTCACCCAAAAGGGATCTTCATGATCCAAAAAGTGGTTATAGCCACAATTACACTAAATTTATTACCTATATTTTTCCAAAATAAAAATCCTTGCAATTAGTTTCCTTTCTTTACAGTGGAAATCTTATGGTAGAGATTTTTAAATATTCTTAAAAGAGCTATCATTCTTGACTAAGATAGATTCTCCACAAAAGGTCTAGTATAATGAGGATTATTTTGACACCAATACCCAAGTCATAGATAAAATTTGTATATAATTGTGAGCTTCCATTTACCTTTGGTTACATAGAAAAAGCCCTAATTTTTTTTTACAACATAACTCTAGGTTACCTTCATCCATATGAATTTCACAATTCCCTCATAATTTACTATCCCTAGTAAGCTACTCACTACAGACCTTCAATATGGGATGGTGGGCTATGGGTATGGTCCTAATCCTCTATAGTTAGTACTCTAAATATTGGGTCAAAACTATTTAAGAATATGATAAGCATATTATTGATTTCACAAGCTAGACAATGTGATATAGTCCCTTCCCTATTTAAGAATATGATAAGCATATTATTGATTTCACAAGCTAGACAATGTGAATTAGTGCTCTAGACAATGATGGGAGCGGATATTACACGCAAATAATTAGTGGTTGCCAGTTCTACACGGAGGTGACAAAGAAGTATAACTATGATTCCATGTTCATGAAAATTCCCTAAACCCAAATCAGAAGCTCAGGTGAGATTGCTTGAGATAGTTGAGTCCAACACAGACGCGGGCTTTTAATGGCGGAATTCGACTTTGCAAGCGCAAAAGAGATTCAACATTTCAGGCATTCTCACATCCTGGAGCTCACTATGTTGCGAGGGCGAGGGGCAATTGAGAAGTATTGTAGAGGGTGCATGAGACCCATCGGGGAAGGATTGGCCTACCATTGTCAGCCCTGTAATTTTCTCCTTCACTTAAGCTGCTCGCAAATCCCTCAGCAAATCACTCATCCCAATGATACTCACGTTCTCGATCTGCTACCTCAGTTGTGGGATTATGCACCCTCAGCTTGTATGTGTAACGCATGTTGGCAACCCATTAGCCAAGGCTTCTCCTTCCACTGCTCTATTTGCCGATTAGATCTGCATCTTTCATGTGCGAATCTGCCCATGGAATTTAATCATCCACATCACCAAAGGCATAAGTTGTTTCTCTTCTTCATTCCTCCCTATCAGAGCAGAGCTTTTATGTGTAATGTCTGCCAGAGAGGTGGAGGTTCGTGGCATTATCACTGTTCTGAGTGTCACTACGATTCGCATGTGAATTGCACACAAATACCTTCACTCAGAGAATCCCTGTTGAATGAGACTTCTCAAGCCATAAACCGGGCATATGTGAATTACGGTGGAGGGCGTATGGGCGGCTATATGTCTACACGATCAGGCCCCGATCATCTGGAGAGAGGTTTTTGTGATCATCAAATGCAGCAGCAGCAACGTCCGCCATTCCAACACCCAAATAACACGAGGGGTAATATGTTTGTCAGGCCAGTGATGGGAGCCATTATGAATACAACACTGGGGAGTATTCGACAACCTCTTATGAATCCAGGTGGAGGAGGAAACGGATGGGGTGTTTTGGATCGACTCGATAGTTTTGGGGATTTCTCTGATGTTATTGGATCTCTGTTTGGCTTTGGATACTATTAAGTCTTTATGAGTGTGCCAGGTATACATTGTCTGTGATTGGAAAAATGAGATGCACGATAGTATTAGTGGGGTGTATATGTCTAGTAAGTCTACATAATTCTCATACGTATGGGATGAGATTTTATACATTGATGATTAGTGATAGGAAAAGTGTTAATGTATTTCATTGTGATATATGATATTTAGTATTAGTGGTGGATATGTTTTGAAAGTTGTTTTTTAAGTAATATTTATATATATGCAATGGTAGTATTGTCTTGGAGAGATTTTATATGTTATAATTATTCTAACTAGCTAATCATTCCACTAGTTAGTTAGAGGAAAGTAGTTATCTTCCAATCCAATCATAAATTGTTAGTTTTAATGGAAAATTTAGCCCAGATAATATTAGATAGTTTAAAAATATTAAGTCTAATTTTTACTCTTTCTAGTGGATTATCCCACTTTGAGTGTCTTTCCCTCTTCATCACCTTTCTATATATTTCTAATCACTTTTTTCTACTATCTTTGGTTTGTATTTAATTTGGTAGGTCAATGTTACATCCCATTGTGTATATACCAACTACTATTACATTTTATGAATAAATATGTTTTAAATTCATGATTATGTTTTACTGAATTCTAATGAATGATTGAGATGAATGAATACGTATTATGAAGTGATTGATCTTTAGAAACTTTAATGATGCAAATGATATATGATGAGTATGATTTTCATTTTATCAGCTTTCACTTATGATAAACTAAGTTGGATGCAGGAAAGAATCAAGCCCTCCAACGAGGAGAGGGGGAGTATCACCCAACAGAGAAAATTAGTGTGGAAACTGTAGTGTGTGAAATGTAAAGTATGCAAATTAGCAAATAACAACACAAAACACTCAACGAAATATTATATCAGAGAATTCAAATGACAAATCTAACTAAATTGAAATAAACAAACTCTCTAAAACCATTCCATTGTCCTCTATCCTCAAGGATTCATTAAATCACAATGGCTTTCAGATTGTGTATGCACTACGACTGCTAGAATGACAACCTGAAGAACGAGATGCTAAAAATGTAGTAAATCTATTCCTACATGATGATTGATAAATTATATGATGTGATGCTATGATAATGGTGTTGCTATAGAAAGATGCTATGCTAATGATGAAATGAAACTATAGAAATCAAAATGCAGCTAAAACTAAGCTAAAGTCATGATTCTAAACTAATATGCTTCTAATTGCTAGATGCCCAAATGTTCTTATGGAATTTTTGTTGAGTAAGTTTGCTCAAAGTTGGGATCCATTTAGTATAGAATGAGGTTGTATTTATAGATTTTCCAGGGCATATTGTGATGTGGCAACAACCAATGGTCTTGATTTAATCTGGATAGATGAAGGATGGAGGATGAAGAAGTTAGAGAGAAATAAGGAGAGTGTTCCCTTGCATGAAAACAATCTGCTAAGTGTAGAGGAGAAGAAATGAAATAGAAGAGAAAAGTGTCTCAAGTTTGTTTCAGCATTTGTTGAGGATAAATATCTAAATTAAATATTTGAAATATTCAATTTGTTGAGACACATACTGAAGTGTAAAGGGGAAAAGCTATAGACATGTGAACAAATTTAAATTTAGAATTTAAATTTAATGAGAGGAATGATAATAAAATAAAATAAAATATTTGAATTTGTTCATTTAATTAAAGATTAGAAGAAGTAAAGAATGTGAACTATATAAATAAATTTAGAATTTATCTATAAGCAGATGAATTAAAGGGGGTTTATTAACTAAATAATTTTTATTTAATTAATTAGATTATCCAGACCAATTTTAAGTGTATACATTTTGCCCCTCTTTGAAGTGACGTGTTTACACATTGCTTCAAAGAAAAATATGTTGTTAGTGTTGACAAAAAAATTCAATGCCTCAGACGTTGATTTTTCGAGTGATGATGGATATATGCCCCCTCGAGAGATAAATCGATGAGTTTTTGAATTTTTTGAAATTTTTATGATTTTTTGATGATTTCAAATTTTTATGATGCCAAGAAAATTTATCTCCTGAAAATGATATTAAACCTACCAACTTTGATGAATTGATTAATTAAGGACCTTATTAAAAAATAAAATAAATTAATCCCATTAAATTCCCACTTAATCACCCCTTTAAAAGGTTAAAACAATGTGATTTGAATTTATTTGTGCATTTGCACTTTGAAAAAATTGGAGTGATTGAGCAACTTTGTGCATATTGAGAAAGATGGTGATTCTAATCCAAACCCACCGATTCAAGCGTGTGCGACATCACAACTGCCCGACCGCATATGGACCTTTGGTACGTACCCCAAAAAACCTTCTTGTAAATTTTGAATCTTGTTTTTCACACTTTTTCATATTTTGAATTTTTCCTTTTTATGTTTTAGCACATAGGGAACCCAATGTAATGCACAGGTAGATTGTTCTAGCACATATAGTATATTAGCACATAGGTTCATATTTTTAGTGCATACAATCAAAGTTATAGTGCATGTAGGAAAATTTTTAATGCATCCATAGAATCTTTTAGCACAATGATAGTTTTGATGCATAGATGACAAGATTTAGCACATTAAGTCAAAGTTTTAGCGTATATGTCATTTAGCACATTGATAGAGCAGAATGGCACATTGATGAAATTTGATGGCACATTTGGTTATTCGACGCATTGAATCCCTATTGTGGTGCATTGGTAGAATTCTTTGGCGCATTCATTATTTTTAGAGCTTTGAGACACTATTTTAGCGCATCCATGTTAGATTGATGAAATTTAGATTAGATTCCTTGAATTTCATGATTCTTGATCGCGCCAGCCTTCGATTTGATGATGTTTGATGATGTTGATAGATTACATGATGATTGATCTCATGCTAGGTGAGGATCAATGATAGATTGATGATAATTGACCTCATGATAGGTGAGGATCAATGATAGATGCTCACAAGATTTGATCAAAATCTCATCAAAGCTGATTAGATTGATAGGTCGATTGATGTTGATTGATTGACAATATTGTTGATTTGTGATATGTTATGATGATAGAAGCCTTTGACAGTCCTTGTGTCATAGGATAATTTCTCGAGGACCTGGAATTTGATTCCACATCTAGATCAGGCTGATCTAAATGTGATTGGATGATGCGGATTGAATTCTTTGCTTGGCATACCCCAACATAGGATTAACAGGGGAATTTTGACTGCTTTGGTAGAGAGGTGACATAGTGATCATAACACCTTTCATTTGGCCATTGGTGAGATGACAGTCACACTAGAGGATGTTTACAAGATTTTGAGGATTCTTGTTGTTGGCAATCTAGTTGTGTATGATTCCATTGAGGAGGGAGGGATCGATGCACTATAGAGAGTCTTTGAGGATGATCATATTTGTGGTTATGAGATCCCATTATGAGGATATGGTTGATGCATACGTGACATTACCATGTGTTCTGGCTAGATTTATTGGAGGATTTTTATGTCCTGACCATAGGTCGAAGGGACTCTTAGCCAGTTGGGGTCAGACACTAGAGACCATGATCACATAAGGGACCAGATATGCTTGGGGTTCCTGCATGCTAGCACATTTGTACCATGATCTTCTCCAGGTGGTTTATTTGAGAGCATCTAGTTTATCCATCGAGGTTACATTGTTACAAATATGGGCATGGGAGAACATAGCTGTCACTTGACCTGTTGCAGAGAGACAACACCCAACTAGGAGGCCTTATGTTCATGGATATATAGGTCCAGTTGTCTAGCATAAGTTGGTAAAACTAGAGTACTAGATGAGGGTTCTGGATGATTTGGATACACTGACATGGAGGCCTTACCTAGGTTGTGAGCAGTGGCCAGAGGATGACACGGAGATGACATATGTTTGCACTGTTAGATATTTGATCGGGAGGACAACATTAATTATTAAGAGATTCCTTCTTGGGAGAGTGTTGTGACAGTACAAGTGAGTACAGGGTATGCCCCAGGGAGTTTCTCTATATGCACAAAGAGGACAGTACATTCCGAAGTGGGGGCCTATTTTATCATACGATCCTGCCTATCAGGAGTACTTTGGATTACAGCTAGTGGTATGGGAGTACCATCCAAAGATCATAGAGGTTTCCTTATCATAGGAGTATGCACATTACTTCTTTGCACATCCTTTTTTGTGGATATCCAGTCTGGATGAGCTGGTACCTTTATTGGATGATGAGAAGGCACCGAGATGGAGGAGGGGTGGAGGAGGTGATGAGGAGGAGGAGGGAGAGATCAGTGATGACAGAGATGATGGAGATGGGGATGGTGGAGGTGATGGTAGTGGTGCAGGAGGTGGAGGTGGACCAGTGTTGGATGTACAAGACTTTATGGTACACTAGAGGAGGAGATCACTAGTGGCTACAACACAACAACATGTGCAGATTCAATTTCCCTTGCAGCAACAACAGACACAGATAGCTACGCTATAGGTTCAAGTGCAAACTTTGCAGGGTCAGCTGGCACAGGTATAGGATTTTCTAGCATAGGTATAGGGACAAATTGCCACCTTAACGATCAAGAGATACAACTAGATAGCAAGGTGAGAAGGCAGAGGCCTTGGTTGATAGGTTGCAAAGAGTGGCCAAGGGTACTACCACAAGTGATATGCTCAAAGAGGTCACACGGGTTAGTAGAGAGGCCGAGTACTATAGGGGACACTATCATGAGTTAGTGCCTTCGGAGCGACGGGTCAATTATCGATGTAGTCAAGATCAAGCAGGAGTCAGTCTTGAACCACCAACATGGGTGTGACTCAACCACCTTACAGAGATCCAAGTGCGGACCCAGGTGTAGATCTAGGTGCAGGTCCATCAGGTGTTGCGACAGGAGGCTTACCGAGGCTAGTGATGTCTGGGGGGAGCACCTCATAGCTCCATGATCACATTTGATGTACTTGAGACATTGATGTAGACATTGATTTAGTTGGGATATTATGATACTACCATTTTTTATATTGTATCTCTCTACATGTTTGGATATCCTTATACACTTTGACATTATTATTTTGAGATTATATATGATATACAATGATGATTTAGTGATCTATTATGATTTCTCTATGTGTTTATGATGGATTCCTATGATGGATGCATTTAATTTCCTGTTCTATATGTTATGTGATGTTTTAATATGATGTTTTCATGACTATGTATGGATGCAATGATTATATGATGATGATGTATAGATGATGATCTTATGACGCTTTAATGCTTATATGAAATATGAGATGGATTTTATTATGCAAATGAAATGTGATGTATTTTATGATTTTTATATTTTTCCAATGCAAATATATGATATAATGTATGAACAAATGAAGTTGATTATGCAAATGAGATGTAATGCACTTTGTTTTATATTTTTCTAATGAAGATATATGATATAATGTATGGATGGATGAATCAAAGTGCTTTATAATTCATACATGATATGCAAATGATTGTGCAACTATATGTATGAATGATTTGTTTTTGTTAATGTCAAATGAACTTAACCCATTAATGAGAGAGATAACATCATTTCCAGCCTTGGAAAATCTATACTGCAGATGCAAAACTAATATGAATGCAATCTAATCTAACCTTGTAAATCTAAATAATGTAGCAGTTATCATTATATTAGCTGATTTGTCATGCTTTTATCATCATTGAGCCTTTAAAATGTTGAAAGTGAGTACAAACATCAATGGTGTAATTACACCATGATGACTTGAGTACTACTTCCATGATTTTTGATTTTGCAAGTTAACACAAGCATCTAATCATAATTGAGCCGAGATGACCCAAGCATTTCTTGTGTAGACATACAAGAGTTGATTGTTTTCCTATGCAAATTTAGAATATCATCAATGATATTTTGTAGAGCATGTCCCGCGACAATTTGCACAGTAGTAATGATTAACTCACAGACATCAAACAAAGAAAGTATCATACTCCATCCTAGCTTCTCTAGTTCACGACATCATTGAGTTACTCCAGAGATATGATAACAAAAATCAAGCTACAACAGTTGAACATGCATGTTGAAGTAATAAAATCATGATTCCTAAGAACATCATCCATTTAAATTTGGTATTTAATTGATTGATGTTGGTGCTATTTTGGGATGATTAATTTTTATTTTGAATTTTGATCAATGTTCAATGTTGAGTTGTACTATGATCATTGTATTTTTTGTGTTGTCATACTGTTGTTTTTTTGTCTATTGGTTTAGGCTCAAAGCTTATTGCCCCTAGTGAATTCAAGATTTTGCCCCCAAGCCAGGGTGAGACACGACCGCAATGTCAGGATATGTACATGAGGTTCTTTTTGATGATAGGCATAATGATGGCAAAAGCAGATGATCAAAACATGTTCAAATAGATGGAGAAGTTGATCTATCATAAAGAGTGTCTGTTGCTAGGTTTTCACTACCTATTTTCATTGCACTTTTTCATATTTTCAGATTTCATTGATTTTTTTTCTTTTTTTTTGTATTCTCTTTTATTTTTTTTGTATTTTTGATTTTTTTGATTTTTTTTGTTGTCACAAAGATGCCTGCTTGCCAATTTTTCATTAGGGTGACCATTTTTTCAAGACATTTTCTCTTTTTTTTTTGTATATTTTTAGAACTTTTATCGTGCACTAGATGAGCTAGGTATAAAACTTCTTGATATGCAGACTATTGATAGGCTCATCAAACAAATCCCCTTCAAGCGTAGACAACTAATAGGCTCCAAATATTTAGACTGATACAACAACAAAAGGTCCTAGCCAATTTGGTTCAAATTTTCCTTTCTTTTCTCGATCCTGTTGATTGCGATGGTTTTCTTTTATGACTAAATCACCAACTTGAAATGTTCTTGGTTTTACTCCGTAATCACCAACTTGAAATGTTCTTGGTTTTACTCCGTGATTATAAATTTTGGACATCCTTTGTTGATAGGCTTTCAAATGGTCCACCACATATTGATGATGTTCATCCAACAATTCTAAATCCTATAGCCTAGACACTCTTTAATCTTCCTCTGAAATGATCCCCTTCAATGGCACATGTTCAGTGATGGTAGCTCAACCTCAATAGGTAAAATAGTTTTTGATCCATATATAAGAGCATATGGTGTGGCTCTTGTTGGTGTGTGTATGCTGGTTCGGTATGCCCACAAAGCAGGTTTAAATTGAATGTGCTAGTCACGTCTAGTGTCATTGACCGTTTTCTTTAAGATTTTCAAAATGGTTTTGTTTGAGGCCTCTGCTTGGCCATTTCCATGAGGGTAGTACGAGGTGGAAAATCAATGTTGGATATGAAACCTTTCACAAAGTTCTTAGACGTCCTGATTCTTGAAAGGTTTACCATTGCCAGTAACAATGGACTGGGGAATGCCATACCGACAGATGATGTAATTTAGGACATGAAGGATGCAAATTTTTTTTCAATATGGTGGTTAGGGAACAACTTCAATCCATTTTGTAAAATAATTTTTTGTCATGATGATCAATTTATGTCCATTGGATGATGATAGATGAATCTTACCTACTAGATCCATTCCCCATTGATAAAAAGGCCATGTTGATGCAAATGCTTGTAGTTCCTATGTTGGTGCATGTATCAAGTTGTTGTGGACTTGACACTTTTGACACTTCTTGACAAAGTGAAAAGACTAATTTTCCATATTCGGCCAGTAATACCCCAAATGTAGGAGTTTCTTAGCTAAAGTTAGTCTACTTCAATGAGTTCCACAAATACCTTCATGAAATTCATGTAAGGCCATTTTAGATTCATTACGTTCAAGACAACAAAGGAGAGGACCATCAAGACCTCATGGATAGAGTATATTTTCTATTAGGGTGTGTCAGGGAGTTTGGCAGATAAAGTTGTGTTTCTGGTTTGGGGATAGATCGGGTGGAAGGGTATAATCTCTCACATAGGTATAGATCTTCCCATAAATTGAGGACTCAGCATCAACTAGATGGAATATGACATGGGATTCGGGGTTTTCATAGGTAGGGTTAAGCAAATTTTCCAGCATGAATTCATAACGGCTTTATCTGTCAGGTATCTATAAAAGAGATGCAATTGTTTCCATTGCATCAACAACTTTATTATCCCCTCTTGGAATCTGCTCAAATTTTATCTCCACAAAGTAATTTTTCAAATCATCCACCATTCTCTCATACAACATCAACTTACTATCCTTTGTCTGATAATCATCGTTCACCTGATTTATGACCAATTGAGAATCTCCATAGACTTGCAACTCTTTGATCTTCCATTCGACTGCCACTTTGATTCCAATGATGAGTGATTCATATTCATCTATGTTATTTGTGCAAGGAAACAATAATCTGTAATATTTTGAGATGGTATGTCCTTGATGCATGACAAATAGGATTCCAACACCCGATCTGTGTTACGTGTAAGACCCATCAAAATTAACATCCACTATTGTGCTGACATGGTAAGGACATCTACATCAAGAAACTCAATATGCATTGGATGATCATCTTGTAGTGGTGCTTCAGCTAATTGATCGGCTATCACTTGACCTTTGATGGTTCTTCAATCTACATACTGGATATCAAATTTGCTCAAAATTATTACTGACTTGGATAGTCTTCTTGTTAGGGCATATTTGTTGAGTAAATACTTCAATGGATCAATCTTAGCTATGAGTTTAATGGTATGAGTTAACATGTAATGTCATAGCTGTTGAGTAGCAAATACTACCACTAGACAATATTCTTCGATGAAGGTGTAGTTGATTTCATAGTCATTCAATGTTTTGCTGATAAAATAAATAGCCCTTTCTTTTCTCATAGAATCTTCTTATGTTAATAGAGTGCCCAAAGATACTTCAGTTGTTGCTATGTAGAGTAATAATGGCTTTCCTTTTGTAGGCGGCACCAATATGGGTAGAGACATCATATACCATTTCAGTTGATTGAAAGTTGCTTCACATTTTTCGTCCCATCTTAAGGAAACATTTTTATGTAGAAAATGATTAAAAGGACGAGTCTTTTCCGCTAATTATGCAATGAACCTCCTAATAGATTAGAATTGTCCCTATAGAGATCTCAACTAGTTGATGTTCTTTGGTGGTGGTATTTCCATAATGGCTTTGATTTTGGCAGGATTCGCTTTGATGCTCTTTTCTGAGACTATGTACCCCAATAGTTTTGTTGATGTTACGCCAAACACACACTTCTTTGGGTTTAATCTTACAATGAATTTTTCCAGTCGAGTGAATATTTTATCTAGGATTTCCAAGTGTCCCTCTTTAGTGAAATATTTCACTAAGAGTTCATCAATATAGTCCTCCATAAAGGTGTGCATCATGTCATGGAAGATGGTTGTCATCGCTCTCTGATATGTGGCTCCTTCATTTTTCAGCCCAAAAGGCATGATGTTCCAACAGAAAGTACCCATGGACATGTGGACATTATTTTCTCTTGATCTTTCGGTGCTATTTTTATCTGATTGTCTCCTGAAAAGCCATCCATGAGTGATAACATGGCCTGTCTTGTTGTCAAGTCCACAATGATGTCAATGTTAGGCAAAGGAAAATCATCCTTTGGGCATGCCTTGTTGAGATATTTGAAATCAGTACATATCTTGATGCTATTATCCAGTTTAGAGACAGGTACAATGTTTGAAATCCACACAACATAATCAATTGATTGGATGAATCTGACATCTAACAATTTCTTCAATTTTTCTTTTACTAATAAGGTCATATGTGGATGCATTTTCCTTAGTTTTTGTTTGACGGGTTTCACTCCAAGTGGTAGAGATAAGTGATATTATCAAATCTAGAGCTATGCAAGGCATATCAACGTAGGACCACACAAAGTTGACTTGTCTCTCTTTAAATAATTTGATGAAATTTGGATTTTCCTGATCTATCATGGATACTACTAGATGTAGGGTCTTCATTGTTTCTACGGTACCAACATTGATGGATTGTGTGGGTTCAATCAACACTGATGATCTTTCATGATAGGTTCAGGAAGAGTTTCAAATCTCCCATCTTTCAGTGCCTTGGAAAGGTTTTCATCGTTAGATACACTCTTTATTTTTACTTTTTCCCGATCTAATACTGCCATTAAATGGTTTTCACCATTAGATTGATTTTTTATATTTTTTATTTTGCAGTTGAGAGATTTGGCACCCTCCTGTATTGAAGCTTTGTTATGAGATTCATGAGTGGAACTCGTTTCTGGGTTTTCAGAACATAGGAAATTAGCAATGGAATCATCGGTTAAAAAGATAGGGACATCGAGAGGCTCAATTTTCTCCCAATCAATGAGTTCAGGATGCACTAATGATTAAGAGTCATCGGATTGGTTCAAGAGTAAAAAATGGTAAGTGTCAAGATGGCAACATCATCAAATTTTTTCATAGCAATGTCAAGGTCTATGATGTTACTCTCCTCCAAATTTTCTATCTCGCTCGATGTTTGTTCGTCCTCACTTAAGCCATCGATATGTTGTGATCCAAATTCAAGAGGTCTAGATCCTTATCTTTGTCCCTCCATCCATATGGGGGTATACATTTGTATTATGTCAACTTCCTTATCTTGATGAGATTCCTTAGACAATGAATCCCATTCATACTCATTTGAATCAGTTTCAAAACTAGCTTGTAGTTGTAGGATTCACTTAACAACCTTCTCTTTTATGTCTTCCTTTGTTTCTTCCTTATACCCTAGTCCTGTTTTGTCTTTTACATGAAGTGTGAGAGGCTGGATTGGTTCTAGAATTCCTTCTTTTCTTTTGTCAATAGGTCCTTGCCTTCATACCCCATCTTCTCCAAGATTGTTTTCCCTTTACCATATTGTTCTATTTGGACATTGGAAGTTGATACTTGTGATTGTTCTTCATCTTTGTACAACCAATTTAAAATTTCTTTATCTTTAGATTCATCAGCTTGAGTGCCTTCTTTTATAGATCTTCCAAAAAAGAGTGTGATTGGTTGTGAAGATGGTTGTCCATAAGATCTTGGTGAAGGTAGTAATTATGAAAGACACAAGGACTGCTCAATTGAATATTCACCCATGCCTTTGTCTTTTAACTGGATCTTCTTCTCAAATTGTTTTGATAGTACATTGAGCTGACTTTCATGATATGATGGAGTAGAATCACCGCTACCTTTGTCTTTTGAATGAACCTTTTCCTCAAGCTGATTTGACAAAGAATTTAATTGGCTTTCATTACCTGATGAAGTAGAGTCATTGATACCCTTATCTTTTGACTGACCCCTTTTCTCAACCCACTTTGACACAGAATTTAGTTGTCTTTCTTTGTTTGATGAACCAGGAGTGTGAACTTCTTTGTTATGTGGCACAAAAGAATCTTGGACTATTTTGAGTGTATTGAAATATTGAGGATTGTTGGAATCAGCTGAAATGGTGATTTATTGTCCATTAAAAATAAATTTCAAGCATTGGTGATACGTTGATGACATTGCTTGTATTTCATGAATCCAAGGATGTCCCAAGAGTATATTGTATGTCAACTCCTTGTCTAACACTTTGAAAACTATATCTTTCACAATTGTCCCTACTTGAATTGGTATTTACAATCAATCCATGGGAGGATCTTTCTTCATCATCATAGGATTTTATAGTGATCTTTCTTCTAGCATCAATGGCATTTTTTGAATATCCTAGTGCAAGGACAAGCTTTAAAGTGCAAATATTTAGACCCGCTCCACCATCTATTAGAACACATTTGACCCGATGTTTGTGAATTAGAACCTCAATGTGGAAGGCAACATTGTGTGGATGGGCAAGTGATACATCATCATGTTTAGAAAATGATAGGCAATGAGGTGTGGTCAAGTGTCCCACAATAGCCTAGAATTGATAAACTTCCAAATTATTTGGTACCGTGGTGGCTACTAGAACTTGTTCTAGAATCTCCTTGTGAGCTAGAGAGATTTTGAGAAGTTCCAATATTGATATTTGAGCTAGGATTTTCTACAATTGAGCAACTATGGTGTATTGATTTGAAGGGGCAACAAATGTTTTAGATGTAGCTCCTTTCAATATTACTTTGGTCTGCCCTCTTATGGTTGCATTGACTAATTGATGGTCTTGTTTTTCTCTGAATTTAATGGTTTTAATCTAATTATCAGTTGCAACAATGTTTGTGATCAGATTTAATGGTATGATGTCATTGATTTGATTGGATTTTAGGTTGATATTGATATCATTAAGTTGATTTTCAGTTGTAACTATGTCATGAGTTTGATTACTAGCAATAGCAACATTTTGTTTTTCATTAATTTTAGTGTCATTAGTTTGATCCTCAACTACATAAATATAAAGGATAGTGGTGTCATAGACATAATTCACATTTTTTCCTTTGTTGTTTGTAGAAGAAGATTCTCCCTTTTTATAATTTGGAAAAAGATTCTTGAATACTCCATGATCATTGTTCATTTGAGGTCCTTCCACAAGTATTATCTTGTTATCAATCAAATATTATACCAAATATTTCAATTGCATGCAGTCATTTATTTTGTGTCCTTTGTTTCGATGAAAATCATAGTAGTATGAATCATTCCACCAAGATGGTTTAACTCTTGGTTCCCGATCTCTTACTTCTAGTAATGTTATAAATCTATGTATGATAATCTCTCTTAATGTTGATTCAAGCGACTATTCCAAAGGTGTGAATCTTCTCCAATTTGATGGTTTTTGATATGGTAGTGGTTTAGATTCAACATTGTTTTGATTGGCATTTTGATTCGTATTTTGGTTGTTGTTTTGATTGGTCTTGGTGGTAGCTATTTTCAAGTTAAATACTAGTTTAATATTTTGTGTTTTAGCTACAGCATCATTGTTACCAACATTTTTATTTATTTTCCATAATTTTGGTTTATCATTGTTGTTGTAATGATTGGAAGAGTTTGTGTTACTTGATCCTTCATTGTAGATTTTTAAAACTCCTCTCTTGACCAAGGCTTCTTCAATTTTAATTCCATTTTCAATCATTTTCTCAACGGTGGGTGGGCATTGCAATTCAAGTCTATAGCCCATATTATCATTTAGATTTTCAATGAAGATTTCAATCTTTTCCTTTTCAAGTATGGGACGAGAATATCTTGCAAACAATTTTCTTTGTCTTCGTAAAAATATGAGAAATGATTCACCCTTTTTTTGTTTTGTATTGCAAAGGTCCTTCATGGTAATTTTGTGCTGGATTTTGTAAGAGTATTTAGTTATGAATTTGTTAACCAACTCTTCAAAAGACCTTATTCCTGGGGGAAGTTGTGAAAACCATTGCATGCATTGTCCACCCAAGTTTCGTAGGAACAATCTCATCAAGTAAGTCTCTTCATGTGCAACTCTAAGCTCATTGTTCAAAATTCCCTCACATGATCTATAGGATCAATTTTACCATTATATTTATCATACTTTGGGAATTCACAATGCTTAGGAAAGGGTATCATGTTCACAGCTTGATCAAAAGGATATGGGCAGATGTCTTGTAATAAGTATCTTTTTGTGGTTCCTCTTTGCATGTCAAGAAGTTTTTGTTGCAGATGTTTCATTTGATTAGTCAAAGAAGTCACTGGATCTGTGTTTGGTGGATCAGTTCCTATCCTTTTGGGTAACATCAAAGTCATCAGTAAATTTGACACCTTGTTTAGCCAATATTAATAGCCAACATTAACAAGTATTTTCTCCATCTTTTTCCAAAACTTTCTCCATGAATTTGTGGAAGTTAGGATCTTGTTGTGCAATTTGAATGTTTTCCTTAGTTATTTCATCACCTTCAGGTGTGTGGAATCTATGAAATGGGTTCTCTTCACCTTCAACCATGGTGTTTTGAATTTCAATTTCCTTTTTCTCAAGTTTTTGCTTTTGGGACCTTGTTAAAACGGGCATACAAGTGTTATAATTTTCACTAAACTTGGATCTTTGTTTGGAAGAGTGTTAAGGATAATAACTAAGTCAAATAGAATGACAAATTATATTGATGAGACTAATTTAAGTCTAATTATACAACTAAATTGTTTCGTGATGGAGGATGATGAAACTTAGCTTAACAATCAGATGTGTTTGATCATTTAGACACTTTAAGATGGTAGATCTTAGTTTAATTAAGAGAATTTCACTTGTAAAGACCAGTTTATTCAAGTTTAAAACACTATTATGACTGAGGAATGGTTCTATTTTGAAAAGGATCCTAAAATGTGAGTTTAATTTTTGGATAGACAGTGAATTTTTCTCTTTGGTTTTGAATTAACTGGATGCACTAAAATAGGGTACAGATGTGCTAAAAGATGGCTTGGATGTGCTAGGTTGTCCCTTAGATATGCCAGAAAATGGACTCAATGCACTAGACAATGGATCAAATGCACCAGAAAATGGACTAAATGCACTAAAAGATGGATTATATGTGCCAAAATATGACTCAAATATGCCAGAAAATGGGTTATATGCACTAAAGCAAGATAGGGGTGCCTAAATTGCCCCTAAATGTGATTTCAACTAAATTATTTGTTGGTGAATGTGCTAAATGGATGAGTAAATGCGCTAGAAAGTGGAACAAATGCACCAAAGAATGACCTAAATACACCAAAAAATGGACTTTATGCACTAGAAAATAACTCAAATGTGCTAGAAGACAAGTTCAATGCTCTAAGATAGGGAATGTATGCGCTAATCTAGAAAATGTTCACTATTTTGACAATTTGTCTAGTTATTTTTCTTTTTTAATCAGTGAAATGGATGTTTCCAGGGAGTAATTTTTTGATCGATGATTGTTTGTGTGGTTTTCTTGTCTGTGAATTTTATAAAGTAAGTGCTCTTAAATGGATGATTTCTTGAGTTATGACTTCAAACACAACAACAAGTTGTAAAACAATTGTTTCTAGCTTGGGAACTAAAAAATTAAGTGTACATTCAAGAATCTGGTCTGATTCTTTTGAATTCCATAGGTATAGCACAAGAGAAAATAGATCAAAAACTTTTCTAATGTCAAGGGTCACTCATAATATCACAACCCACATCTTAAAACTATGTTAACTCACACAACTGTGTCACCCCCTAGAGGGTCCCTATGTTTTTTCCTTTCCCGAGTCTTAACCAAAGTCAAATCCTCCACTTTTTGCTAGTAATCCTTGATAGTTATATGGTGAGTATCTTAGGGGAAGATTCTTCCCTCCCCTTGCACTATGAATATTAAGAATGTTCAGAGATTGGCTAAGCTAGCTTCTACACTTAAGGTTTGTAGTAAGGGTTTTCATTCGATGTGGAAAATGATAAAATCCCTCAGGTTACCTCCCAACCTTTAGAACAAAGGCTTTGGAGAATGGTTATCTTGTACACTACCATTGAATTGTGGGTTTCCGCAAATTCACATTTGATTATAGTGGGTCAGAAAACTTGGCTTTAGTTGTTCCCACTTAGATTGTTCTCATAGGGTGAGTATTTTTTCCCAGTACGACAAGCCTTCTAAAGGTGTTAACAAAGCATAAAAGAGTGAGTTTGGCATTTTGGTCACCTAGTGAAGGGGAGAGCATAGGCCTATCACTTTACAAGCACAATAGAAAAAGGGTTCATTGACCTTCTAATTAAGTTGGGTGTCTATCTTAATCAAAAGAAGATAATAAGACAACTCCAACCCTTACAAACACCATCAACAGTTTCAGATATTTTTCTTTGACGAGCGTATTAAGCACCTACAACATAGAAAGTATTGATTAGTTCTCAAAATTTTGAATTTCTGCAAAATAAATCATATGTGCCATAACAGAAACCACATGTGCTAAAAGATAACACAAACATGCACTAAATGAATAATTGAATGTATTAAAGAAACTACCCAATGTACTAAAAGACCCCCTGAATATAATAAAATATAAGCCAGATGCATTAGAAGATAGGTTAGATGCACTGTAATAGGGACTGGATGTGCCAGAAGATGTTTCGTATGCGCTGAAAGAACTCACGATCATGCGACGAAAAATCACGTCAAAAACTTATAAACACACTTTCCAGAAAACGTTAATAAAAATGGGGCTAGGCCCCACAGTGGGCACCAAAATATAGTGTGTGAAATGTAAAGTATGTGAATTAACAAATAACAACACAAAACACTCAATGAAACATTATATCAAAGAATTCAAATGACAAATCTAATTAAATTGAAATAAATAAACTCTGTAAAATTGTCTCATTGTTCTCTATCCTCAAGGATTCATTAAATCATGATGGCTCTCAGATTGTGTATGCACTATGACTGTTAGAACGACAACCTGAAGAACGAGATGTTGAAAATGCAGTAAATCTATTCCTACTTGATGATTGATAAACTATATGATGTGATGCTATGATAATGGTGTTGTTGTATGAAGATGTTATGCTAATGATGAAATGAAACTATAGAAATCAAAATACAGCTAAAGATAAGCTAAAACTATGATTCTAAACTAATATGCTTCTAATTGCTAAATGCCCAAATGCTAAAATGTTAAAATGCTCAAATGTTCTAATGGAATTTCTACAGAGTAAGTTTCCTCAAAGTTGGGATCCATTTACTATAGAATGAGGTTGTCTTTATAGATTTTCCAGGGCATATTGTGATGTGGTAGCAACCAATGGTCTAGATTTAATCTGGATAGATGAAGGGTGGAGGATGAAGAAGTTAAAGAGAAATAAGGAGAGTGTTCCCTTGCATGAAAACAATCTGCCAAGTGTAGAGGAGAAATGAAAAAGAAGAGCCAAGTGTCTCAAGTTTGTTTCAGCATTTCTTGAGGATAAATATCCAAATTAAATATTTGAAATATTCAATTGGTTGAGACACATGATGAAGTGGAAAGGGGAAAAGCTGTAGACATGTGACCAAATTTAAATTTAATGCTCAAGCAAAGATAATTAAATAAAACAAACTATTTAAATTTGTTCATTTAATTAAGATTAGAAGAATTTGATTTAAGATAGAAGAAGTAAAGAATGTGAACTATATAAATAAATTTAGAATCTATCTATAAGTAGACGAATTAAAGGGGGTTTATTAATAAAATACTTTGTATTTAATTAATTAGATTATCTAGACTAATTTTAAGCAGGTATACAGAAACCACTAATGTACCTACTTGAGCTAATGCACATAGTCACAACCTAGATTAGACAAGCTTTGTCAAGTCAATTTGGGCTATGAGTTGGTAAGTAAACCTTGGTGATAGTTTTTTGTGTTGATACAAATGTTTGGGTGATTATTTGTGATTCTATATGTTTGTTAGATGATTTGAGTCATTGTGTTAAGTCCTTGTATTGAAGAATGAGACATACATTGTCTATTTTAATATATTAGATGGATACACATATATGAATGTGTGGACACACACATACACATATGTATATATACATGATAACTCATATATATGAGTGTATACATGTGCATATGAGAATGCATAGGTAGAAATACCTATGTATACCCATATGTAAACACGCCACATATATGTATATTTGTAGGGATATATATATATATATTAATACATATATTATAATAGTAAATCATTATAATTCACATTTATTAATATATATATATATGTGAATGTATAATGTTATATTAATATTGTTGGCAACACAAGGGCAGACAACTGAGAGGGGGGGTGAATCAGTTTTCACATAATTTCAAACTTATTAACTTTGTTACCCTTATTCTCATATCTAATTAATAACCAGGAAAGCATAAATCAACAACACATCAAAAATACACATAACACCAAGATTTTTGTGTGGAAACCCTGTTAGGGGAAAATCCACAACAGAGGTTAATCCACAAGTTTATACTCTGTTAAAACTATAAGAAGAATAAATAGGAATGCACATGCATTTAGGAACACTAACTAGAGCTCACTATCTTATAGAAACATTCAGATTAAATCCATTTAACGAATTTGAACTGAGAGAGTAGCATCTGCTAATGCCTGATTATAGTTCTAGTTAAGCACATGAACACTTCTTCACTTTTATTCACTCTTCTTCACACTCTGATCTTCCTTCGAATGATACGATCTTTATTCACATATAGCACTCACACACTTCACATCATATTTTCATCAAATGAGATAAACAATCGCTCATATATATCTGCAACAAGTAATTACAATGCTTTATGTCAGCTTGAACAAAATAATAGAATGAATGCAAATTGTAGGCCCAAAACAATAAAGATTATTAATTTGAATCAACCAAGGTCGGCCACAACATCTATTAGAGGCCTAAAATATTTTCCTCGAAGATCCACAACATGTTATAATCACCCTATCGGCCATGAACATGAAAAACATAAACACGCAAGAGAAATTCATGGATCGTGAGCACAACGATCAATGCGTACATGAAACACAAATAGAACATGATCAAGAAACATCCACAAACACCACAAGAATATAGGCAACAACTTAGATTACCAGAATCACATTATCTTTTTCCAGGAGCACCAACTTTAGTTACAAAATAACTATCGAAACATAGAAACTCATAACTTGCTCAAATCTTCATGCACACCCCTAAAAATTTCAGTGGATAAACTAGATAGACTTGAAAGAAAACCCTTTAATCCACAACTTCTCACCATCAACATACTAAACTTTCCATTGAATACTGATCTTCACTGCTTCACAGACAACCTACAACTTATTTTATTACAATTTTCTCAATATCCTCAACATATATAGTCTTAAAGACATTAATGCTAATAATGATGAAATCAATGACAACCACATATCAACAACATAACCACAACATCCAACAATCTCCCCCTTTGGAATTGATGGCAACACATGATGTGAAAAACACCATCAACACAAATAACTTCAACACTTACTCCCCCTTAAGTTATGATTCTTCTCTCATGAACTCTTCTTCCAGATTTTCACATTTCTCTTCTCCTCCTTGATACTTCAAGAGTTTTTCACATTATTCTTCGCTCCCTTTGACATCAATGACAAAGATACACGAGGTTTGAACCACATATCTGAATCTTCTGACTACTCCCCCTGAGTAGCAACCACCACAACATCAATCTAAATCAAGATATGACTATGAAATGCTTGGACTGATGCAATGTCTTGCATCTTAGTTCTAATTAGGAGGGGTAATCACCCCTAACTTCCCTCTGAGATAATAAAAATTATCCTTAGGAAATGGCTTAGTAAAGATGTCTACAATCTATTCCTTAGAAGGCATATACTCTAGTCTGACTTCCTTATCACTCACCTTGTCTTTCAAAAAGTGGTATTTGATAGATATATGCTTGGTCTTTGAATGCAACACCATATTCTTAGAAATGTTAATTGCACTTGAATTATCACAGAATATAGCAATAGGTTCATCATACACAACTTTGATATCTTTCAATATGTGCTCCATCTATAATACTTGAGTACAAGTGTTAGCAACAACAATGTATTATGCCTCTGTAGTAGACAAACAAATGGCATTTTTCTTTTTACTTAACCATGAAACCAACTTATTTCCCAAGAAAAATGTGCCACCACTAGTAATTTTCCTACCATTCACATATCTTGCCTAATCAACATTAGTAAAGGCACTTAAAGTAAGATTATCATCTTTAGGATACCATAGGCCAAAATCAATTGTTCCCTTCAAGTATCTGAAAATTATTTTTATAGCAGTCACATGAGATTCCTTAGGATCAGCTTAAAATATTGCAACAATACATACAACATTCATGATATCAAGTCTAGTTTGAGTCAAATAAAGCAATCCAACAATCATTGATTTGTATCTAGTCTAATTTTCCTTCAGAGAATCATCATTTGTTGTCACCTTACATCCAGTCACCATGGGTGTATCGACTAGCTTTGAATCTTCCATACCAAAATTCTTTAGCAATTTTTTCACATATTTGGCCTGAGATATAAAGATCCCTTTATCTAACTGAGTAATTTGCAATCCCAACAATAATTTCATCTCTCCAATCATTGACATCTCAAACTCATTCTGCGTCTCATTAACAAACTTCGTGCACAAACCATCATCTCCTCCAAAAATGATATCATCAACAAAGACTTCCACAATTAAATCTTTATTGAATCGTCAATCTTTAAATATAGATTACTATCAGCATTAGGTCTTTGTTAAATCCAAGCTTTAGCAAATAGTTATCCAATCTGACATACCAAGCTTTGGGGGGTTGCTTGAGTCCATACAATGCTTTCTTCAACTGACACACCATATCTCCTTGATCAGTCAATTCAAATCCATCAGGTTGCTCAATGTACACTTCTTCTTCCAATTTGCCATTTAGAAATGTTGACTTGACATCCATCTGATAAACCTTCTAGTTTTTGAAAGCAGCATAAACAAGAAACAGTCTCACATCTTCAATTCTAGCAATAGGGGAAAAGGTCTCTTTAAAGTCAATTTCATCCATCCGAGAATATCCTTTACATACCAGTCTTGCTTTGTTTCTGATAACTTCACCTTGCTCATTTAGTTTGTTTCTAAAGACCCATTTAGTTCCAATTAAATTTTTATCCTTAGGTCTAGGAACAAGAATCCATGTATTATTCTTCTTAATTTTTTGCAGTTCTTCTTTCATTGCTTTAATCCAATTTTCATCTTTCCATGCTTCATTTACATTACTTGTCTGGGTATGTGCAAGATACTGATGGGCCAAAAAGTGGTGATATGTAAGTGATATGATGGCCCATGTGGCTGACAACTTTTTTTTTACCCAAAATTGATGAAACAAAAAGGGTTTTTAAAGGAGAGTCTCAGCTTTCCACCAATATAAATTATGCTTTACTTTGAATTTAATAAACAATTATTATTCATTTTCTATTTGAATTACGACTAAAGTCCTGATTGATAGGTTAATTGAAAAAAATCTATAGCTTTCAAATGGTATCACATTTTTTGAATCTAAAACATGTGTCACATTCTATGCTTCACATACTATAGGATTAAAAAAGGAAAAATTGAATTTCATGAAGTTTTGACCAAGTTAAGGTGGTCAGACACACGATCTTTTATATTTTTTAAAAGTTGTAATAAAAAATTCATAATTAATTATTTACTTGGAAAAAAATTACAAAAGAATATGCATCACATCGAGACATGAGTCCTCTACTTATATCTAAAATATTATAAAAAATAATTATCATTTTATTGTGGTTAGGGTGGTTAGATAGACACCTACTTCTTATTTTTTCCCTGAAATTTAAGTACTACTGCATTGAAATTTAAAATTTTCACCAAATAGATTTTTTTCTTTTTAAAACAAACCTAGTAGTTTAGAAACTACATTTAATTTTCTACAGATTCTATTCTTCAATATTTTTGAAATAATATAGATAACTTATTCAAATTTTTATGTCAAGTTACCTAACTCTAACTTTCTGAATTTTCATTGCCACTTAAGGGCATGTTTCTTCCATGATGATCCTGCACATACCCGTCTCAATCTTTGATATCAAATAGTATTCTTCTGCAATTCTTCTCCTAGTTTGGACACCTTTGTTCTTATCACATATAATCTAATTTTATAAATGATTTAATCTCACATACCTTGGAGTCTTAGGTTGTTCTTGAATTTCAACCTCTTGTGATCTCTCTTCTGTACTTTCACTACTTTCTCCTTCTTCTTGATCTTCTTGATTCACTAGAATGATTTGAACTTGATTTGAGGTATGAATTTTGTTTGTATTGGCATTCTGATCATCAAAGTCATATCCACTGGTTCTGGATGGTCCAATAATGTCTTCATCAACCTTAACATTTACACTTTAAACCATTTTCTTCAATCTCTTGTTGTAGCACCGGTAGGCCTTTCTCTTAGTAGAATAGCCAAGAAAGATTCTTCACCACTCCTAGCATCAAACTTTCCTATACCTTTGTCTCTTCTGATGTAGCACTTACTCCCGAAGATTTTGAAATATCTAACAATAGGCTTATGACCAAACCATAGCTCAAAAGGGGTCTTACCAGTATCACCCTTGATTTGTACCCAGTTGAGGATATAATAGTAGTACTAACAGCTTCTCTCTAATAGATATGAGGAAAATTTCCTTCTAGCATCATAGTTCTAGCAGCATCTTGAACTATCTTGTTCTTCCTTTCTACAACTCCATTTTTCTAAGGGGTCCATGGTGCAGATAATTGTCTCTTTATCCCATGTTCTTCACAGAAAGAATTAAACTCGCTAGAATTGAATTCACCACCTCTATCTGATCTTAGACATTTAATCTTTAGACCTGTCTTTGTCTCAACCATAGCCTTAAAGATCTTGAACTTCTCTAGAGCTTCAGATTTCTCCCTTAAGAAAGTGACCCACATCATCCTAGAAAAATCGTCAATAAGAAACATGAAATACCTATAACCTTGCAAACTTCTGATTCTAGCAGGACCACACAAGTCAGTATGCACAAGCTCCAACAATTCATTTGAACAATGGTGTTTTCTCTGAAATGAAATTCTAGTTTTCTTTCCTAAATGACATTCCTTTCATATGGCATTAGTAGGCTTTACCAACTTAGGAAGATCTCTCACTGCCTGAGTAGAACTTATCTTTATAATACTGTCAAAGTTTACATGACACATTCTCCTATGCTACAACTAGCTTTCATCAAATTTCAAGCAATCAGACAACTTTTACTAGCAACATTCAGGTGAAAATGTTACCTTTTGTTTTTGTACTTGAAGCAATCACAATTCCAGAACTTCCTAATATTCTACACTTTCCATCCTTGAATTGAAGATTCTATCCCTTATCAACCATGTGTCCAACACTCAAAAGATTATGCTTCAAACCTTCAACATAAATAACATCATTAGTATTATGCTTACCATTAAAAGAAATGCATCCTCTATCGTGGATTATACCAGCATTGCGTTTATCACCTGTCATGTGATGTGAACATCCACTGTCAATTACCCATTCATCCTTTTCTTCGACTCGAGTAGCTAGGACTTTCTCCACATTTGTACAACTAGCAGATTCAGTAGACACAAGTTTATTTTCCTTAATAGCAATAAACACAAACTCATCTTCACTTACATTCCCTTTATCAAATTCATCATTTGTCACACCTTCATCAGCAGCATAATAACACGTTTTTTGAAATCTAGGCTTGTTATATCTTGGCTTAGGGACTCTTTTTAGACACCTTGATGCAAAATGACCTATCTTATTACAGGAAAAATGTTTAATAGGAAAATTTCCTTTGTACTTACCTTCTCCTCTGGCTTCTCTTTTCACAATAAGTGCTTCAAGATCATTCAGTTCTCTTTCTTCTTCTTCAATCTGTCTCATTTCTTCCTCATACTTGAGTACCTTTCTAGAAGAACTTTCACCCAGATCATATCTTTGCTTGTCTCTTCTAGAGGTAGTAGCTTTAAATGAAAATTCTATCTTAGGAAGGGCATCACCGAATTCACTCAACTCAAAAGCAGTAAGTTTACCAATCAATGTATCTTTGGTTATATTTGTCACAGTTTGGAGCTCCTCAATAGTTGCAACTTTGATTTTGTATGCATCAGGAAAGGATCGAAGCACTTTAGCAACAATATCTGATTCATCCAACTGTCCACCAACACATCTGATGCCACATAAAATTTCATTCTCTTTGCATGAAAGTAGTAATATTCTCATCATTACCCAATTTCAACAGTTCATATTTCCCTTTCAGACTTTGTATCTTAGTCATCTTCATATTAGCATCATCTTCATATATAGTTTCCAATTTTTTCTAGATCTCATAAGGAGTCTTCAGATCCATAACATTCGTCATCTCAGAATCATTCAAAGCACTCAACAATGCTTCCTTAGCCCTGATATTGTATTTAGCATCCCTAATCTCAGCAGGAGTAGTACGACCATTTTGAGGAATAACATACCTATTACTTGTAATGTTCCAGCAAGATTCACCAATACATCTCAGATGACACTCCATTCGAATCTTCCACAGAGAATAATTTGTTCTATTAAATCTCATACTATCCTTCTTATATGTCGTCATCCCAGATCACCTCAAGTTGTTAAACTTCTTCCAAGGAACCTGCTCTGATACCAATTGTTGGAAACACAAGGGCAGACAACTAAGAGTTGGGGGGTGAATCATTTGTCACATAATTTCAAACTTATTAACTTTGTTAACCCTTATTCTTAGATTTGATTAATAACCATGAAATAATAAATCAACAACACATCAGAAATACACATAACACCAATATTTTTTTGTGGAAACCCTGTTAGGGGAAAACCACGGTGGAGGTTAATCCACAAGTTTATACTCTATTAAAAGTATAAGAAGAATAAATGGGAATGCACATGCATTCAGGCACACTGCCTAGATCTCACTGCTCGGATACAAGGCAAGAATCACTTTCTTACAAAAACATTCAGATTAAATCCATCTGAAGAATTTGAACTAAGAGAGTAGCATCTACTAATTCCTTATTACAGTTCTGGTTAAGCACATGAACACTTCTTCACTTTTCTTCACTCTTTTGCACACTCTTCTCTACCTTCGAATGATATGATCTTTATTCTCACATAGTATTCACACACTTCACATCATAGATTCATCAAATGAGATAAACAATCGCTCATATCTATCTGCAAAAAGTAATTACATTATTTTATGTCGGCTTGAACAAAAAAATAAAATGAATGCAAACTATCAGCCCAAAACAATAAAAATTATCAATGCGAATCAACCAAGATCAGCCATAACATAGTAGATACCCAAAACAATGTGCTTGAACACAAAACACCTTCAAATATTTTTCCTCGAAGATCCACAACATGCTATAATCACCCTATCGGCCATGAAAATGAAAAACATGAACACGCAAGAGAAAATCATGGATCGCGAGCACAATGATCAATCCGGACGTGCAACACAGATAGAACATGATCAAGAAACATCCAAAAACACCACAGGAACATGCACAACAACTTAGATTACCAAAATCACATTATCTTCTTCTAGGAACACCAACTTCAGTAACAAAATAATTGTGGGAACATAGAAAATCATAACTTGCTCAAATCTTCATGTGCACCTTTGAAACTTTCAATGGATAAACTAGATAGACTTTAAAACAAACCCTTTAATCTGTAACTTATCACCATCAACATACTAAAATTTCCATCATACTGATCTTCACTGCTTCACAGACAACCTGCAACTTATTTTATTACAATTTTCTCAATATCCTCGACATATACAGTCTTAAAGACATTAATGCTAATAGTGTTGACATGAATGGCAACCACATATCAGCAACAAAACCACAACATACAACAAATATGACACTTACATATCTAATGTGATGGATAAAGAGTGTTTGAAGCTGAAGTCTCATGCATGAATTAATGTGACATACGAGTTAATAGTATCATGATGGATAATCAAGAAAATGTTGAGTATTGATGTGCATATAATGCCACACATATGACAACAACCAAGATGATTAAATATGTCAAAAGGCCACATAATTTTCTAGGTGGTGAGAGAAGTTTGTTCTATTTTGAATTGTATTTGAAACATGACTATTGGGTGAACCATAACCTCCATTTTAGGTGCCATGAACAAGCTAAAAGGATGTAAAAAAGACACGATAGGTTTGAGAGAGAAAATAGGACAATAGAAATCCCACACATAGCTCTATAATGCAAGATTTGATTGAATATTTCAACATGTGTAAGCTTATAAATCCCACGAATTACCATAAGAAACACTGGGAATGATGTGGGCATTATGTGATCTATGAAAAGGGAGTAGTTTGCTGAGTTTTTCATAGCAGCTTATAGAGAAGAAATTTTCAATGGGTCATGACCATCCGAGGAAGATTATTGAGAGATTTAGTGAGATAAACTTTCTAATTGTACCACTAGAAAACCCATGGCTAGCATGGGAAGGAAAGGTGGTGAATTTCATAGCTATCTTCTAGTTTTGAGTCTCTCTCTTATTTTGTATAAAGAGGGATCAATGGTTTTTTATTTGGTTGTTCATTTTGTGATCATTTTTTGTTCATTTGTTGTTCTTTTTTTGAGTTATTTCTGTGAGCTCGCAATGTGAGAAGTTGAGAATGTAGTAACAAAAAAGTATCCCTTTTTCCTTAGTTTGGGAAATAATAATTAATAATAAAATGAGCTTAATATTTCCTTTATTTCGTGTTGTAATGTGCTTTACACATTCACATTAAGTTTAGGGCCCTTTTAGACTAAATGGACTTAATGGTGCCTTATTTAGGGTGTTGTAAAGTGTATCTTTACACTTTTTCACTAATCTAGGGATTTATTAATTAGTTGACGTTAATGTGCCTTAACTGACCGCTTTAATTCAAATCCAAGACTAATTAATTGCAAATTCCAAGGGATAAAACCCAACATTCATAAATGATATTACACAATACTTAATTTTAGGTGTGTGTCCTAGGTTAGTGCCCTAGGACCCATTCACCACCACATGAATGGGTCCTCACTAGTTCCTAGGACCTTGTTTTCACATAACATTTTATATTTCCCAAAGTGTGTCCTAGCTAAGTGAACTAGGACCCATTCACCACATGGTGAACGGGTCCTCACTTAGACTTAGGACTGCTCCTTGAAATATTTTTTTAGCACTATTTTAATGATTTCAAATCCTAGATCCGATGTCAACTTGTAATATTTGAATTTTGAGATTTAATGTTAAGATATGTATAAATACAAGGTTATTTCACTTAGTTTCACCTAGAAAATTTTAAGTCTTCAAGCATTATAGAAAATTTATGAGCAAGTGTGATCAAGAGAATTTTTAAGGCATTCAAGGGTAGATTTGTAGAAGTTTATTGCAGCAATCAAGAGTCATTTCATCATGTCAAACGCATAATGTGTCATGCATTTTGTTGAGCTAATTTGTTGATGTGGCATTCAAGATCCAATTCAAGCATTGTTTCACATCAAGTTCATGATCAAGATCTACATTCCTTAAGGCTTGCTTCATGCTAGTTTTCATATCTACAATCCAAGGTTTTAATTAAGGTGTGGTGAGTTGTAAAATTGCATTTTGTTCATTCATCATTCCCTTCATGCTTTGTTTCATTTCAAGGTTTAATTACCAAAATGGGGTTTGACCAAGGTAAACCCCTATTCCCTAACAAACAACATTTTTCTCCTTTTTGATGTGTGATTGCAAGTTTGAGGTTGAAGATCATTTGGAGAGAAAAATTCCAAAATTTGTAAAAGTTGTTAAAGTTGACAAGAAAGTTACAAAATCACGAAAAGTGAGCTACAAGATTTATTTTGGAGTTTCTGACAGTCTTCGACTAGGATCTAGAAGTGAACAAATTGAAGAACGAAACCCAAAATTTATTTTCTAAAACCCTAGCCAAGACTCATTCGCCATAGGGCGAATGAGTCCTTAGTGAGGTCCAAAAAAGCACTTTTTGCAATAGGTACACAAAATTTCACCGTCTTAAAACTTGCCTTTTGATTGATATATCAGTTAGGTTTTTTTTATTACTCAATTACACATCATAGCCCTCATATCGAATGAAATAGAGGTTAAAATTAGGTTCATCATTTTGTTAATTCATTTTGGTCAACCTTCTCTATTTCCTTTCATTTTAGAGAGTGATTCTTTGTGAGTTTAGAGGAGTAATTTCATTGTGAGTGAGAGTTGAGAGCTAGATTGATTGGATAGATTGGAGATACATTATGTTGAAGAAGGCCTCAAGCTAAATTATGGAATTGAGCTAGAGTTTCAAATTCTTCATGGGAGCTATATTTTCTAGGCATGCTTAGTTATTCTATCCATTGCTTTTATAATTTTGAAACTATGGTTTTGCTATTGATTGTGAATGCTTGTGCAAATTGTTGTTTATTTATTATGACTGTTGAATAGAGCTTGTGCATATAAATAGAATGGATATGAGCTATTTTGAGGTATCTTATTATTATGATACGTATATATAGCTATTATGGTTGTCATGATTGTATGATGTTATTATGTGAAACTTTCTAGAAGGTATAATTATGATACCTAGTTTAGAGTATGTTACATATATGCTTGAATGAATTATGATGTCAGTAATGGGGTAAGTGCACCAATCTGTGACACAATTTGGCTCTTAAGATGCCACTTTTTTTCTAAAATCGGCAAAATCTGATTTGCATGAGAAAATGAAGATAGTTATGCTCAAAATTTCAAGATGCGGCAAGAACAAAAGTTGAAGTGCTCCAAGTCTAGTTTCTAAGATACTATTTTTTTTGAAATTAATGAAGATTAAGGGCCTTAAAAATGGGGTGGGGCAAAACAAGTCATGCTTTTATCAAAAAAAAATAGCATAGTGCCTGAGGTCTCCCCCCTTTTTGATTGACTTTTTTTTAGAATTCCAAAAATCCCAACGGTGAGAAACTAGCTAACACCATGTAGTTTATCCTCATTATTTCATATACTTTTTTTAATGAATATATAATATTTTATGAGTTTTCAAAGTGGACACATCTTGAAAAGCTAAAATTTGAGCGTGCTCCCCCCTAAATTTTTTGCAAACTAATCGAAAATTGAATTTTTTTTTTCATCATGTGTAGAATGGAGTCTAGTTTCAAAAAATATAATTTGTTTCACGTTTTGATGAATGGGTAAAAATTTATCCTAAAACTAGTACATGTTGGTTTTTGACCCAAAACAGAGACATTTACAATAGAAGCCCTGGATCAAAACCTTAACTAATCAAAATGAAAAAAAATATATACTTAGATAGCTAAGAGAGAGGTTAACACTATCATGGTTTTTTTATAAACTTGCATTGAAATACATGCACATGAGATGGGGAGCACGGAGGAAAATATGAGAAAATTTGGCAAATCCTATTAAATAACACATTCAAAGTAGGCCATTTGGCGAGCGTCAAATGGCCTGCTTTGCACAGAACTAGAATTTCCCCTATTTGGTGAACAACTTTTAAAATGCTTAGAGTGCACACTTTATGATTGTAGATGGATAGTCGACGTTTTACCTTTCATACCTTCTCTAACTCGTTACCATAACTGGATAACTCTTCATCCCTCTGAAGTCTCTATCTCTCAGGTCTCACTCCCTCCCACACGACCTAGACTACTCTCTCAATCCAATCCCCTTTGTCAGGTCTCTTTCCCTCCCACATAGGTACCTAAATAAATCTATTTCACTCCAATCCCCTTTCTCACTCTCCCTCTCTCTCTCTCCCTCTTTGGTCTTTTTATCTCTCTCACTCCATCTCTCTCTCTTAGGTTGTTATCTTTCTCTTATTGTCTCTCTCTCTCAAGTCTCTCCCTCCTACCCCCTCTCCCTCTCTTAGGTCTGTCACTCTATCTCTCTCCCATTCCCTCTCTCTCACTCACTCTATCTCTCTCACTCTCTCTCGAGTATCTCCATCCCCCCTCTATCTCTCTCCTACTCCCTCTCTCTCCCTCTCTCCCACTTTGTCTCTCTCCCTCTCTCTCTCAGGTTTCTCCCTCCCACCCCCTCCCTCTCTCTCTCCCTCTCTCTCTCTCTGCTCCCTCTCCTACCCCCTTCCCTTCCTACACAAATACTCCCTCTATCTTCTTCACTTCCTCCCTATCCTAATTCTGATCCGCCTCCCATTCACTTCTCCATCTCCTCTCTTTAAGTATCTCCTCCCACCACAATTCTCCTCTCTCTCTCAAGTCCCTCTTCTCTCTCATGCCTCCTCTTATCTCTCCACCTCCTCTCCCTCTCTCTTTGTTCCTAAGTTCTCCTCCCACCCCACTCTCCCTCCCTCTTTGGTTTCAAGTCTCTTCTACTCCCCCTCCTCCTCTTTCAAAGCCTCTCTTTGTCTCTCTCTCTCACACTCTCTATATCTCTTCAACATCTCTCTCACCTTTCTATCTCTCTCCTCTCTCCCTCTCTCTCACATCTCTCCCTCCCACACCCTCCCACTCTCTCTCTCTCCCTCTATCTCGTGTATCTCCCCCCACCCCCTCCATCTCTCTCGAATCCCTCTATGTCGAGTACTCCCTCTCCCCCGAGTACTCCCTCTCCCTCCTACCCCCTCTCCATATCTCAAGTCTCTCTCTCTCACTTCTAATATCTCTCCCATCCCTCTATCTCTCACTCCATCTCTCTCCTACTCTCTTAGGTATCTCCTTCCCATGGGCCCTATCTCCCAATTTTTCTCCCTCTCCTTATCTCTCGGGTGTCTCCCTGCCAACCTCTCTCCCTCTCCCTCTCTCTTAGGTTTCTCCCTCCCACCCCCTCTCCCTCCCTCTCTCTCACTCTCTCTCTCCTTCTTTATGTATTTCCCTCTCTCTCTCTCCCACTCCCTCTCTCTCCCTCTCTCTGTCACTCCCTTTATCTCTCTCCCACTTTTTCTCTCTCCCTCTCTCTAATGTCTCTCCTTCCCACCCTATCTCCCTCTTTCTCTCTCTCAAGTATATCCACCCTACCCCATCTTCCTCTCTCTCTTTGTCAATTCTCCCCCTCCTACACCCTCTCCCTCTCACAGTGACTCCCTCCCTCTCTCACTCCCTCTCCCTCTCCCTCTCCCTCTCCCTCTCCCTCTCCCTCTCTCTCAAGCATGTCCCTCCCACCACCTCTC
>CM021108.1:605895485-605933290 GCA_007115665.2 Sequoiadendron giganteum | reverse complement strand
TTAAGGGTCGAGGTTGAGGTATTAAGAGGGTAAAGGGGTTGAGGGATTAGGGTTTAAGGGTTGAGGGTTGAGGTATTAAGAGGGTAAAGGGGTTGAGGGATTAGGGTTTAAGGGTTGAGGGTTGAGGGATTAAGAGGGTATGGGGGTTGATGGATTAGAGTTTAAGGGTTGATAGATTAAGAGGGTATAGGGGTCGAGGGATTAGGGTTGAAGAGTTGAGGGTTGAGGGATTAAGAGGGTGTGGGGGTTGAGGGATTAGGGTTTAAGGGTTAAGGGTTGAGGTTTGAGGGATTAAGAGGGTATAGGGGTTGAGGGATTAGGGTTTGAGGGTTGAGGGTTGACATGGTATAGCGGTTGAGGGACTAGGGTTTAAGGGTTGAGGGTAAGGCTTACGGGTTGAGTGATTAATATTATAGAGGGGTTGACTGATTAGGGTTTAAGGGTTGTGGGTTGAGCGGTTGAGGCATTAGGGTTTAAGGGTTGAGGGTTGAGGGATTAGGGTTTAAGGGTTGAGGGTTGAGGGTATGGGGGTTGAGGGATTAGGGTTTAAGGGTTGAGGGATTAGGGGTATAGGGGTTGAGGGATTAGGGTTTAAGGGTTGAGGGTTGACATGGTATAGGGGTTGAGGGATTAGGGTTTAAGGGTTGAGGGTAAGGGTTAAGGGTTGAGGGATTAATACTATAGAGGGGTTGATTGATTAGGGTTTAAGGGTTGAGGGCTGAGGGGTTGAGGGATTAAGAGGGTATAGGGGTCGAGGGATTAGGGTTGAAGGGTTGAGGGTTGAGGGATTAAGAGGGTGTGGGGGTTGAGGGATTAGGGTTTAAGGGTTAAGGGTTGAGGTTTGAGGGATTAAGAGGGTTTGGGGATTGAGGGATTAGGGTTTAAGGGTTGAGGGTTGAGGGATTAAGAGGGTATAGGGGTTGAGGGATTAGGGTTTAAGGGTTGAGGGTTGAAATGGTATAGGGGTTAAGGGATTAGGGTTTAAGGGTTGAGGGTAAGGGTTGAGGGTTGAGGGTTGAGGTATTAAGAGGGTAAAGGGTTTAAGGGTTGAGGGTTGAGGGTTAAGGGTTGAGGGATTAAGAGGGTATAGGGGTCGAGGGATTACGGTTGAAGGGTTGACGGTTGATAGGGTATAGGGGTTGAGGGATTAGGCCTCACTTATCTCACAATCCCTCTTTGTCAGGCCTCACTTACTTCCCACCCTACTTTCTTAGTTCTCTCCTTCCCACCCCCTCTCTCCCAATTTGACTCCCTATCCCTCTCTCAGGTTTCTCCCTCCCAGCCTCTCTCCCTCTCTCTCTCTTAGGTTTCTCCCTCCCATGCCCTCTCCCTCCCCCTCTTTCTCTCTCAAGTCTCTCCCTCCCACCCCCCTCTCCTTCTCTCCCTCCCACTCCCTCTCTCTCTCACTCCCTCTATCTCTCTCCCACTTTGTGTGTCTCCCTCTCTCTCAAGTCTCTCCTTTTCAAAGGAACATATTTGGCGCTCTCCATATTTGGCGAGCACCAAATGGGTTTTACCTTGAAACGGTATAAATAAGGCTTGACCCCATGATTCAAGCCCACATTCTCCTGTATTTGTCTAGTTCAGTGTTTTATCCGAGTCAGAAACGCCTTTTTTTATGCAGTTGACTTCATATTGTACCAATCTATGCTTGATCCATCACCTTTTTACCACCAATCTGCATGGTAGATAATGTAGAAGAAGACATTTTGAAGTTTCTACATCATTTTACATTATCTGAGGTAATATATTCATTTTGGTAAATTGAAATGTTTGTATTTAGTATATTTGTTTTTTTTTGACAATATAAACTAAATTTCCTTAATGATTTTATTAATCATAACAATTGGACTTAGAATTCAACATTGAATTAGATGAGATTTGCATAAAAAATTACAATTTTATGAGTTTGATGAACAAAAAAAATAAAAACATGACATTTACTTAACATAAATTTACTTATGAATTCTATTTTCATTGCTTGTAGTAGTCCATTTCCAGCATGGCTAGTGGAATTCAATATATATCATTATTTTTTCAACTAATTTGGAAAACCTAATAGCTTTCATCAATGTTAATGCAAGTGTCCATTAATTTTTTTGTTCCATAAAAAATTCGACTTCATCACATGTGCTTAGATAAATTCAAGTGATTTGACATAGTTGAGAATGCTTATTGTCTTTCTAAGTTACCTCATTGCCAAAGATCATCCATAAATAAACAGCTATTCTTTTCAAGAAGACTACCATTCTAAACCTCTGGAAGATTTTAACAAAACCCACCATATGTAAGTCTATTGCTCGAAATATTGTATTCATACAACAATCACTCCTAACATAATGAAATAAACTCAATATTACTAGAAAATCTAATTAATGAATTGTTATTCATAACCTTTATAAATTTCAAGTTCAATAATGCTAGTCAAAATACACAACTTCAAAATCAACGTTCCAGGCCTCTGGTGTAGGAGCACCTTGTAAGCTCAATTTTGTCAAAAATGTCATCTTTAGTTCAAGCATGGTCAAATTATAGGATTTTATTTAATGTTGAGTATATTGTGTTCAGTAAGGTCAATTAGACCATTTTATAATTTATTTGGAGCTAAGGGAGTTCAGTTGTGTCATAGCTTGCAATTTGGCTAAATGTGGTCAAAAAAGTTGCTAAAAGATGCAAAAGTTGCAAAGTTCGAGGGAGTTGGAATGAAATCAAAATATTTTTAACAACCTTCAATTCCTCGAAGGAGATGTTGTTGGTTGATTTGTACCCCATTTTTTTATCAAGAAGAACATTATTAAATTCTAGAAATTTACTGGTTTCTCTCACTTTTTTGTATTTGTATGGCCTGTACGAACTCTAAGATGATATGAAACTAGTTGGATGTTGTATATTAATGAATTAGCTTTCATTTTCATCTATTTAGAGTTTCTAAATTTTTGTATAGCGAAATTTATATTGTTTTTACTGCTGCTACCTACTTTCACAGTGTTCTTGGATTGAGGGGTTTCATTATGTAATTCAACCCATTACACTTTTTCTGCCTACTGTAACTTGCAGAATGGGTCCTCTAACTTTTAAAATACATGCCTAACCTATTTATAATGTTGTGGGGTCAAGGTTGGGCATTTGGGATAATGTTCTAGGACTATAGCAGGGTCTTTTCATGGTGAAAATTAGGGCTTCAAGAGGTGTTTTGACAAAATGTGGGAAGGACTGTCTATGTAATGTATTATTCACCATGTGCAGGGTCTAGTAAGTGTGTTTTGTGCTTTGTATGGGTTTGGCAGGGCCGGGAGATAGGAGTTTCATTAAAACCCCAAGTATTTTTCTTGAAATTGAGGGTTTGGTGTATTAGGGGTCTAGATGTCTTGGACCTAGAAAAAAATCAAGAAATTGGAGGTTTTCACACATAAAATACTTCTATTTGAGGATTTTGAGTGAAGATGTAGTGTTTAAAAGGTACTCTCTTTATAAATTAGGCCAATTGAATAGCCTTTTCCAAGGTGGGTCTATTGGAAGTCAATGTTGGTCCAAGGAGTTGATGTTGGGGTTTACCTATGTTTTATAACTTGCAAATGGGTATCTTAATCATCCCTGAGTTTGTCAAGTGTTTTGGAAAATCTTGGTGAAAAGGCCCTTGAACCGGGTTACCTATGCTACAAGGGGAAAGCTCGGTAGAAGTTGGGATTTTCAGTCGAACATCTGGTTTTGCTTTGGAATTTGATTGATTCTCATTGATTTTTTTGTATTGAATGGTTTCCACCCTGCATCAAAAATGGTGTTTCTTAGTAAGTTAAGTCATAAAGTTATGTGTAAGTCTATTAAGAGCCTTCCTCTAAATTTTTGAACAAGTTCATTGTGGATCCATACATGTATTGCATCAACCTCTAGGTACTTTTCCAACTCTTCAAACACACTCAAAATCCCTACTCTAATATCTAACCCTACAGACATCTAACTCCATCATGTATGAAAAATATTGTGTAGCATAGACATGTGATAATTCCAAACAGCTCACTGCCTTCTTTCATAAAATGCTTTGGTGTGTTTCATATTTAATGCAGTGTAATCAACGATATCAATATTTTTGTAAAATGCATTACTTACTTTTGTTCTATGTGTGTTTGTGAACATGTAGCATTGAAGGTCATGCTGAGGAAACGACCGAAGCCTCTAACACGAGAAGAACATGTAGAATGCAAGGAGAAGAGAATCAAAAAATGTAGCTCGTGAAGCAAAGGAATTGCAGCCCATACAGCCACAAATTCCCATGCTATCTAAGAGAGATGTCAAATTGGAAAAAAAAAGGGCACGAATGAGGAAATTTCGTGGAAGGACAGGAATGGATACAGAAGTTGGGGGCACATCATCAACCATAGGTGAAGCTCAATGCACATCTCCAGTTGAAGACACATTGATAACAACATGTGGTTTTCTAGGTACATCGGAAATCACATCTCCAATTGAAGACACACCATCAAAAACATTGTGTTTTGAAAGTACATCAGCAAACACATCTCTATTTGAAGTAACTCCACAAATGACATCTCAAGTTGGAGGTACAACATCGTTTACATGTCAATCTCAAGGTATGCCATCAATTGCACCTCCAATTGAAGGTACACGATCTATCCCCGATGTTGTTGACCTTCCCAATATTGACACAAATTTACATTTGAGAACTCCTCCTAGAGTTTTGGATAGAAAACCTACATTTTTTATTGATATTGATTCCAATGTTTTGAAATGGATGCCTAATAAGATTCCAAAACGTACATGTCAAAGATATGCATAAAGGATATGGAGTTCGTTTATTGCGAAGCTAAGTGAGCGTGGAAGATGCCAATTATTTGTTGAAATGATGAGGAAACTCAAATTTAGGCCCACCATGAAGGCTCTTGGGCTAATATTTTTGAATGACTCAAGTGAAAATTTCATTGTAAAGAACTTGATGAGTGCATACGAGAGTGTGGGTTCCACCTCACGCACGAAGGATAGTTGTGTCACATGACGTGTGATGACAACAACATTGTTAAGTAGTCAAACAAGGAACAAGATGAACCTTACAAAGGAAAGTAAGTCTTTGAAAATAAGTAGATAATCTCTAATGAGAGCCAAATGAAAGCATGAAAGAGTGGAGGATCCAAATAGCAATTAGTGATGGGCATTTTCGGGTAGAGTGCCACGGAAAGACACAAGAATTGCTCAAGGCTTGAGATCTTTAATTGTGAATTATTGGAAGGATAACACAAGGACCTCTCCTAATCAAAGAGATGTTGTAAGAAGGAGAATTGGTAGTAAAAATCATGAGCCACATCCAATGCATTATTTAGATACCACTCAAACCCAATTTTTTGCTGATTTTGTACAAAAGTTTCCTAAAATTAAAATATGTCAAAGGTATTTTGAAATGCTAAAGTCTTTTTATCTGAAAATAAATCACACATGCACTACTTGTTGTTGTAGGGTTTATATTGAGTTTTCTAACCATTATGATGTTTATCGACGTATATGTGTAGATATGCATACTGACAATGTTTTGCAGGAATGTAACATAATGCCTCCACCTAAATCGTCAAGGAAATTTTTGTCTTCCATTTTATGTGAAAGAGAGGATGGTCAATTTTTTTACAAAAAATCATGTTTGGATGGCACATGTGATCATTGTGGTGGAATGCAACATTTTCCAATTTTCCAACACATGGCTAAGAAGCAAAGAGGTGTGAATTGGTCAGTGATAAGATTCTAGTGTATTAGTTTATGGGAAATTTTCATGATTGGGTGGTCTATGGTTATGCAATGCATACACACAGAGCAAAATGGTTGGACTCACAGTTCAAGTTATGCAAGGACACATTTCCACTTCGTCATATCATTTTAGTTGTTGACTTCACTAAGAACTACACACTACAACCACAGAACGAGGTGCAATCACAGTACTACAACTCCGTGCAAGTTGCTATATTTGTGCATATAGCATTCATTCATGCAAATGATAGTATAGAGGAAAACAGTAAAGTATTGAGGGAGTATCACTTTTACATCAATGATGATCACACACATTCTACAGAGTTTGTTCAAGGTTGCTTTTAGATGTTCTATGTTGATCTAGCTAGTAGGGGCATATCATTTAGTCAGCATATCATATGGTCAGATAATTGTATATCACAATTTAAGAACGCCAGAATGTTTCACTAGTTGAGCAGGATGCATAGGATTAGTGGTGTTCAACATATGTGGAACTTCTCAGAGGCTAGGCATGGAAAGGGGGAGCATGATGGAGTAGGTGCATGTATCAAAAGAGCTCTAGCACGAGAAGAGTTAAAGTACACAAATACTGTAAAGTTGACAGATGCAAGATCAATTGTCTAGTGGTGCAATGGTTCAATGGGTCTAGATAGTGAAGGTAATTCTTTAGTTCGTAGATTTTTTCATTTAGTAGATGATACTAACATTGCAAAATATGAGGATTGTTGTACACTAACAGGATCAAGTGAGCTACACTATCTTAGAAGCTCCAATGCAGGTACATGGATTATCCATACAAGGAAGATGGCATGCTTTTGCTATGCATGTACATTTCAATCATGGAATGATTGCGAGTCAATAGAGTGGGTTGACAAATGGTCTGTAAGAAGTCTAACCCCACTTGACACTTATCAGCTCCCGATTGCTCTACCAATCACGAAGATGCAATCATCCATTAACTTTGATCATGTATCGAACCTAATAGAACCAGGTAATATATCTTACTTACAAGTTTTATTATGTTGCTCAGTAAATAAATCTAACAAGATGAACATATCAATGTAGGGCATGTTTATGCGATGATTGCAGATGAAGACAATGAAGAGGGTACAGATTATTACCTGTGTAATTGTATCAAGGCCAAAAAGAAATTGGAGTCCCTAGTTATAGACGGAGAAAACATAGAATATCCTACAGGTTCGGTGGTTGTTACTGGAACATGGCTTCAAAGGTATCCAATTAAGAATGTTGCAGTTTGGTTGTTTGAGGACTTCGACACGCATCAAAAGATTCTTCACTATTCAAACCTTTTCGTCACCACCAACATTCATTTGATCAAATATAACGGTAGACCTGTGAACAAGAACTTGTGGAAAGTGTGTGAGTCTAACCACTAGGAAATACTCGACACAATAAAGAGTAGAGCAGACCCGCATGGTTCCCTAGATTGATTTGTAAGTATGCACATTGAATTTGTAAAGCCATGTTATTGATCACTCTTTTGGACCAACACCTTGCAATAAGGCTTTTTCACCATTACTGTTTGATGTCATATGTACATTTACGACTGTCATTGATCCTTTTCTGATTGTGACTGTAGGTAATACTGAAGTTTTTCAAAGTATATAAGAAAAGAACTACATCGGTTGCTGGTGCAAGTGTTCAGTGGTATGAGAAACATGAATTGCTGGTGCATTTTCTGGTTGTCAATCTTCTCTTTCTTTTCCATCTCCTAGATTTATCAGATTCTTATATGCTACATGTTTTATGTTAAGCCTCTCAGTGATATATTTGAAATTTATACTTAGGGTCATTGAGAGATGATAAAGTAGCAAAGGGGCACATCACCATTGTAGGACCTTCAATTGAACTCCTTATCTAGCATGCATGAAGGTGATAGTAGGTCTCGTCAGTTGTATGACTAACATTATTTAGTTATTACTCTTTTACTGATTTTTATATGAGTCTATGTCTAAGATTGAGAGGCTTTTGCAAGTTTTTTATGGACCAAATTCCTATGATACTACACAACCACAAAGAGGCAACTACCCATGTGTTTTGTAGGGAGCAGGGGATGTACATGTTTTGAACCATTTTGGAATGCAAATAGTTGGGCCAGCTGAGGTGGAATGGAAAAACGAAACTGGGCAGAAACTCCTTTTGTCCTTTCTCAAGTACAATATATTTCATGATCTGTGTTGGAAATGGGAGGATTATTTCCTTGCATGTATTGCTACAAGTATTGGCAAATGGGAAGATTTTCAAGATGTTCTTCCATCACTATTGTAATAATTGTCATTGACTTAGTGTATTTTTTAATATATTAAAGTCATGAGAAATTAATACATGCAAATGTGTATATTCCTTAACATATGCCTCAATTAAATGTTTATATTACATTTAAAATTAGTTGTAATGCTTCATGGTTTACATTTAAAGTTGTCTTCATTGAATTCCTCAAAACTCACCTATTGACATATGTTTCCGTTGCAACAGTTCGAAATCAATTTTTTAGACTTTTGGCCTAACTTTTCCAAAACACTTAGGAAAATAATCATGGATTCAAATACCCTTCTAACCAAAAACCACAGAATCCAGCACTAGTTTGCACTTGTATGGTCATAAACACTCCCATCTCAAAAAAACCTCCTTTTCTAATGCAAAAATAAGGGTTTTGTCAAAATCTTCATTCCCAGGCTTCAATAAACAAATAAATGGTCCAAACACCTTTCATAGGGTCTTCATTGACATTTTAAATGCTTACAAACTCAACTTCATCAACATTTCATTGAAAAGCACTTCAAAACCATCACTTTTCAAGGGAAAATTTGCATTTCCAGCCCTATGGCATCACACAATCACCACAAGAATGCTTTATTCTGATATAAAATGCATTGATAAATCTAGACTAATATATTTTTAACCAATCCATCGAGTTACAGGAGAAAAAAATTGGTGGATTGATCAGACACTCATTATTTTTCTTTCAAACCCTTCACAAAGGAAAAAACGGGGTATACACTGTATTTTTTGAATTTCTCTTACAAAACAGAAGATTAGAACTCCAAAACAAGTGAATATCAAAGAAAACTCATAAAAATTCAACCTTGATTCGAGCTTGAGAAGGCTTCTTATAAAATTTACAAGCCATAACCATCTTAAATAGACTCCTTGAGGTTTTCATGTCACCCATACCTTAACTTGTTGTCCATTCAAACTGTGCTTTCATCATTATTGATCTCCAGACTGTTAAAGATTGACCCTTCCTTAAATGATTGCCCTCTTCTATGATTATCCTTTCCATGGTGCTTATTGATTGTGACTATGTAAACTAACATGTGTACATGCAATCCATGACCATATTGAAGCATTCATTGATGACAGTCCTAGTTCTCACAACCATAAGGAGATCATTAAGAGTATATAGCTTGTTAAGACTGTCATTAAGGATAAGCTACAAATATAAAGAGTTAATTGAAGACTCCACATTCATAAGGACCTATTGTTATACACAACCATAGCACTTGGATTCTGGAGACACTGACTGGCATAGACTTGACAATCATAGGACATTGACTGTGGTGAGTGAATTTGATTGTCAAGCACTCTATAATCATACACTCACTGTACTTAACTACTGATCATTACTCATTTCTAATTTGTCCTTTTCGTTTGCACATTGCCATGTATAGTGACCCTTCACAGTTCCCTTGTATTCATACATTCATGATGCTCGTCTTAATGAATAACCTTCCTTTAAATCTATCATCCTTTGATGAAATGATGACTGTCTTCATACCTCACTTCCCTTGACACTATCAATTGACTGTACATTTGTTTGTTTCCTATCCAATTCTAGCTCAATTGTTTACACCAGCCTTAGCACTCTTTCTCTAGCCTTTATTGAGAATAAATGCTTGAATGAGCTTATTACATGTTGCTCTATTGTAATAAAGGAAATAAGGGTTTGCTAGATAATATTGCTATAAGCATCAAAAACCTCATCACTTTTTTTAACTCCTTCAATCTTCCTTCACTTGTCTGGTATTTTTGCAATCTCATGTTTTGGGACACAAAATTCTTCATAGTGACCTAAAATTCTTAAAGCTCAAAGCCTCAACTTTCTTACCTGACATTCCCAAATCAGTGAAAGAAAACAAGGCATTTGAATTGGAAAGCAATGAGTGTGGACATTGCAATACCCCTTTTGATGATGGAAATTAAATGTAGAAGTGTGAGAACTGACATTAATTTCTTTGTAGCCTTCCATTTGAAAGCTTGTAGCACATCTGACTGCCATGAAAGCTCAAAAAACTGGTAGAAGAGACCTAAAAGGTAACAAAACCCTAACGTCTCAACTCAGTCTTTATTAAATTCAATCATAACAAAACAACCTACTCATGCATGTGAATTTGACTCATTCAAGGCATTAGAGACTAACCTCTTACAAATTCTAAAAGAAAAGGTTGTTTTGACCCTAAAGGATTGAACATAGACTAACAATTGTAATTGTTTCGATCTACCAATTCATCACCCCTCTCAGTTGATTGTGTACCTTTCACACTTGGCCTTTCCATTATTATCATAACTTTGAAGAAAAAAATCAAAACCTACTCCAAGTGCCTAACAATGATATTGCCTCACATTCATCATCCTATATTGATCCATCCACTTTAGCCTCATCATCCACCTCACATAAATCCTTTCCAAATATCAAGGTCCAAATACGAGACAAGACAAGGGTTTTAGAGACTATGGTCTTAAAGGGTATTTTTTATGTAGCACAACTCCCATCTTCTCCTAAGACATGGAAAACCATAACGCATAGAAAAAAGCCTCTTCTATCATCAAATTTGAACCCATGGTTTTCTCCAAGTGGGGAGAGCTAAACAAAGAGGTTATAGAGGAAGACATCTCCAAATTGTTGTACCAATATGAGAAACAGAAAGCAACCCTACCAATAGATCAATGTGGTAAGGGTTTCAAAGTCATTAAGAACATGGGGGATTCACATGACATGGTAGACTTGGTCTACATCAACAAGGAATAAGATAACCCATTTTTCTAGAGAAATGACAAAAATATTAAGGGCTTGGGTATGGTTCATTATACGTTACTCCTAACATCGAGAGTACCCCTAAAATCATATTGCTTAGGGTTGACAAGGTAGGCGCAGCATATGCCTCATAGAAATCAATGCAACCTAGGTCATCTCTAACATACCTTAGGGTATGAAATTCAACAAAACAACTACTAAGATTCAACCGACTCGATCCCTTAAGGGTGCAAAGTGCAAAAGGGCAACAATATTTGACAGGGCATTACTTGTAAACTGTGGTGATTACGAAAATCTCTATTTGAACCTATGAGATTACGTTGGACCCCTCTACCATAACCTCTTGGATAACCGAGAGAGGCATTTTCCTGTGGTGGCGAATTTTCACTCGGGGAAAGAGTTGTCAAATGCAAGTAGTTGAAAGTTGCAAAGTGGCGCAACTTTCATTTTGCAGCTTGTGTGACCAAACGGACTGTTCCAACACATCTAGGTGGGTACGTTTACATTAGGAATGGTCCTCTTTCACACCCAAACACGCGGAATCGCTCTGAGCTACATTTAACCGGATCGATCCCCTAAGGGTCCAAAGTGCAAAATGACTATAAATTTCAGCATGCTATTAATCGGACACCGTGATGCTTAGAAACTTATTGTATGATCCTATGCGATCATGTTGGGCCCATCTACAATAACCTCGCTCGGTTTTTGCTATCTCGGAGGCATTTTCCTGTGCTCGCGAATTTTCACTCAGGGAAAAAGTTGTCAAATGCAAGTAGTTGAAAGTTGCAAAGTGGTGCAACTTTTGTTTTGTAGCTCGTCTGACCAAACAGACTGTTCCAACACATTTGGGTGGGTACATTTACACTATGCATGGTCCTCTTTCACACCTAAACACGTGGAATCGCTTTGAGCTATGTTCAATCGGATCGATCCCTTAAGTGTCCAAAGTGCAAAATGGCTGTGAATTGTAGCATGTTATTACTCGGACACCGTGATGCTTAGAAACTTCTCATCTAAACCTACAAGATCAAGTTGGACCCCTCTATAATAACCTCTCTCATTTATTTCTATCTCAGAGGCATTTTCCTGTGCTGGCGAATTTTCACTCGGGGAAAAAGTTGTCAAATGCAAGTAGTTGAAAGTTGCAAAGTGGTACAACTTTCGTTCTGCAACTCGTGTGACCAAATGGGCTATTCCAACGCATCCGGGTGGGTACGTTTACGTTATGCATGGTCCTCTTTCATACCCAAACACGCGGAATCGCTTTGAGCTACGTTCAACCGGATCGATCCCTTAAGGGTCCAAAGTGCAAAATGGCTGCAAAATTCAGCATGCTATTACACAGAAACCATGATTCTTAGAAACTTCTCATCTAATCCTATGGGATCACGTTCGGCCCATCTACAATAACCTCACTCAGTTTTAGCTATCTCGGAGGCATTTTCCTGTGCTATAGAATTTTCACTCGGGGAAAAAGTTGTCAAATGCAAGTAGTTGAAAGTTGCAAAGTGGTGCAAATTTCATTTTGTAGCTCGTCTAACCAAACGGACTGTTCCAACGCATCCGAGTGGGTAGTTTTACACTAGGCATGGTCCTCTTTCACACCCAAACATGCGGAATCGCTCCGGATCGATCCCTTAAGGGTCCAAAGTGCAAAATGGCAATTCAGCATGCGATCTTAGAAACTTCTTAATCCTATGGGATCACAACAGTGCTAAGGCATTTTCCTGTGCTATGAATTTTCACTCGCAAATGCAAGTAGTTGAAAGTTGCAAAGTGGTGCAAATTTCATTTTGTAGCTCGTCTAACCAAACGGACTGTTCCAACGCATCCGAGTGGGTAGTTTTACACTAGGCATGGTCCTCTTTCACACCCAAACATGCGGAATCGCTCCGAGCTATGTTCAATCAGATCGATCCCTTAAGGGTCCAAAGTGCAAAATGGCTGTGAACTTCAACATGCTATTACTCAAACACCGTGATGCTTAGAAACTTCACGTATGATCCTATGGGATCATGTTGGGCCCCTCTACAATAACCTCTTTCGGTTTTCGCTATCTTGGAGGCATTTTCCTGTGCTGGCGAATTTTCACTCAAGGAAAAAGTTGTCAAATGCAAGTAGTTGAAAGTTGCAAAGTGGTGCAACTTTCCTTCTGCAGCTCGTGTGACCAAATGAATTGTTCCAACGCGTCCAGGTGGGTACGTTTACACTATTCATGGTCCTCTTTTGCACCCAAACTTGCGGAATCGCTCTGAGCTACGTTCAACCGGATCGATCCCTTAAGGGTCCAAAGTGCAAAATGGTTGTGAACTTCAACATGCTATTATTTAGACACCGTGATGCTTAGAAAATTTTTGTTTGATCCTATGGGATCATGTTGGGCCCCTCTAGAATAATATCTCTCGGTTTTTGCTATCTAGGAGGCATTTTCCTATGCTGGCGAATTTTCACTCGGGGAAAAAATTGCAAAGTGGTGCGACTTTCGTACTGTAGCTCGTGTGACCAAACGAACTATTCCAATGCATCTGAGTGGGTATGTTTACACTAGGCATGGTCCTCTTTTGCACCCAAACACATGGAATCACTCTGAGCTACGTTCAACCAGATCGATCCCTTAAGGGTCCAAAGTGCAAAATGGCTGTGAACTTCAGCATGCTATTAATCGGACATCGTGATTCTTAGAAACTTCTCGTCTAAACCTACGAGATCAAGTTGAACCCCTCTACAATAACCTCTCTCGGTTTTCATTATCTCGGAGGCATTTTCCTGTGGTGGCAAATTATCACTCGGGGAAAATGTTGTCAAATGCAAGTAGTTGAAAGTTGCAAAGTAGTGCAACTTTCGTTCTACAGCTCATGTGACCAAACAGACTATTCCAACGCATCCAGTTGGGTACGTTTACACTAGGCATGGTCCTCTTTTGCACCCAAACACGCGGAATCGCTCTGAGTTACGTTCAACCGAATCGATCCCTTAAGGGTCAAAAGTGCAAAATGGCTGCGAACTTCAATATGCTATTACTCAGACACCGTGATGCTTAGAAACTTCTCGTCTGATCCTTTGGGATCATGTTGGGCCCCTCTATAATAACCTCTCTTTTTTTTTTTCTATCTTGAAGGAATTTTCCTGTGCTGATGAATTTTCACTCGAGGAAAAAGTTGTCAAATGCAAGTAGTTGAAAGTTGCAAAGTGGTGCAACTTTCGTTCTGCAGCTCGTGTGACCAAACGAACTATTCCAATGCATCCAATTGGGTACGTTTATACTAGGCATGGTCCTCTTTCACACTGAAACACGTGGAATCGCTTCGAGCTACGTTCAACCAGATCGATTCCTCAAGGGTCCAAAGTAGAAAATGGTTGTGAACTTCAGTATGCTATTACTCAGACACCATGACACTTAGAAACTTCTTGTCTGATCCTATCAGATCATGTTGGGCCTCTCTATAGTAACCTCTCTCGGTTTTTTCTATCTCTGAGGCATTTTCTTGTGGTGGCGAATTTTCACTCGAGGAAAAACTTGTCAAATACAAGTAGTTGAAAGTTGCAAAGTGGTGCAACTTTCGTTCTGCAGCTTGTGTGACCAAACGAACTGTTCCAATGTGTCCATGTGGGTACGTTTATGCTAGGCATTGTCCTCTTTTGCACCCAAACATGCGGAATCGCTCCGAGCTATGTTCAACCTAATCGATCCCGTAAGGGTCCAAAGTGCAAAATGGCTGTGAACTTCAACATGCTATTTCTTAGACACCGTGATGCTTAGAAACTTCTCATCTGATCCTATGGGATCATGTTGGGCCCCTCTACAATAACCTCTCTTAGTTTTTTCTATCTCAGAGGCATTTTCTTGTGTTGGTGATTTTTCACTCAGGGAAAAAGTTGTCAAATGCAAGTAGTTGAAAGTTGCAAAGTGGTGGAACTTTCATTCTACAGCTTGTGTGACCAAATGAACTATTCCAACATGTCTGGGTGGGTACGTTTACGCTAGGCATGGCCCTCTTTCGCACCCAAACATGCGGAATCACTCTGAGCTACGTTCAACTGGATCGATCCCTTAAGGGTCCAAAGTGCAAAATGACTGCAAACCTCAGCATACTATTACTCAAACACTGTGACGCTTAGAAACTTCTCGTCTGATCGGAAAAAACTAAAAAATCGGCAAAAAATGCTTTTAAAACTTGCAAAAAAATGCGAATAAAATCATGTTGATTTTCATGTGAAAAAAAACAATGAGACCATAGCTTGTTGCTTACTATTATGCTTTGATAGAATTTCTCCAAGCATCCATAGCTTGTTCGAAAGCACCTGTTTTAGGCTTTTAGCTATAGCAGCAAGGCAATGAACTGTTTGATAAAATGCTTTGGTAGACATGTATGAAAAATGTCGTAGCATAGACAAGGCAGTGAACTATTTGAAAAAATGCCTCAAAGAAATGCCCTCTCATGGTGATGGAATGCCATGACAATCCATAGCCATAGGCATTCATCATGGCATTCCATCACTATGAGGCATTTTTTCAAACAATTCACTGCCTTGTCTATGCTATTGCTTACTATTATGCTTTGACAGATTTTTTCCAAGCATCCATAGCTTGTTCGAAAGCACCTATTTTAGGCTTTTAGCCATAGCAGCAAGGTAGTGAACTGTTTGATGAAATGCTCTAGTAGATATGTATGAAAAATGTCATACCATAGACAAGGCGGCGAACTGTTTGAAAAGATGCCTCAAAGAAATGTGTTCTCATGGTGATGGAATGCCAAGACAGTCCATCACCATAGGCATTCATCATGGCATTCCATCGCGACGAGACCACATTTATTTGAGGCATATTTTCAAACAATTCATTGCCTTATCTATGGAGTTTGTCATGGCATTCCATCACCATGAGACCACTTTTCTTTGAGGCGTTTTTTCAAAAACTTCAATGGCTTGTCTATGTTATTGCTTACTAAAATGCTTTGGTAGACATATATGAAAAATGTCGTAGCATAGACAAGGGAATGAACTATTTGAAAAAATGCCTCAAATAAATGTGGTCTCATGGAATGCCATGACAAGCTAAAGCAATTGGCAGTTGAGCTCCTAGTTATTAGTTATGTAATGTGAAGTAATTGCATAACTTCTTAGGTTGAAATTGTAAAAAGCTATATTGTAATTGAAATTTTGTTATCTATCAACATCTAGTTATTCGTTATGCAATGTGAAGTGATGCTTTGAGTTTGAAAGATGTGCAATGCATGAATATAAACTACAAAAATCTATTTTCTACATTTCATTAGTTAAACTCTTTATTTTATTTGCTCTCTATATCTCTATGCTATGGAAATGCCTTTCGATTTCAAAAAATATAGTTTTTATCTCTTGTTATACATTTTTTTATGTTTTTTTATCTCTTGTTATAAAAAGGAGCAGATATACAATGTTAAAGAAGAGTGAAAGCATGGTGCAGGAGCACCCAGATCATGTAATGCCTTCAAAAGGCTAATTTGTCCAATTTGTATGTTCAAGCCAAAATGATGTGTCAAGGCCTTGTAATGGCTAATTTGAATGTAATCAAGTCATAAAATAAGTCACTAGGAGGTGAAAATATAAAAAATGCAAATAATACAATGTTGTTAAAAAGTAATGATGATGTAATTATGCAGCAAGAGAGAGCATAAATCAAGGAAGATTAACAGTTAAAAGGGTAGTTGCACCAATGAGAAGTTAGAAAAGGCAGTTGCTAAGAGGGAAAAATTTATAAAAGGCATTGTAAGGCATGCAAAAAGGGGGCTGGTATTCTTGTAACCAAATTTTGAATGAAAACTCCTATTTTTTTGTTAGCAGCACTCTCTCCTTTAATTCCATCTGTGTATTGATAGTCAAGAATTCAAAGAGATAGATTTTTGGTGTGATATATGTTAGGAAGAAGTTAAATTCCTTTTCAAAGAATTTGGAGGTCAGTTCTTAAGAAACAAAAGTAGAAAAGACAATTTCCTATCTCTCAGGTAGAGTTCTTTTTACAGTGGTTTTGAGAGTCTAATAGAGCATTTCATCACTACTCCACCAATGTAGGCCAAGTAGATTGGTGGAGTAGGTTAATGTTAGGGTGTTTTGAATGTTTTTTGTGATTTTAGGTATAGGGGAATGCAAGAATGCTCAGATGAAGTTGTTACACACAAAAATTGATGCTACAGTCATGCATAATGAATAAATAGAGTTTTCCATGGCTTGAGAAGGGTATAGATGATGTTTGCAGGTGTATTTAAAGGTGTTGGAAGATATGGCACGTTGGTAGAAGATGTGGAAGGTGATATTCCAAGAAACCCTCATTATTTTGCTTGCAAAGCCTATATTCAAGGGTTTCGATATTTAAATGTTTTAGTGGATCTAATAACTCTTGAAAATGATGGAATTATGAGTTTGGAGGTATGAAAAAATACTGTTTAAGGTTGGTTAGTGATTTGGAGATTATTTTTTGGTAGTCACCTTGCAAATTTGGCCTAATTTGTGGCTGGCAGCAGCATATCAGACCATTTTTCCGATGTTTCTCTCAAAACAAGTGGCAATGTTTTTGTGATATGTCTAAATACTCTATAATGGGTCTCCAAAACTATATCAATATTGTGTTGTTGCAAAGATGGTAGAGTTGTATCACCCGATTTAGGGCTTTGCTAACCTACAAGGAAATTGATGAAATGAGTGTTAAAACAGAGGCCAGTGATATTTGTGATTAGATTTGTGATGTAACTGCTTAAATAATGTTTTCAAAGGTATTTCAATGATTTGGGAAAATTTAAAAGGTTAAGGTTGTTGATTTGATGTTTAGACTAGGGTGGAATCTTGCTGAAGAATGGTGTTATGACTGTGAAAATCGGTAAATTTGATAACCAAGAGTTATGTGAATATGTTATTGGTTTGTTTCTATTAGAAGCATGATGATTATTAGGCTCTTGTAAGTCTGATAATAGTTTGAAGGTAAGAATGTATGTCTATTAGACTTGGGGAGTTTGAGTTGTATCAAGGAGGTTTTGGTGAATATTGAAGTATTGGTTGGTTCAATGCCTTTGATCGGGTTTTTTTGTTAAGATCGGTCAATTAGATGCTGATAATGGTCATCATGAGAATGAAGATGAAAATATTGCTAGATATATTGGTGGTTTAAGGTTAAACATACAAGATGAATTGGTTTTGGCTAATCCTAGAACTATAGATGACTGTTATCAAATGGCAATTAGGGTGGAGGAGAAAATGAAGAGAAGGAAAGACAAAGCAGCAAGAGGAAGAGGCAACACTTCTAGAGGAAGAGGATTAAATCCTAATTTCAAGGAAAATAATGAGACTCAAGGAGATGACAAGAAGGAACAAGATCAATCTGATTCCAGAGGTGGATGGAGAGGTTCAAGGGGCAGATTTAGTCGAGGAAGAGGCTCCTACCAGTTCTCAGAAAGATGCTACACTTGTAACTAGCCTGGACATCTAGCCTTCAAGTGCCCCGATAAGCAAGGCTCAAGTTCCTATGGTGGAGAGAGGAGGAATCAACTAGTGCATGAGGATGAAGAAAATGTGACCTCACCTATGGTGAACCTTACATCTGAAGTTGGAGAGAGTTTGATGATTAGGAGAACATTGCTCAAGGCACCAATCTCTAAAGAATCCCCACAAAGGAAATCACTCTTCAGAATCAATTATAAGGTACAAGGTAAAGTATGTAGGATGGTAGTGGATTCAGGTTCAACTGAAAACATGGTTTCTTGTGAAATGGTGAATAAACTAAATTTGAAAAGAATCCCTCAAGGCTTACCTTACAAAGTATCTTGGTTAAGTGATGGTCAATCTTTGTTAGTAAATGAGCAAGCTATTGTAGATTTCCAGATTGGTGAGTATAGGGATAGTGTTATTTGTGACATTCTTCCAATGGACTATTGTCACATACTCCTTGGAAGACCATGGCAGTATGATAGGTGTGCCATGCATGATGGGAAAGAAAATAAGTATACCATAAGGAAAGATAGTCATACGTTTGTTTTGACTCCACTTCTAGAGGATGTGAAAGGGAAAGCCAAAGTAATCATGTGTGGGAACAAGGAGACCGTAAGTGTTGTGAGGGAAATCAAAAATTCTGGTTTTGGGAACCATTATAGGTCTAGTAATACATGGGCAGTGGATATAAGGACTGATGTAACAACAAAGGAGGTAATGACGTCGGGTTTGTGTGAAAGTCTTATGGTGGGAACCATAGAATGTCCTGTTCTTGTAGATGTGAGAGTAAAGAAAGCAAGGTTTGTAACTACAGAGATATATAACACTGATAAAACAATGAAGAAGCATGGCGGCAGTGTGTTTGGACTGATGACAGGGGTAAAAGGACAGCTTGTTGTTAAATGGGTAAAATGCTAAGTTTTGGAGATTTCAATGAACCTGACTTCGAGATTGTTTTCAAATTGCCATTGTATGAATGTTGAGAGTCTTTGTAGGGCCTTGGTGGAGATTTTTTGTTATTTTGCAAGATTAAAGGTTTGAAAACCTTGAGGGTGAGTTGATGCCTATTAGGCTGAATTATTATGAAGAAGAGTTCTTTGACTGAGAATTGGCATTTCCATTGTTGTGAGTCTTCTCCACCTTGGCTCTCAATCAAAGCACAACTAAATTTATCATTTTAAAGCAATTTTTTTGATGAATTTTTTCAAGCACTTCATTGCCTTGTCTATGATATTGCTTACTATTATGCTTTTGATATATTTTTTCTTTGACTTTGAAAGATGTGCAATGCAATGTAATCAACGACATGAATACAAACTACGAAAATCTATTTTTTACAATTCATTAGTTAAAATATTTATTGTATTTTCTCTCTATATCTCTATATGCTATGGAAATACCTTGCAATTGTATTTAAAAGGCTTAATAGGTCACTTAGGTGGTATTTGCAAAATCAAGTTGTAAATGAATGGTAATTAAGAGCAAAATTGGCAAATTGCCATCTTAGAAGTCTAACAAAGGGTGGTTATGGTGGTTGATCGGCTCAAGGGGTAGTTGGAAGGTGGTATCAAGATATATTGTTGTAATACCCTGAGTTGAGGGTTGATTTTGTTCAGCTTCTAATAAGAAAATATACTTTTGAAAACGTTGATCACTGGGTTTCTCTGTTTTCCTGAATTTTCTTTGCCTTTGCACAGGCCCATACAAGTCTATCATGACTTGAGGCTTTGGATAATTGATTAGATATGTGTTTACTCTCTTTGCATCTGTTCTGAAGTTTTAAATCCACCGTTGGTGTGTGTGGAATCAACAAACTTGGTTACTGCTCTATTTTTTGTGTTAGGGGTTTTGAGGGCAACACCATGACACATTAGCCAATCCACCTACTAGTCTGACCCTGTGGCTTGGTGGATTGGCCTGTACCATGATTATTTTGGTGTATGAATACTTTGGAGGTCGAGAGAATGAATAAACTCAATGGGGTGTGAAGTTCTAATGTTGTTCAGGGGTGTTTGCAACATGAAAGTAAGCAACTCAAGTAGTGAATCTAAGAAATACTGAAAGGAATTGGATTGTGAGTGTCTTTTAAGTTAGGGCAGAGGTATTGTGGGGTGTTTGGATCTTTGGAAGGATTGGGGGAAGTCTAGAGTTATGAGTTTCTTTAAAACCCTTGTTTTTGTGAAGGTTTAGGATGGTTTGTGAGTAGAGGAATAGAACAAGTTCTTGGGGCTCTTAAAATGGGATAATCATGAGTTTGGTGAGCATCCCTAAGACTTTTTCAAGTTTCCTTGGTTTGGAGGTGAGTTTCTGAGGGGGTTCCTTTGGAAATTAGGCCTAATTGTGAAGCCTGGAGCGAGGGAGGTGTATTGAAAGTTAATGTTGGTCCAAAAGAGTTACTATTGATTTTGGCATATGTTGTGTAACCCTGAAGAGGGTATCTTAATTCACCTTTAAATGGTTAGGTGTTTTGGAAAGGTTGGGAGAAATTAGACTTGGACCGGGTTTTGAGTTTGGTGCAGGAGCACCTACACCACATCATCATTTTTATTTTATTTGAATACATCAATAGGGAAATTTTAGTGTCTTTAGGTTTATTTTGTCTAATAAGCTTTGAGAGATCAATCCTAATGCAAATAAAGGGTGTTTTGTGTCTTCGAATTCAATTAGAAATCATATAAGTTGTAAAATGCTGGCAAAGCAACTTTAACACAAACAAATGTAATTAAGGTACCAACTAATCCCAAGGTTGGTTATGGGAATTGGGGAGAAGATGGTTGTTGAAAAATGCTTTATAAATCCTTACCAAGGCTTGAATGAGAGAGTGGAAGAAGCTTTGTAACAATTTTACACAATAAACACCACAGTTTTGAGCATTTTTCTGGAAAAATACTATTTTCTTGATCTTTTTGAGTGTTGTACAGGAACATAAAGGTTCTTCATGGTCTAATAATTTAAGAGGATGTTTCTACATGTTTTCTAATTCATTTTCTTTTTATTTGGTTTCTTAACTCTTTGTTTGTAGAGATAACCAACACAAACAGTGACTATCCCAGTGTTGCTGAATCAAGGGTTTGAGGGGAAATTTGTGATGTAACAATCAATCCACCTGCTATTTGCTACTGTATCTCAGTGGATTGATTGAAAACATGTTATAGTAAGTGTGTCAACTCATTTTGGAATAAGGAGTCATGATTATGTGGCATTTTTGTGACTGTTCTAAGACTGAACAGGGGTTTTCCAACATGGAAGTGAGGAACCAAAGAGAGGTTTTTAAGAATTAATGCCTGTAAGGGTTATATGAGGGTGAGATGAGTCTGTTTAGAATTATTTTGAGGTGTTTGGGGCTTTGAAAGTGTTGAGAGAGGTTTGTAATTGTATGTTTCTTTAAAACCCTTGATTTTGTGAAGGTTTAGGAGGGTTTCTTGGGACAGTGATTTAGAGGCTCTGTAGACACAAACTAATGAAAAAATTTGAGGTTTGGTACCATGACCTAAGACTTTCCAAGGTGTTTGGGTAGATACATAAAGTTGGAAGGGTGGTCCCTTTGGAAAAAAAGGACTAATTGTGAAGCCAAAATTGAAGTAGGTGTGCTAAAAGTCTATGTCGGTCCAAAAGAGTGACCACTAATTCGTTGGTATGTTGTGTAGACCTGAAAAGGGTATCTCAATCCATCTTGTAATTGTCTAGTGTTTTGGAAATGTTGGGAGAAATATGGCTAAAATTGAGTTTTGAGTACTACAAGAATAACCAATCACAAATGTGAGTTTTGGAAACCTTGATGAATTTGACTTAGGGATTGTTCTCAATTGATTCAATTGTCATTGTATGAATTTTGATGGTCTTTGTAGGGCCTTGGTAGAGTCTTGTTGTTCATTTGCAAGGTTAAGGAGTTGAGACCCTTGAGGGTGGGTTGATGCCTATTAGGCTGAATCATTATGAAGAGTTCTTGATTGACAATTGACATTTCCATTGTTGTGAGTCTTCTCCACCTTGGCTTTGCATCAGAGTGCTACAAGGGTGGATTGTTGGGTAATGTATTGAATGAAGAGTTTGGTTTGATGGGGCTTTGAGGTTGTGTAGATTGCTCAAAATAGGTTGTATTAATCTTGTTAGGAGCCCCTTGAAGGAAGGTTGAAGGAAGGTTGTCAGACTGATTGGGTTTGAGCCTCCTTGCCTCTACATAGGTGAGGCACAAGTAATTGAAGCATTCCAAAGGATACAAACCACCACAAATGGAGCTTATTTATAAATTACGCTTTAGATGGGGCTTATTGAGCATTTGACAGTAATTAATTAAGCATTAGATGTAAACAAAATCCATGCCTACAACATTCAAGCATACAACTTACATGATACGCATGATAACATCATTCAAGAATGGCAGTAGCAAAATAAGAGTTTCTTTAATCAAAAATCCGAAAGGCTATACAATGATATATATTGATAAAAGTATATAAATATATCCAAAAAAACCATGTAGGCTTAGTACAAAGGAGCCATTTGGACATAAAATATCACGTATATATATCAATAGTACAAAACATATGTTCCAAAATACCACATAGGCATACAACAAACAACACTAATACATAGTCATTTCCCTCTAGGGGAGGGAAATAGATCCCATGCTACCTTCGAAATTCGGCTGGATGGAGTGACTATTGCTTGTCTTGTCTTTCGAACATGCTCACTACTCCTCCTCTCTTCACTTTGGACCTTCAACTGATACAATAAAAATTAAAGATGTTAAAACATAGAAATTGAATTATGGAATGACATATAACAAAATATAATCACTTACCGCATACATATAGTCATCATGCACATTTAAAGCATCACCACGTCCAGGATCTGGAGTGACAACCACTTGTACCAACCATGAAGATAGAAATTAAACTACATAAAGGGTATGTGCTGGATCATGATGGGACAAAAAGTGGCGATATGTAAGCCATATGATGGCCCATGTGGCTAATGACTTTTTTTTTACCCAAAATTGAAACAACAAAAAGGGTTTTTAGAGGAGATTCTCAACTTTCCACCAATATAAATTATTCTTTACTTTGAATTTAGTAAATAATTATTATTCATTTTCTATTAGAATTATGAATAAAGTTCAGATTGATAGGCTGATTGAAAAACATCTATAACTTTCAAATGATATCACATTTTTTGAATCTGAAACATGCGTCACATTCTATGCTTTGCATAATATAGGATTAAAAAAAATAAAATTGAATTTCATTAATTTTTGACCAAGTTAAGGTGGTTAGACAGACGAACTTTTATATTTTTTAAAAGTTGTAATAAAAATTTCATAATTAATTATTTACTTGGAAAAAAATTATAAAAAAATATGCATCACATCGGGACATGAGTCCTCTACTTATATCTAAAAGCTTATAAAAAAATATTATAATTTTATTGTGGTTAGGGTGGTCAAACAGACACCTACTTATTTTTACCCTGAAATTTAAATACTACTGCATTGAAATTTCAAATTTTCACCATATAGATTTTTTTTTTTAAATAAAGGTCTAGTAGTTTAGAAACTACATTCAATTTTCTACAGATTCTACTTTTACATTTTTTTGAAATAATATAGATAACTTATTCAAATTTTTACATCAAGTTGTCTAACTCTGATTTTCTATTTTGTATTGCCACTTAAGGGCTTGTTTTTTCCATGATGATCCTACACATACGCTAAAATTATCGTGAAAATTTTCTATAATGGACCATAAAAGAGAAAATATAATGTCAAATCGACTAATCTATTCCATACCTCTCTCAATGGATCAAAACTGGCTATTGCCGCAACAACCCCATGGTCCATCATGCCACCAACATCACTAGGGCTATCTCTTGTCAACAACTACAAATGAAACAATATCGCAGGTATCATGTTGATATAGGAGAACATAATGTGACACGATCAAGGAATACTTGAATGCAATGTTTGTGTTTCTCATCAATTTTTTAGATTTGTATATATGCAAAATTACAAAAACTAGCTAACATAGATTTACAACACCATTACTAAATAAAGGCTTCCTGAGTGTATGTTGTTTGACGATATGAATCACGAGGTGTGGAGGAAGAAGGTGCACCAAGAAACTGTTTGAAATCTGAAGCATGTTATGAGACAAACATTCAAATATAACATTCAACTGTTCAAATGCAATAGTAATATCTTTAATACTAGTTGCATACCTGTGGACTCATCGTTGAGAATGTATAAGGGTCTATAGGAATATAACATCCCTCATGAACAGTGTGACCCTAAAATTTCATCATATCAAAATTCTACTAATTTAGTTATTCTTAAATTTCAAAATATATTTTAATAAACAACATTAAAATAACTTGCTAAATTTTACCTGAGTGTCAATGTCGAATGTATCATTCAGAATATCATCTATAAAAGCCACTGCCTCTGCAACTGATGTAGGCTGTGTAGTTGCATCACGAGCACCCTGATAATCGTACGTGCAAACAACACCACAAATGCCACAATGGTGGGGTGGATCTCAGGGCTTACACGTCTCCTCCACACCAGGCTCTACTAGAGGACTCGCACACTGTAAAATGGTCTGGGTGAGTGAGCCAATCGACTTCATTGTGTCCACCTCTACACTATCTTTAACAATGGAAGGAACAACGACATGCTCCACCATGGGTCTGCCCAAGGCTCTCGGTGCCAACTGTGATTACATTGTGCAACAGGTCTATCGTGTGTGGAGTCCCCACCTCTACCCTGAAAGTCTAAGATGTCAAAATAGTTTGGCATTTTATTGAGGACAAATTTGCAATAGAGTTTCCTCAAAAATTATTGTGGTACCTCATGGTTATTGCATGGAGGTTGGTCAAATACCATCCACCACCGCTCCCAAAATTTTTTTTAATTAAATCATGGTGGCACCAATGGATGGGGAACCTCCTGCATGCATGGGACAAAGGTTCATTGGTTTTTGGATCTTTAAATAGGGCACACAACTCGGCTTTGCTAATTTTTAGTTTTTTGACATCTGCATATGACAAACCATTAGCATAAAATTGTCTCATCTCATGTCTCTTAGTTGACCAAAAATTCATTTGCTCGCTCATTTCTCCTACATGAATTAAAATTATAAGGGTCTAATGTTTGGAATTATTATGCCAAATGGTGCGACTCAAGATGACTGCAAGGAAGTTAGTAATAAAAAATGAGTGCTACCTAAAAGTGAAGAAGGAAAGAGAAGCTATAGTGAAAATAATAGAAGGAACCAATTACACTAGGGAGATATGGCTTGGGGATACTAAACTTCTTAGTAGTGCTATAACATGCATCAAGATAGAAAGGAAGAAATTGTGGGACAAGCCAAGTTCATGGCTTTTGTCTCACCTACCATGTTTGATTCCTTAACACTCTCAAGAGATATGCCCTCACAGTGGAGTGTTAACCCACCATTAATTCCAAGCAACCCTCTTGTACTCTCATCTCCTGAACTTATAGTTATTGAATCTAATAGTGAGTCAAAGGGATATGTTCCCTACAACTATGTTTCTAAGAGTGAATTTGAGGCATATAGTCCCCAACTACTATGTATAGTCATCTATGTAACCTATGTACAAAGGATGATTGAAATCCTTGTGATTATAATAAACGAAAAATAATTTGATAAAAACTTGTGCAAAGATGTCTTATTTTCTTTATTGAATATGAATGATTGAATGATAAAATGTTTTAAGTTGTTTTGATTAGATTAAAATTGGAAGGGTCAATACCCATTAAAAAATAGCCATAGAGACAGATGAGGAACTCACGAGTAGTGAGAAATCCAAAAAAATAAAATAGAAACTAAAGCTTAAATAGTTCGACCAACAAAAAACAAAAAAAATCCCACAAATTTGGGACCGACATAGAACCATAGGACACCTATAGGTCTCCTAACAACTTATTATATTATATTATAATAATATAATATTATATTATTATATAATATTAAATTCATTATAATGTAAATATAATATAAATTACAACTATACTATTTTGAATTACAACTATAACCCCTTTACTCTTCATTCCCTCACCTCGCATACCTACACACCCACTTCCTCATGCTCTACAGTAATGCGAGAACATTAATATTTTTATAATGAATTTACTTCACATGAATATTAATATTTTTTTTTATCACTTTGCCCGCTTTTTGCCCGCTTACTCATTGTATTTCCTTCACGCACATGCAAGTCAGAAGTGCAATGAATTTTTTAATGAGTTTACTTCATATTGTCGGGCCCACCATTTTGTAAATATTATAGTATAATGTTATATAATATAAATATTATATTATATTATTATGATATAATATTATATTATATAAATATTATATTATATAATAATATAATATAATATATATTATATATATTATATAATAATGAAATAATATTATATAATATATATATTATAATATATTATAAAATATAATATATTATAATGATATAATATAATATATTGTATTGTAATATAATATTATAATACAACCCACTCCCTCAATTTGAAATATTTTTTTTAATTATCCACTTTAATATCATATTGTTTAATTTTTATTTGTATTTGTGTGACTAATTATTTAGTTGTTTTTTTTACCCATGATCAAATTAGTCATTTATTTAGTCATTTGTAGTTGTGTTGCAAAAAATGAGTAGAATTTAGTCATCTTTAGTTGCTGTGACTTAAAGTTTTAGTCACATAGTCATTTATTTGCAAATTCTACTAGTGTAAGAGAATCTACAATATTCTCTAAAGTGTCTACTTTCTATAACATGACTTTACCACTCAATCATTTCTCGAACAAAGTGATACTAAACATGTTTGTTCTTCATGCAAGCATGATACATGGGGTTTCTAACCAAACATGTGGCACTTTGACTATCACATCTAATTCTTACTTGTTTACACTAAAAGCCAATACTTGAACACAATCTCCCTAACCATACTACCTCCTTACAATAATGTATCATAGCCATGTGCTCAACTTCTATAGTGTACAATGCAACTGCAGGTTATCTTTTGCTCATCCAACTCATTGCTCCTCCAAACAAAGTAAAGATATAGCCACTTGTAGACCTTCTGCAATTTAGATCACCTACATAATCTAAATCAACAAAGCCATGTAAATCAATCACCCAACTCATATCATAAGATCCATGATAACCAATACAATGGTTAGGAGTCCCATGTAAATATTTGTAAACCCTTTTCACATAAGTCCAATGCTTATTTTTCCAAGATTTCCATAAATCTACTAAGAACTCCCATTTCTTGGGCAATATCAAGTCTTGTATAAATCATAGCATACATAAAGCTTCCTACAACACTAGCATATTGAACTTTATACATGTCTTCAAGTTCATTATATGTTTTAGGAATTTTTTCTAGAGATAGCCTAGTGCCAACTGGAAAAGGAATACCAACTAGTTTACAATCATGTATGTTGAAGCACTGCAAAAGAGTGTTCATAATTTTTTTGATGTTACCATAATTTTTTGTTAACCTAATCCTTATTGACTTTCATACCCAAGATATATTTTGTACCCCTAAATCTTTCATATCGAATATATCAGATAATTGACTCTTAAGTTCTTGAATCATTCCCTTCTCATTCCAATAAATAACACATCAACATAAAAGACAACGATTATTAATCGATCATCAATTAATTTAAAATAAACACAATGATCTTGACTTCTAATAAATTCATCAAGATCCCCAAGTGAGAAACTTATTTTAATATCCATTTTCTCCACTTCCAAATCAAAAGTACAAGCAATACATAAAAGGAATCTAATGGAGGTTAGTTTAGCCATAAGAGAAAAAATTTCACCAATATCCACTCCCTCAACTTGAGAGTAACCTTTGTCCACTAATTGTTCCTTGTATCATTCCAACTTACCATCTACTTTAAATTTCTTTTTAAATACCAATTTGCATCCAATGGATTTCCTCCCCTTAGGCAAATCAACTAGATCACATGTGTCACATTTGTCCAAGGCCTTTATTTCATCTTTCATTGTTGTTAACCAATCATCATGCTCATCTGAAGATAAGGCCTATTTCACAGATCTAGGTTCATTTTTAGTACAAGATAAAAAATAAAAAAAACCAACAAAAATTAGATGGACTATATCCATACCTATCAATAGGTTTACATTGTCTAGTGGATTTTATTAGTGGTGTAAGAAGATGCTCTCATTATTTCTCTTCATAATTCTCTTCTAATCCATCTTCTTCACCTTCATGTTCATCATGTTGTTCAACATATGCATCTTCTTGTGGTTGTTCTACATTTTCATCTTCTCGTGGTTATCCTACATGTTTATTTTTCTGTGGTTCAACCTTAATATCAAAATTCACCATTTTTAGGCTTTACATGAGGTTGTTCATCACTTTTAAATTCCTTAAGCTCCTTGAAATTTACATCCTTAGAGTACCATTTTCATTGCTACAAGATCCCAAAGCTTACAACCTTTAATGTTCTCCCCATAACCCACAAAAACACATTTGTTAGCTCTAAAATCAAGCTTAGAACATTTTTCTTTAGGAACATGAACATATGCCTCACTACCAAAAACTATAAAATGAGAAATTGATGGTCATTTACATGTCCATACCTCATAGGGAGTTTTATTAACAAGAGCAGAATTAGGTGACCTATTAACCAATTAACAAGCAGTGTAAACTGCTTCAACCCAAAAGTGTTGTTCAAGCTTTGCACTACACAACTTGCTTCTAGCTCTATCCATGAAAGTCCTATTCATCAAGTTTCTACCACTCAATTTTGTTGTGGGGTATATGGAGTTTTTTTCCTAACAATTCCTACAAGCTTACAATAATCATCAAAGACTGTAGAGAAAAATTCACTACCATTATCCATTCTAAACACCTTTAGTTTTCTATATGTTTGTTTCTCAATAAGTGTTTTAAATTCTTTAAATATAGAAAAAACATCAGATTTTTCCTTCAAAAAGTAAAACCATGAATATCTAGAATAATCATCAATAAAGGAAACATAGTATCAACACTTTCCAATAGATGGTACATCCACAGAACCAAAGACACCAATATGAATTACCTCCAGAACCTTTTTAGCCCTAGTACTTACATATTTAAATGACACTCTATGTTGCTTTCCATACACAATGTTCAAAAAAATAAAAATCAACAGAGTATCCTAACAAACCATCAACCATCTTTTTATTTATGAGGTTTTTGACACCCTTTTCACCAATATGACCCATTTTGTGGTGCCACAACTTACATAATACAGAGTTATCAATTACATTAACAAGTTACAAAAAGTAGAAGCATCAAGTCTAAATAGGGTGCCACACCTATTACCCTTAGCTAAAACCAAATTTTATCTACTTAATTTGCAACCACTCTTTTCAATTTAAGTAACATGCACCCCTGAATCATTCATTTTTTATATAGAAACTAAATTTCTAGCTAGACTAAGGATGTGTAATACATCTTTAAGGGTTTTAACCCTTCCATCATTGAAGATCAATTTTACCTCCCCTTGACCTACAATTTTTTGTGTGTTACTATCCTCGAGGAAAACTTTCCCACCATCATATGCTCAATATGTTGAAAACCATTCCTCATGAGGATTCATGTGGTAGGATGCACTTGAATCTATTAATTAAGAGTCATCATGAGTCATATTAGCAAAAATAGTAAAAGCATCAGTAGCTTCATCATCAAAGGATTTATCTGTAGAGTTATCATCATTATTTTTCTTTTTATTCTTACTTTCCTTTTTTAGATGCCGCCATTTACCATAGTTCCAACACCTCAATCTACTCTTACTAGGTGTTTTTGACCTTCCCTTAGATTTAGAATGATTTGTAGACTTGTCATGTTCACCTTTCTTCTTGTCCTTACATGTATCTTTAGATCTACCTCATATAAGCAATGCATCTTTAGATGCATCTAAAGATATCTTAGTTTTAACATTTACCTAAGAACTAAAACTAAAACAAGTAAATAAAATAAAATAAATATAAATAGTTCTTTAAATAAATATAAAGTAACAAAAAATAAAATAGTTTTTAAATAAATAAAAATACTCTTTAAATAAAATAAAATAATTTAAAAAGTTAAAATTTATGTATTATATATAACTAATACTTACTTGACAGTTCTACAAAGTATCAAAATAAATCTATGTATTAAAATTTAATTTTAAAAATATTATTATTATTATTTTGGATGGATAAGATGATTTTTAAAATATTATTATTATTGTACATATAATTAAAATATTATTATTAAAATATAAATTAAATTTATGTCCTATTGAGATTAAATTTATGTTCTACATATAATTACTATACATATTATTACATTTCTAAATAAATTAAATTTTGATACATAAATTTATAATTTCTATTAAAAAAATATTTTAAAAAAATTATTATAAAAAAAATTTAACAATCAAATTAAATATAAAAACGTTAGAGGTTAATAATGAAATTTACAGAAAAGGAAAAAAACATAACATTGCCATGGGCGTAGGCAGCGCTCTGCCACCAGTACAACTACGCAGGTTCCAAAGTTCCGTCTTGAAAACGATGCACGGATGTTGACAGCACTATCCATGGATGCAGCATCCATGCCCCGGTGCATTCCTGGGGCTGGATAGACGTTGCCCCTCAGACTCCCTCTCTTCGCTCTTCCATTTGATATTGGAAAAGCTGAGGAATGATGGAACCACTTGAAAGTATGTCTCTACTACAAAATCTCAACCCTACTTTACCAAAAGTCGACAAATGAGAACGCCCATAACTCAATCCGAAGAACAAAAGGAAAAGAACAAACCCCATCGATTGCAATCTTTGTTCCTATTCATCAATCTCCATCATTTCAATCTGTACTAAAACCTTTCTGATCATAGCTCTTCCATTGGCTGACAAACCATTTTTCCTACATATTTCTCTTTTATAAACCATTGTTGAAAAGGAAATATTCTTTATCTTTCTGCAAGTCATACCAATTATTTTCTCATTGCGGGCAATACTAGTGGTATAATCATGACGACCTCGGAGGAAAATAATTACAATGAGACGAATCCCTTTGTTTCGGTAGACTGTATGCAGGGTTTTTCCCTGGAGCAATTTAGTCCTCAACAGCCAAAATCAATTACTTTTTTGTGATTCATGGTTGTCTTTTATAATTTAAAGGTTGTAATAAGAATTTCTTTAATAATTTTTTAAATCTCTTCCTCAAGTTAATAATGTAGAAAAGACATATGGAACCTTTTATATATAAACTAGTGAATTTTATTATCATTTTTAAGTTTTAAATTATATTATTGTAATGGTGGAATTTGTATGTTTATGTCAATTTCTATTTAGTTTTGTGTCTATTTTGGTAGAAATTTTAATGTAATTATATATTGATAAAAGAATCAATTTTGTGTGAAGTTGGACTCATTCTCATAGCTTTCACCTTTCTCCATTTACACCACATTATCATGCATTTTATCTTACCCATCTATAGCTGAACACTTTTTTACACATCCCACATTTATTGCACCCCCCATATCGAGACAATTATTCTCCACATAGACTTCATTTTTTTGTTACCTAGGTCATTCCCAATAGTTTGTATTGACCTATTGTCCACATATTTGACACCCAAATTTATAAAATTCAAATTTAAATTGAATATATTCCCACCCATTTTACTAGCCATTTAAGCTAGCTCAGCAAACATTTGTATGAATTATTACTATGATATAGTATTTGATTTCGTTCAATTGCATTCATTTATTATCCTTTCATATTGTCTCTCATCCTAGATCATTTGATAATTCAAACGCCAATAATTAAAACACCACTTTGATTGGTGCATTAAAAAATAGCATTCACTTCAACATCATCATCTAGAACATCTATATGATTGGTTGTCTTTGATCCTTACGCAAGTATAAAGTTGGTCTTTTCTAAACATTGGTTTACCTAGAGAATGTGTACTCTAATGATTTGTTAGCACTCTAAAGTTATCCTTAAATATTGTCAATCCTAATAATAGAATAGAAAATAATTAATCATGCAAAATAAGAAAAAAGGTGACCAAATCCACATCTACAAAATTGAACTAAATAGAGACACTAATTTGATATAGAATTTTAGATGAAACATAGATAGAGACCTGATATACTTCTATTCTTGAGAACATTAGGTTCAATTTCCATATTAATTTCATTCTTATTCATCCAAGTGAAAGCATATAAGTGAGTCCCACTTTTGGGCCAAAAAATCACATCTAAAATGACACTTAATTTCTATAAAGAGGAGGGGGTATATTTTGTCACTTTCGTTAGAAAACCAAAAAAGAAACCTTATTTGAGTTGAACACTTGATGATGAGGGTGGAACTAGTCAAGTTCTCGTACCTACCTACCTGGATATGTGAGCCAATAAAGTAAGTAGGGGATCTTGATCTACTATATTATGCTTTTATTTAGGATGTAGAGGAGATCAAGGGTTTGATCAGTCCTTCTTTTGATCTAATAATTTTTTGATCAAATAGATTTCAATCTAAGGTGCTTGAATTGAACCTATGTATGTGTCAACATTTTCTTCTCATATTAATATATCATATTTTCTAGTTCAAACTAGTTAACTTTATTACTTCATTGTCATCTAAAATCCTTTCTATCTATTGTATTACACATAGTGATATAGGTAGGAGTGTTGGTCCACTCTTGATTTTATGGTTATTCAAATTTTGTAAAGTGCTCATTATAATATTATAATTTGAGATGTAAACGAAAAGTTTAGACTATGAAGATTCTCATGTTTTTCTCCTAATTATCCTTTGGTTTATGTTGAAACTTAGGTATTTCAAGTGGATAGTTTTAAGGATATGTAATATAGTCAATCAAATCTTCATGTCCTTCTATTGACTAATGTTCTAGAATCATGTGTTGATATTCCCTTTCCATCATCTCCTACTTTTACTAAGTTCAACATGATCATTGAGTAATTTGGTTCAATGTGATCTTTATTTTTTTGAGATGAAATTCATTGGGATGAGTAATTGACATATCTTTTAAGTTTTATTTTGTAAATTTTATCTTGCAAATATAGAGGAAACCATTAAGGAAATTTCTATCCTCTTTGACAATAATTCTGTAGAAAATTTTGTTCCTATACCTTTGGTATTATACATTTGTTTCCATAGTGTTTTGAGTTATCTCCTTATCTAGTTAAGCTTTAGACTCATAAATAGATTGCAAAAGTTGTTTGTAATTTCTTGTCAACTAGCGAGAAAATTTCAAAGATATTTATCTTATGTTTTCTTCCCCATATTTCTTTAAAGAATGGGAGTAAATTTTACTTTCACCTTTGTATTGCATTCTTCCTAAGGGGAGAAATGTTATATAGTGAGCTTGGATCATTATTGATCAATTATCAATGTTGAGAATCCACCATTAACAAAATTAGATACTATATTTTGAGGGGAGCTACATGGAATCTCTTCTTCTCTCTCATATTAGGTAATTTTTCACTACACATAGTTTTATCTTTCTCATTATTTAGATATATGATTTATACTTGGGTATTTTTGGCAAGAGGAAAACGAGAACTACAGACTGGAGATCTAAACCCCAATATATCTTATGTAGCTAGTTTATGCCCCAGAGGATATAGTGAGAGAAAAGAGTAATTGCAAAAGAAAAACTATATGAAGATACATTCCTTATCTACTTAGCATTAGAACATAACATTCATTCATTCGTAACACATAGATATATTAATCCTTATATCTCCACATATATTATATTATATCAATTACAAAGGTAGATTGTCCTAGTATCTACTTTACAGATATTCTTCTTCACCTATGTTGTCTCTTATTACATCTATTGCATTCATATCTTTATACATTGTATCTTAGAGAGACATGACCCTTATCGGAAACCTCTTGCTTAGTTTCCTATTTTAGCCCCAAGTTTTGTAAGTCTATGCAGTAGCTTGTGGTAGATTTTGGTGCTACCCTATACTCTGCTAACATCATACCCCCTTTTAAATGATGTCTTATCCTCAAGACATGATATTTAGTTCCCGAGAAGAATGTTGGGATTAAGGTTTCTCAAACTTAGAGAGTCCCATTGTTAAATAATTAATTTAGTTACCCCTATGTTGATTTACTTTATTAAATGTAAACATATAAGTTTCTAAGCTACTAATGCACTTTGTGGGACTCCATGACGAGTTGCCTTCCTATATGCAAGGTGGAAAGGGTGAGAACACGATACTTGTCACATGGGCACTCCTTTAGGAATAGGAAAATACTTATACTCTAAAATGAGTGTCATGATGACATGTGGCATTATGTTTTGTAAGTTAGCACTTGGTGGGGCTCGCTTGCGAGCATATTTATTTCTTGGAGAATGGGAAGAAGCAAAATAGTGACACTCATCAATAAGGTGCTCAATATAGAATTTAGCATTATATTTTATTCAAGGAGTCCAGTGCCATGATGCCATGTGTCATTGGTTTTAAGAGTTCACTCATGCTCAAAAAGGAATTTTGTTAAATGAAGACTAAGTTGTCACTAGACTAACTAGGAGTCAAAAATAAGTTCTATTTTGGTAGTGGAGCTATATTTTCTCTATGCCCAGAGGCCTTTCATGTGAGGTTAATTCTTTTCTAGGAGTTTCACACCTTACATGTGCTTGCACGTTGTTGCATGTTGAGTTGGTTACATTTCAATTCACTTGGGACTCGTGCATGTTGTCTATTTTAGTTTGCATGCATGTAGAGACTGTGGGAATGATGCATGTAAATCTTGGGTATGAGTGTATAAATAAGTTAATACCTTATTGCATTGTATGAGATTAGATTGTAATTTTTGAGATAGCATTATGCTACCAGATTCACTTTAGACTTTGTATCATAGTGTAGTAACACTTGCAATAGCATAGACCCTGAAATTTGTATTGTAATTCATATTTACTATAATACAATTGATTTATGCTTTGGTGTGTAGGTTTTTTTCTAAAACCTTTTTCCCTTCTAAATTATGCACGTATTATGATTTATTGCTTAAATATGAAAATCACTAAATGAATGTGCAATATTAAATGAACTTATAAACCTTTAAATGTTTAAAACAAATTTTTGCAACCCTCTCCTGAAGATTTTCATTAGGAAGGTTATTTTCGCACTCTACTTTCCTTTCAGTTCATAATAGATTTTGGCCAACTTTGTTGTGTTGGAAGCCTTTGTAGATTGTGTTTTCATTGATGTCAATAGATCTATATTGTTACATTGATGTCAATCTTAGAGATGCTTTCATTAGATGCACATTATGTTTTCATTAGTAGTCTCACTAGTGTCAACCCCTAGTGTTTCCTTAATAAGTATGTACATTTGGTTGAGTTTCTATATTGCAATTGGTTTTATTATGATGAGGAAGTTTTGTAGAAGATAAGAGGATTTTTTTGATGCTTGGCTTCCAATTTCTTTTGAGAAAATTTGAATAGAAGAGGAAACAGTGTGGTCAAGAGTGTTCAGTGTAGCAAATTAGTGTTCTAGTTTTTGCTCCACATTTCTTTTGTATTGAAGTTGTGTAGGTAATTGGTTTGGATATTTTGACCAAAGGTGTTCAGAGGTGTTATATCCAGAGTTTCTTGTTTTGGATCACTGTGTAGAGAAAGTTATGTTCACCAATGTGTGAACTGTGAAAGCAATGTGGTTTGGGAGAAATGGTTTTTCTCTGCATTTCTCTGTAGTATGGTTTTTGGTCTTGTGGATCTTAGTGTTTTCTTATATTTCTCATATCTATCTTCAATCTTATTTGTTTGAGTTTTGGTGCTCCATAAGGTTGGAATAATCAATTACAATATTTGGAAGGTTAACTGGTTCTACAAAATGTGTATATTCTTAAAGTGAAATTTGTTGTGAAGGAATTTTTTGGATTTCAAGGTGTTGATGGAATATTGCATATTGTGTTCAAGTGATGTGTGTGGTCTACAGGTCATGTTTGGATAAAAGGAAGCATGTACTTAAATGCTTAATGGTGTTTACACAGGTTCGATCAACCATGGGTGATTACAGTAATTGTAGAAATGCTTCAGTGTTTGTGGAAGTGTGGCATGACATGTATGTGTGTATTTAGGTTCGATTTAAGGTGTGATGTGATTTGCTTTCATTCCTCTCCACCATAGGAATGTTTAGTTTCGACCTAATTTTAATTTGCACATTTGAGGTGCATAACCAACCTTCTAAATTGTTTTCAAAGTTGAGGATGTCATATATATGTGTTGAGTTGATGGAGGATGTGTGTGAGAAGTGTATGTTATGGGAATTATGATGTGAAATTTGAAAGTGCAAAGTGCAATGCGAGCTTTAATGACTAAGGCTATTGGGAGTAGTGAGTAGAAGGTGTCTACATTCTTCAATGACTATGCAAATGCACTAGTGGTGTAGTGGTAGAACTTTTTTGTTGCTCTGAGATGGATTCTCATTCTAAAAAAAAAATTTCTTCTTTTATGTAATCTGACAGTGAGCCATTGGCAATGAGCCCTTCTTTCTTTTGGGTAGTGAGCCTTTTGTATTCGGTGTTGCAATTACTTTATATTGTAATCTAATCCTCACCTTGGTTTTTCCCTTCTTGGTTTTTCCATGTAAATATGGTGTTTTGTTGTGTATGGCGTTTTTGTGTTCCTATTTATGTTGTTTATTTCATGCTAATTATTTTACCGTATTAAAAGCTAATAAGGTTGATAAGGATCTGAATGTTAATGAGGGTTTGATGTTTTAATGAACAACTAATTCACCCCCACTCTTAGTTGTCTTATGCGTTAAAAAATTGGTATCAAAGCAAGGTTCTTTAGAAGAAATCTTAACCGCTTAAAGTATATTTGGGATGTCTCACAAGAAAGATGGACTCCTCTATTTGATGGATTAGATTATGCATTCTTGAAGACCAAGATGGAAGGTTTCCTTGTTTCTCTAGGGCTTGGAGTTTGGAAGTCTTTTGAAGCTAGATATACACCACCTAGAAATGGTCCAAGGACTGATGATGAGATCAAGGTTTATGAGAACAATGGTAAAGAAAGGTATGCTCTCTTGAGTGGTCTTTCTAATTCTAAACTTGTGAAGGTGATGAACTACAAAACTGCTAGTGAGATTTGGAAAATTTTGGAAAGTATCTATGAAGGAGATGATAAATTCAAGCAAGCTAAGATGCAAAACCTAAATATCAAGTTTGAAAACTTGTGGATGTTAGAGGATAATGAATTCTTGTTCATGGATCTAAATGTTGGAACTAATTCTATTAATTCTGAGAGATGTATGAAGGAGAGTTCTCTAGAAATAGGTCATAATATTGAAGGAAATATGGTGACTTCTTTTCATGCTAGAGAGGAGAAGAACTACTACATCATTGACAGTGGATGCTCAAATCATATGACTGGTGATAAGAGTAAGTTTGTTAAAGTTGAGAAATTTGAAGGAGTTCTTATTAAGTTTGGTGATGATAC